>CM076570.1:343671061-344153098 GCA_034641835.2 Pinus albicaulis | reverse complement strand
CAGGCTCCAAACAGGCGTAAAGACTCGGGTATGATATGACGTGTGGCAAAGGAGAAGAAAAAGCATAACGAATATGTACTAAGGTAACAGGCAAAGTTTGGAAGGGTTGGCTCCTAGAGACAAATTTCTTGAGTTGTGAAAGAACATAAGCCTAGGACATCTTATATAGCAAGGGAGCATATGACCTAACATGGAAAGTTATCAAAACAAGGCTCTCGTGTTATCTCATGTAAACAAGAAGGTTTAATTAGGGATGGAACCAAAATCCTCAAAACTTCAGCACAAAGAAAGTAGTATTGCAGAGGAAAAGTGTGAATTCTTGATAAAAACGTATTAGACAATTCAAAGACAACTTTCTGTAAATAGGGCTGGATTCTAAAGTACTTCACAGATATGAATAATTAGAGGGTGGTTACTCTGTATGAAATATAGAGAGAATACTAGCTGTCACCGAGATGAGATACAAAAATGAATATCAACATGAAATGGGCTTATAAAATCAAGAATCCACACATGGTAATAATTTTAAAGATAACATATCATCACAACTAATATCAAAAGAAGTATGGTTGAAGTGGAAAATGAAACAACATATCATGCCTGAGCCATATTTAAAGCGCTAGACAAGTTTTTGCATGAGTACCAACAACGATAAATTCATACTAAGACATGTGAGCAACTCCCATTCCAGAACATAATACTGGAGAAATGGATGCAAACAAAATTAACAATTAAGCTATAACACATAAGAAAGAGTTACAGACTATAAAGCATAAAGGCCAAAATCCTCATTAAAGATGAAACTCCTCATCACTGAGACCCAACGGGCTCTTCAACTTTTATATCAGAAACTAGACAAAACGCATACAAAATTCTTTCTCAGCGTATTCTTCTGAAAATATGGAACCCTTTTTCCTATTGGTTTGCTGCTTATATAGAACATTCAGAAACATGAGCGGGAAGATATTTTGAGAAAAATATTTTCCTCGCGTGCTAGTAATAAGTTTGAAGTCTTAATCAAAGGTAACCAAAATTCATGATGAGGGATGGAGCTTCTCATCATTTACAGTTAGGCTCACGGCTGTTTCAAAAAAAAATATCTAAAACTGTCTTAACAAGAAGTAAAATGCAAAAGTGAAATGTGAATTCCACTCTAAATTTGAAAGTAACAAAGTAAAACAAAAGTAAAGGCCACTAGGGCCGAATCATGAGTTAACCATGTTCACTGGTGCGACGGAGTTGATGTAGTTGCTGACACAGGTGACAGGATATTTGCTGATGAGATGGCTAACATGCTGGCATATTTGGTGCACCTTTGCTGACTGTCTGCTGCAGGTTCAGGCATTGACGCGAAACCTTCCACTCTGATATAGGCTTCAGTGATATCATAGAAATTTGCATCAATAGGAATTTTGTGCTTTACCAGGTGTAGGAGGGAAAATTCCTTGCTAAGGGCTAAAACTATAGTCTCAAGTTTTAGTTGATTGGATTTGTCTGAAAGTACATCGGTTCGGTTCATCTCCTCCTTGAGACGTGCCTCATAAGCTGGTTACGGCTGTAATATGGCGTCGGTGGCATCCTAGCATGATGGAAGTCCGACAACTGTGATCTCGGCCCAGACCATCTCAAACCATTCTAAATTGATTGCCACGTTCTCCAAGGAACTTGAAGCTATACCGCGAGCAGAATCCTTCTCAATTATTTTTTGAAATTCTGCGGCTTCCTTGAACCTGCTCATTATACCCTGTTTAGCCACGTCTTCAGGTCTTAGCCCTTTCAAGAAATATATATATCTCTTTGCATTCTGAACTCTGCTGGATGCATCAGTATTCCCCTCATGAAGCTTTCTTCTCAAATAGAGCATAGACGACTTTATCTCCTCAATGAAGTTTAAAAATGCCCAATGCCCTTTCACCTCCATGATGATCTCTGCCCAAATTAATTGTCTAGCTTCCATGAGGGTGATATTACCTTTCAAGCGATTAGTGAGTTCGCTGATGGTTTTCTCCTGATCTGCTTTCTCTTTCTTCCCTTGCTCGATTTCCTTCTGCATGGCATTGATCCTCTTGGATTTCTCAGCCAAGAGAGCTTCCAACTCACTGATTCTTTGTCTCGCTGTAGAGACCTGTTTCTCCATTACATCATTTGTGGCCAATGCTGTGGTCATCTGTTCAGACAGTGAACTAGTCTCTGGTGGGACCGGTGATGCACACATATGTGTGTCCCAAGTTGTCTGTAATGCCTTCACTCTGCCTTGAAGAACAACCATATCTTCTGCGATCTTTTATTTTTCCTCTTTCTCTTTTGCAAGAGAATCAGCCAAGTCTGCTCTGTCCTTTTCAACCCGGGCTAACTCGGCTGTTTGTACATGATGAGAGGCTGGTATATTAATTTTACCTTTCAAGGATGCCACTTCCTTCTGCAATTGCTCGATAAGGTGACCCTGTGGGTTGGCTTCACCTGTCTCTTTTCCTTTAATCACATCTTGGAGAGAGCGTATTTCATTCCTGAGGGCGCGGGAATTTACCTTTTCCTTTCTAAAATTCTCCATCACTTGGGCATGCTTGTTCTACAACTTCTTCAAAGTGATCGAAAGCCACATCACTTCATCCTTTAGCATATCACCGAAAACCTGAAATATGTTTCATTTATCAATTGCCAACACTTTTGACATATCGAATGCAAACTCTAATGCTCTGTAGCTGGTAGTACCAGCATCTGGGTCCAGAACGGCCTCGGCCATGGCCATTACTAAATGTTCAGTGTCTAGATTCATTGCGGCTAAAATTCTGGTGTGGTATTTCTCAACAAATCCTTCCAGCTTAGCCCGGTACTTATCTCTGATTGCTCTAGCCTTCAAACTCCTTTCGGTTGCGACCTGGGAACTGTCGGTTGTGATAGATTGTGAGACTTCTGAGAAATCAAAAGAGGTAACACTATCTCGTAACACCTTGATTCCTGTTTTTCTCTTGTCGGGTCTCCCACATGGTATTTCCTGTTCGAGCAACTGTTCTTCCCCAATAACTTCCGCTTCACTGGTCGCTATTTTCTGCCTTTTAGAGGGGGAGAATGTGCTCGAGATGTACTTGCCTCCCCCGTTTTTCCTTTACCAACTTCTCTTGTTGAAGCTGCATCTGCTTTTTCCCTTGTCGTAGATGAATTGGTCTCCATCTGCGAAAGCAAAGGCCAGTTTTCAAGATTAGCCTGCCATTCTATGAAAGGTCTTGTTTCATGCAAATATGGGGTTGATTTTTTCCTTCTCCTTCTGTTAGAGATGATGCCCCTCGGATCGTAGGGCCAAACTTTCCCTTGTCTCAAATCCATGTCTTGAAGCAGCTTTTCAACCATAGGGAGGGCGTGGCTTGAATTGACAATAAAAGGGCCAATGGTAATAGGAATCTTGAGGATAAACCCCTTTTTTGCAGGTAGGAAGTGGAGTTGGTCAGATTTCAGGGTCTGCCGAATGTATTCCAAAGCATAAATCTGCCGGGCAGGAAACATGGGCAACTGGTAGGGGGGAAATTTGGCTCCATAAACTCGGATTTCAGTGTAGTTATCAAACAGGTACCAATCCACGGTGTTTTGGGCTTCACTATACTATAACAATCTCTTCATTTCAGGAAAAACCCTAGGTGAAGGAGAGTCGTGGATGATGGTGTAGGCAATAAGCATGAAATCGTTTAGAAACCTTGAGTAACCCACCCCATTTGGTAACTGATGTGTTGCAAGGCTCCAGTCGAAAATTGGTCTGGGCTGAGAATTTATCTTGTACACCTTATCTAAACCCAACCCTCAAATTTCTCAGCATGCTGAAAGAGTAAGAGGTAAAAAACCATAGAGCAAAAGCAGAAGCGACCTGTGTCTGAGAGTTCCTGGAACTGGGTCTGAATGGTGGAGGCTAGGAAACCAGGAATGTCCAGAACAACCCCGGTTTGAAACATTAACTATAAAAAATCAACACATCCCCTGGAGGTTTGCCCCAAACCATCCACACCTAAAAAACCTGCGATGAGAGAAAGGACGGGCTGGACTTCTTCTTTGAACAGACTCAGGGGGAATGACTCTGTGGAGGGGAGGGATGTGGTCTAATCGTCGGTTATGGATGCGATGAAATCACCCTGCTATTTCCATGGAAATTTTGCAAACTGAGGGGTCAGAGTAACTTCACTAAAACTGACATAGTTTGAACTGGTAGGAAAAAGAAGGGCTTTTCTAATAATATTGGGGGAAAGAGTGAATATCCTATTCCCTTGAGTTGAGAGGAACATGCCCCGACATTTTTCGTAGGCGTCCCTGAGCCAATAGATAAATTCGACCACTGGGTAAACTAGAGGGGTAATTTGATGATACAGACCCGACAGAACCACTCGATACCTATCCCTGTTTTCAACATGTCTCCTAAAAAGTTCAGGCTTGATACTGCTAATGGAAAATGGGTACTGCGGGTCACAGATGTCGACTTGTTGGTCTAAGAAAGGTTCAAACCCTAGAGGATTTCTGGTTTCACAGACTTGGGGAGTCTCCGGCTCTGACTTCTTGGTGGTGACCTTACCCATGACTAATATGAAAATTTTAAAAGAAAAAGGAAACCAGAGGGAATATGAGGGATGGAATACCTGCGCAGTAGGAAATTTTCTCGGGAAAGCGACGTGGGGGTACTGACAGTGACTGGGTGGACCTGGTACTGGGCTCCCACTTTTGTTTATACCATAGTTGAAAACCTGAATATTTTACTGCAGTAAAAGACGGAGGACCGTTATATAGAACTACTGGAGCTCAGGAAAAGGTGGAATGGTGAAGCAAGTGGGGTGAGCGTCATAAGGAGACCGACAGTGAGACACGCGGCGTGTAGGAATTGGGTGTTAGACTTCGGGTAGGTAAACACCACGTGTCGGGTTAAATACTGGTACGGGCCTCAGTACTGGATATCCTAAGAACTTTACCTTACCTTTTCGTCATGGAGACAAATTTGCCTCAGAAAATAGCCCTCTTGGAATGCGAAGCACATATTTTGATAGCTTTAAAATGCGTGCTTTATTCCCCATATAACACTTGCCTCATGTCAACCCTCCTGACACGTCATCAAATTTCCGGGGGGGTAAGGCTTCGGCTTGCTCCTCCGCTTCGTGACCCCCCCAGAATTACCCTTGCAAAATCCCTTGCCAGCGTGTGTAAAGTGCATGCACGCCCCATTTTATATTCATTCCCTTTGTGCCTTTTATATCTTCACTCGTCTAATGTTCAAAGTCCTTATGTATTTCCGCTCCATTATAGAAATGCGCTTATCCTTTTCTCGCACGTGAATTAGCTTAGCGCTATTTCTACTTAGCCATATTCAAACTTTAGTCATGAGTAATGCTATTGGGTGCTTTGCTCCGCATGACTTCAATTAAAATATTAAGGATGAACTATATAATCAACAGAACCTATCCTAGATTTCGTATCCATTTTCTCCACTGAACAAAAGCCCTCTGTAATTTTTAATTTTAGCCAATTTCTTGTTGATAGGATCCATGAACAATTCCTTAAGTTTTTAACTGAAGGAATGTTCAAATATGCTTCAATTTTGGTTTACATGTTTATATTTTATCAAGTAGACAAGTTCCCATTTGTTAGATGAAGAAGGAAATCCACAGTCAGTCGTTTTTTTGACTTCCTTTGTGTGGAAGGATTCAGAGGAACACAACTTCAGAGATTATACTGACCAGTTCATTCATCCAGCCACATGTTTACAGAGCAGTAATGCAGAAACCAGGGTTTGTGAGGATATTTAGAGGATTTTACATCTCAGTGAGCAGGCCAAAAAAGGAGACTGGTACTTGTACTAGAATTACACTGAAATAAGAGTGTATGGGTGTGAGCTTCCACCCTATAATCTGCCTAAATATCTACCAATGAGAGTGTTTTCGTTAGAATACATTAGGAAAATGATCAATGCAGATGAAATCCATTTTTTTGCAGCCAAGAAGAAATCTCAGTTCATGATAAAGGCTGAAATTGGACCCTTTATTTGCAACAACAGGACAACATGCGAGGAGGCAGACATCCTCCTAAAGCATATGAATTTCCCCTTAAGATTCACAGGGTCATATGACCAATTTGGATTAATTTCTAAGAGAAGGGTGGAACAAAAGACCACTCCCTATGTTCATACATAGAGACCTGAAATTGAAAAATACATGAATCAAGTGGAGTGGGAAGAGAACACTTTACAAGAAGCAGAAGAGCAGCTTCTGTCTACATCTACTTCACATACTCACAACCCTTAGGAAAAGACAGAGAAAACACCAAGGGAAGAAGGCTCCCCTTCAGTCATAGAGGTCTCGGCAAAAGAATTTAAGATTTATAGGAAGAAGAGAAAAACTAATTCTAAAACATATTTTCCAAAGGAAGGAGAAGGGCAAGACACCATAGTCCTTAAGGGTCCACATTTTGCAGCATATGGAGACAATGTATTTAAAGGGTCTGCAACAACAACATTAGTTTCACAAGGGAATCCAAACTCAGCTGAAACATCAGAGCTGATCCATGGGAAAAAGGAAAAGAGCATATTTGATAAGTATAAGGAAATAAAGCTTAAAAATGAGCTCCTTAAAAACAATACTTATACTCAATTCTCGAAGCAAACTTGCAGAATTTTATCAATTTTCGACACAGAGAAGGGAATAATGGAGATGGAATTCTTATAGGCTTAGATCCCTCATCCAAAAAAAACAACATATTATAAACAAACTTCCTTTGGGTTTGACACAAAATACATCCATCCTATTGATCAGATGGAGATGCATAAACATACATGGGAAATGATATGTTCCACCTTGAGAAATACTGAAATGGATGCTTATAAATTTCAATTGTCACTCACTAATGTTTAATCAAAATTAAAGATTGAGAATATCTCTTCTCCAGCAAAGGATACTAACATCAAATCATTAGAAGACTTGTTCATCAAAATAAGATATGATCCAGCCAATGTTAAAGCAGAATAAGAACTGGTCAAGAAGAAGAATGATGAAATTGCAGCACTTAGGAAATAGTTGAAACTACCAACCACTGCGGATGCACAGACCAAAGAAATAGGAGAGACAAAGAGCCAAAAATAAGACATGCTCAAGATGATTATGGAGAAAAACACACAAATCAAGAACATGGAAGTAGAGATGGAAAAAATAGTGAAAGAAAAGGAGCAAAATGCACAATTAGCTATGGTACCACTTGAGGCTATACCTCTTATAGCAATACCACAAACGGGAATGGCCACCTCAACTACAACAGGGGATTCTACATAAAAAACACCCCTAGCACAAGACTTAAATGCTACTGGTAAATTGACAAAGGATATGGAATACATGTCCATACAAGGAGAAGAAATAAAAGGGTTACAAGGACAGGTGAAGGCCCTATACAAGAAGAAAGCATGGGTTGAAACATCACATCTAGTCGAAGTACAAAAGTCTCAGAGACTCACTCAAAGACTACAACAATTAGGGAAGGACGCTGTTATGGCTCAGACCTTGGCTCAGGATAAGGACAATATATGGATATATATCCATAAATCTATGAATAAGATTTGGCCTTTCATTCAGATCATCTTTGAACATAATGAGTTGGTTGAGAAGTCTAATGAAGTAATTGTATAGATCAGAGAAAATCTAGGCGACAAGCCAACTAAAGCTACAGATCATATTTCTGAATTCCAAAAACAAGTATGAGCTAGAAGAATTTGGAATTGAGGATAGAACTGAGACAATACTGGAGGTCAAGAAAATATTGACTAAGAAGAAACTCATGTTGCAATTAGAAGAAAAGTTCTTGGTTCTAAAAATTGGTGTCAATAGGTTCTTCAACAAATTTTAAGTGATGAATAAGAAAGGGCTTCCAGGTTTATTTGTGATAAATGAGAAATTAATCACCTTGGATGATTATAACGAGAAGTTGACTAATGTAGCTAAGGATAGTTCCAAATTTGCAGGTATACAGGGAAGCATAATGGCAAAGCTTTCCTTGATGCACTGGAAAATGATTTAAATATATAGCATGAGATCAAGCACATTTTTATTACCAAACCCACCTTTGTCAAGTATATAGAGGATGATGAGATTTACAAGAGATTTCTTAAGTTATCCATTAAAAGTGTAGAAAGGTGGGACAAGTTATGTGAGTTACTTGTGTAAGAAAGGTCATTCTATCTTCAACAATAGAGCCAACAACGCAACAAAAGTGAGAAGGACATATCAACAACAACCTCCTCCAAAATAGGGCAAATATTCGAGAAGTTCCAATTTATCCTATATTTTTGTAATCAAAGATGTAATTTGTTTTTAGATATTCCTAAAATACAACCTGATTTGTCATGACAGGATTTTTTGTAAATAAATTTATATATACTTCTCATTTCGAAGTAGAGAGGGTTTATTTTTGCATCCAAGAAGGTTACTGTACATTTTCAAGTTTTGTGGACTGATCAATAATAAATAAGACTATTTCACAAGATTTTTGTCTCAAAATGTTGGTGAAGTGCACCTCTCACTGTTTATGTGTTTATTTTCTCTATTTTCCATACTTATGTATTCATGATCTGAATTATTCAACAGAAAATTGAACAAAATTTGTTGGGAATTTTGCTTCTGTGATCCATAAATTGTGTAAGAAATTCTTTCGGTGAAAATCACATGTAGGGAATTTTTGCCAAAATTCCCTACATGTGATTTTCACCGAAAGAATTTCTTAAACAAAATTTGTATTAAAACACACTCTAATTCCGGCTTCAGATAATTTTAATATTTTCTTTTGAAATTAAGTAAATTAATTCTTAATTTCTCTTTACTTAATGGAATTTATTTCATCTCTTCTCTTACACTTCATTTAAATTTATAGGATCCAGTGATTTTGGCTTCCTTTCCCTGTGAAACCTCTTTATAAAAACTGAAACCTCCATATCGTCTGTAATTTCTCTTACAATCTTAGAAATTATAGAGTGATAACATAGTGTCGACCATACTAGGGACCCCAACAAAGTTCGACTTCTAAAGGTACATTTCCCTAGTTAAAAAACTTCATTTTAGGAAATGATCTGAATGGAATGTATTAGTTTTATTGTGCTAAGTATCCAAACAGTAATTAAATTGTGTGCATAAGGTTCACTGAAGTTTGCAGGTGAAACAAATGGTTTTAACTTAGTTAAACAAATTTTTATGTGAGGTTAAAGCATGCAAATTAGCTTGTATAACACTATTCAACAGTAAATGATAGAGAATAAAGCATCACATATGACACTACTCAGCAAATTGATGAAGCAGTTCACCTCTCTTGGGCTACATATGCTGGTCCAACTCCCAATGGCATGTCCCTCATATATTATTGCTAAAAAATGGTAAGTACATGTGATAAAAAGCCTCAAATGGCTGTGATATCTATAAAAAAAGCTTCAGAATGCTTGAATTAGTCAAGAATGACTATTCATTTGTAGAGAATAGAGAATGGATGCTCAATACATTGAAAAAACCCTAGTGGCCTCGGTGGCTTATTGACCTATATTTAAGAAAAACACGCGTGAAATGACCTCTGATGGCTCTGAAACCTATTCCAATGAGTTCAAAATGTCGAAATTAGTCAAAATTGACTATTCATTCTCCAAAAATGGTCGAATCCCTCAAGAGTTATGATCAAACAAAAAACTGCCCAATGTCCCGTAGGAAAGCTCCTCTGAAACTGGAGGAACTCTAGTTAACGCGACCAAAATGGTGGTTGGATCTAAAAATGGGGGTCCGCCATCCGAAACCGCCGTAAAAATGAGCATTAAATTTATTGCTGTGGATAAGTGGTCACATGCAGGACAATCGGTGGATAATCTGGGCAGTTACCGCCACGTAACCTAAGTTTAATATAACCACTATGGTAACCTCTGTGGGTTAATGGTTAAGCACCACGTTTTGGGCCCTGGTCACGTTACCGCATTTGCAATAGGGGCTAGCCCCTTCCACCCGCCGTCAGAAATTTAATCAAACTTCAAATAGGTCTTGAAACCTTAATGTGGTAAGAGCTAGTGCACAACACGATTGGTCGGGTTGTGTGCATGCAGTGCGGGAGGTCCTCCGTTCGATTCCCATGGTCTCCAAAATTTTAACATGTCATTTCACCTTCGGCCTGGGGCCACGTGGCAGCGTCCGGGCTGGCCTAAAAAACCTTAATGTAATTTTTTTTTTTAAATAATATAAATTTTTTTTTTGAAAATTTTCATACAAGTCAAACTGGGTCAAATGTCATTTTTTTGGAGTTTACTGGGATTTTCAAACCTTCATAACTCTTGCATATGACCTCCGTTTTGCGAACCGTTCATGGCACCAAAATTGGAATGATGAGACCTTTTCGGTCACTTAGGTTCAGAACACTTCTGAGCACTTTCATTTTTGAGCATATGACTTGATCTCCTGAGCACACCTCCCCACAGGGAAGCTTTTGGACCCCAAAAGATCTCTGGACTACTGAACATGAAGATGAGGAGAATGTGTCCCCATTCTTCCCATCTTAATCCACTGAAATTTCCCTAATTTCATTAATTGGAGCTTTTCATGAAATGACAATTTTTTCCTTGATTCCATTGACCAACCATTACTGTTTTTGACATTGTCATGCTACATATTTTCTAAACTTACAATACAACAACCTAACTTTGTAGTAAATATCATGTTTCTACATTGGTCTATAATCAAAGGAAACTTAAAATTACTTTCACCTTGCTTCCTGTCCTTATAGAGATTTTTTGATGAATTTGCTTTGAACTTGTGTCGATTCCTGACCAAGTTTCTTGGTCATTGTACCATGCCTTTCTAAAACTAGCAACGATCATTTCCAATTCTTGTGCCTTCTTTTTCAAGTTTCTTTGCCCTCTCTTGGACCTTTGCAACTTCTTGCACTGAAACTTTGTTTTCAGCACCGTTCGACACCAATATCGACTGCTGCAACTACTTGTCATCTTCTTTCAAAGACAACCTGCTTTCAAACTGAAACAAATCATTATATACATCAGTATTTGCATGAAAAGGATTATGTAAAACTTCTCTTTGCTTAATCATCATCAATGTCAAGTTTTGAATTGCATTGACGAGCCTCTTCATCTGCCCTGCATTAACTATAGAAGCATCTAGTTTTTTACGATGAGCTCTCACAATGTACTCCTTGCCATATTTGAATAAATGGTATTTGTTCTCATAACGAAGGAAGATAGCTTTCCTGTCATACAAGTAAGGAATTCCCAACACCATACCTGTTATATCAAGCAGAACAACATCTAATTCAACCGTGTCAATCAAATGTGCGATTATTGCAAAGCGCAACATGCACTTCTTTGAAACATGTAAATTTGAATCCTTACAAATCCAACCAAGTGGATATGGTTTTGGATGTGGAATGGTATCATGATTAAGTTTCTTGACCAAGTCTTCAGAGATTAAATTCGCTTGTGAACCACTGTCAAACAATGTGTCAACATTGTTTTTTTTGGAAATGACCCTCACATGAAACAATTCAATTCTATTTTCTTCACTTGGAGCTTCTATGTCATAGTTAGAAATACTAGAACTGGGATTATTTTCAATGTCTTTCCCCTTCAAGTTCTTTAGTGCCATAGCTATGATTTTTGTTTCATCTCCTAAATCTGACCCTAGGCCTTGTTTAGCTATTGCAACTGTCTTGCCTTTCTCCTTGGCTTTCTCTTTGGCTTTAAAACTTTCCGGTTTCAACTTTGGATGAAGTTTCCAACAATGGTAATCATCATGGCTAGTTTTAGAACAGTGTTTGCAAAATAATTTTCCCTTCTCTTTTCTAGTATTTTCATTTCTCTTTTTCTTCCATTTTCCTTTAAACTCATTTTACTCATTCCCATCTAAGTTTTATTTTCCCCTTCCCTCTAAATGCGTGGCTTGAACACAAACCTCATCTAGGCTTGTAGGGTTAAACAGGAGGATTGTATGTCTTAGGTTAGTATGTAAACCTCCTATATACTTGAGAAAAGTGTCTTGGCTATGAAAATCTACTCCTAGTAAAAGAGCTCTTCTTCTAAATTCGTGAGTATACAATTGTACATTTTTTTCTTTCAATTGTTTAAAATTTTGCCAGTCCATTATGGCTTTCTGCATGTGAAATAATGGATAAAACTATTGTTTTATTACAAAAATGAAATCAGCCCATGATAAGATAATCTTACCATATTTCTTAATCTCCTCCTTTATCTTGGCTTCCCACCAAACAAGAGCTGCACCTTCCATTCTCGATGAAGCTAGTTGGATTTTGGTGTCATCATCATGAAAATTTTGAATTCTCAAATAGAACTCTAATTTCCTAATCCAATTATCTAGATTTTCTGCATTAACTTCACCATCAAACATTGGCAATTCAAATTTAACATCAAGTTTTAGAAAAGGACTTTTACCAGTGTTATTTGACTTGTGTGACTGGTGTATTGAAGATGAAGTAGAGGTTGATGAAGATGAAGATGAGGGTGATGATGGCGACTTTCCACTATCTCCATTTCCTCCATTACCCTTCTTGGATTTATCTTCATTATTATGGCCTCCTGACGATCCCTGACCTTCCTTGTGAAGTTTGGATCCTTCTCCTTCTAGTCTTTCATTCCTTGATAAAGGAATCTCACCATTTCAGTTAAGTCAAGAAATGATTTTATGAACACTCTTTCTTCCTCCTTGGGATCAAATTCTTCATGAGTTTCTTCCTCCCTTGAAGTCATGCTTATGGCTTCTTCTGATTCTCTTTGAGGTGAAATTGAAGGTGGAGATAATGGCACTCTTTCCCTCCTTGGTTGAGGATTACTTTGAACTTTCACCAATTGTCCTTCTCCTCTCTTAAGCTTTAGCCTAGTAAGCATTAAAACCCTTGTAAACTGTTAAAAAAATCCTTGCACAAAGATCAAATAGAGAAAATAATCTACCTTAAATCAAGCTCTAATACCAACTTGATCTGAATGGAATGTATTAGTTTTGCTGTGCTAAGTATCCAAACAATAATTAAATTGTGTGCATAATGTTCAATGAAGTTTGAAGGTGAAACAAATGGTTTTAACTTAGTTAAACAGATTTTTATGTGAGGTTAAAGCATGTAAATTAGATTGTATAACATTGTTCAATAGTAAATGGTAGAGAATAAAGCATCATATATGACAATACTCAACAAATTGATGAAGCAGTTCACCCTTCATGGGCTACATCTGCTGTTCTAGCTCCCAATGGCATGTCCCTCATATATTATTGCTCAAAAATGGTAAGTACACGTGATAAAAAGCCTCAAATGGCTATGCTCTCTGTAAAAAAAACTTCAGAATGATTGGATTAGTCGGGAATAACTATTCATTTGCAGAAAACACAAAATGGATGCTCAATACAATGAAAACACCCTAGTGACCCTGGTGGCTCCTTGACCTCTCCTAAACAAAAACCTATGTGAAATGACCTCTGATAGCTCTAAAACCTGTTCCAATGAGTTTAGAATGTCTAAATTAGTCAAAAATGACTATTCATTCTCCAAAAATGGTCGAATTCCTCAAGAGTTATGATCAAACAGAAAACTACCCAATATCCCATAGGAAAGCTCCTCCAAAATAAAAGGAACTCCAGTTAACGTGACCAAAAAGGTGGTTGGCGCTAAAATGGGGGTCCGCCATCAAAAACCGTCGGAAAACTGAGCATTAAATTTATTGCTATGGATAAGTGGTCACATGCGGGACATTTGGCAGATAATCTGGGTGGTTACTGCCACGTAATCCAAATTTAATGTAACTACTATGGTAACCTCCGTGGGTTAATGGTTAAGCACCACGGTTTGGGCCCTGGTCACGTTACCGCATTTGCAATGAGGGCTAGCCCTTAGGGGATAACCCCTTCCCCTCGCTGTCGGCAATTTAATCAAAGTTCAAATAGGTCTTGAAACCTTAATGTGGTAAGAACTAGCGCACAACACGATTGGTTGAGTCATGTGCACACAGTGCGGGAGGTCCTCCGTTTTATTCCTGTCGTCTCCAAAATTTTAACATGTCATTTCATCTTCGGCCTGGGGCCACGTGGCAGCCTTCGGGCTGGCCTAAAAAAACCTTAATGTAAAAAAAATTTCAAATAATAAATATATATATATATATATATATTTAAAATTTTTCATTCAAGTCAAACTGGGTCAAATGCCTTTTTTTTGGAGTTTATTGGGATTTTCAAACCTTCATAACTTCTGCATATGACCTCCGTTTTGTGAACCGTTCATGGCGCCAGAATTGCAGCGACGAGACCTTTCCGGTCGCTCAGGTTTAGAACACTTCTGAGCACTTTCGTTTTTGAGCATATGACTTGATCTCCTGATCAGGAAAATTAATGGTTCAAATTTCAGAAATAAAGGTTCAGAGGTTGTAAACCTTGTAAATAATTGAGTTTTGTGTTTCAAATTTTAGTTCTAGCTCTGAAAAGAATTCACACTAGATCTCATCCTGATCCAGAACCTGCTAAGATCTTAGATGACCCTGAAAAAATTGATTAGGAAGAGAAGTTTAGCTGAAAGTCAAGGAAGAAGAAGTCCCCCACCCAAAGAAAAATCTCTCCCTGAGAGTTTTGTTACTTTATAGGATATCGAGTTTGATATGCCATTTGAACATAGTATATTTTGGACTAATTCTGAGAATTTTGTGGAGGAGACAATGTTTGATAAATATGTTTTACAACCCTATACACCTGGAAGTCAATATATTGAACCAGATTTTGAGTAGCAAGCCTTCCAAAAATTGGAAAAATTGCATGATCTAGTATCAGATTTTGATCAAGCTGTACATGAAGCATATATTCAACAATCTGTTGAAATCTCTTCCCTGACAATAACAACATCTTCTGCTTCCTCTCAAACTGTCCATCCTATATCAACTAGTCCCACTTCCTTTATAATCTCCACTACTTCTCGAATAACATCTCAGATAGTGTTTCAATATATTGTAGGAACTCCTACACCTACACCCATCATAGCCTCATCTATTGTTCATCCCCAAATCCCAATCATCGCAGCAAGGTATGCTCCCATGGTTTTGGCTACTCCTTTTTATAATATGCCTCAGGAATATCAAAATAGGATCCCTCAGTTTGATGGTACTGGACCCATCACTACACAAAATATGTTGACAAAATGAATGATTATTCCGATCTCCAGGAAGTTGACGAGGAAGATGTTAAAATGAGACTTTTTTCTCAAAGTTTGACCAGGAAAGTTTGAAAATGGTTCAAAGCTTTACCACCAGTCAGTATAAATGATCTCACTGCTTTTCACCAATCATTCCTCAATATATGGGAAATTAAGAAAAAACCCCTTCATATTCTATCAGAATAAGAGAGCATTATAAGGGCCCCTGGAGAGAGTGTGTAGGATTATTGCACTATATTTAAAAATGCTTACAATGAAATTCCAACAAACATTAATCCCCCTCAAGTTTTAGCCCTGATTAAATTCCCTGATGGTTTCGATGCTGTCATGCCTTACCAATTAAGAGAAAGGAACTCTGAAACCTTGGAAGAAATGCAGAGGGGTGTTGTGAGTGTAGATGAAAATTTGTTAGCTAAAAGGGCTAGGCTTAGGATTGAGAGGAGGGTAACTATAAAGGAAGAACCATCTACTTATTTTGATGATGCAAAAATAGATTCTCTAGTTAGAACCATGGAGAGAATAATGGAAAGAATAAATATAATTGATAGGGTCCCTCCTAGAGATAACCAACTTGGTCCCCAAATTCGAAATCCTAAATTTAGGAGAAACCTACCCCAAATCAAACAGAGGGAACAAAAAATGCCATATCAACAGGTCATGCCTCCATTTCAAGAGAATTATGCTGATGAAGAGGGAGAAATAGTTGAATACCTTGATGATACTCAAATCAATTTAATGGGGATAGATGATAATGATTCCATATTTCTTACTTAGGAAGAACAAGATCTTTTTCTGCTTTCACAAACCGAAATGAACTCTGGGGAATCGGAAGATTATAAGCAAGGTTTTGAAAACACAATTATGGAATTTCATAAGTAGTATAACCTTAGGAGTAGGAAAACCACTGACAATCCCACTAAGAAAATTTTTGACACTCAAAGTAAAAATACAATGGACACCCCTGCAAATAAAAAACCTGATATTCCTCGTAAAAAGAATGCATAAATTCCAGCTAAGAAAAAATCTGAGATTGCTTCAAAAAAAACTCAAACAAATGTTCCATCCGCTACCCAACAGAAAGATACCACCCAAAGAAATGTTGCTAAAAAGCTAGATTTCATAAAACAAAACAAAATTCAAACTTCCTTCAACATTGAAAATGGATTAGCAAAGCTTAAGATGCCCATTCCATTAATAGAGATTATGAATAAGAATGCATATAGGTCACAAGTACTGAAAGCTCTGAATATAGAGGAAGGTGCAAATACTGTTAATGTGAATGATGATCAACCTGAACTTTTGTTTGGGTCTGAAGTGGATGGAAAACCTCAGGAAGGAGGTATCCCTCCATTTTATGTTAGTCTGAACATTCATGATAAGATTTTGCACAATGCAATGCTTGACTCAAGAGCCTCACACAATCTTGTGCCTAAGGCTGTTATGGAAAAACTATGACTTGATATCACTAGACCGTACAAAGATTTGTACTCTTTTGATTCAAGTAAAGTAAAGTTCTTATGCCTCATTAAGGATTTGTGTGTTACTTTAGCATAGATACCATCCAATATCTTGGTGATGGACATAGTTTTTGTTGACATACCCCCCAATTATGGCATGTTACTCTCTCGCTCATGGGGAGCTAAATTGCAAGGAACCCTTCAGATGGACATGACCTACGCTACCATTCCAGTGTTTGGTCAACAAAGGATATTATATAGGGAAACCATAATGAAGTTCATTGTCAGTAGTCAAGAGAAATCACACAATTATCCCTTATATTATGTCCACTCAGACCTTGATTCATTCATTTTGTACAATGATGGAGACATGGAAAAAAAAAATTCCAACTTAGAAATTGAAATTTGTGAAATTGAAGGAGAAAAAACATCTATAATTGAACATGATAAGCAAATTGAACCTTTATGGAATATGGAATTTGATGGAGCTGTTAGTAAAAAAGGATCAGGAGTAGGAGTATGGGTTTCAAATTAAACAACCAACCATTCAGAGCGACATTCATATAAGCTAAAATTTCAATGTACAAAAAAAATAGCTGCATATGAAGCTTTAATTATAGGGTTACAAGTCTTAAAGAAGCTCGGTGCCAAAACAATTTCCATTCATGGATATTCTGAACTAATAATAAAACAAATCAAAGGAGAATACTCTAATAAACACCCAAGATTAAGGGCCTACATGAATGTTTTCCTAGATTTTTTTGAATGTTTTGTGGAATATGACTTATCAGTGATCCCTAGAGGTCAAAACATCCCGACTGATGGTCTGGCTACTCTAGCCAGGACATAAAAAATTCCCTACTGTCCTAGTCATTAATACATAGTTGAATTAAAGAGCAGACCAATAGTTCCAGATAACATTAAATATTGGCAAGTTTTTGGAAACGATAATCAAATTGATTTTTTTTTTTTTACAATCCAAAGATGAATTTGAGTGTGCTAACATAGATGTAGATTTGGAATTAGAAAAGAATGTAGAAGGCAATGTAAATAAAAGTGTGAATAAGATAGAATTAAAATAAATAGACGAGGAACAAGAGAAAATAGAAATACTGCAATTGAAATATAATGTTTTGCTTAGAGGGTTAGTCCCTTTACAAGAATTGTTTGATTTTAATGATGTAGCCAAAAATCCCAAAATTGAACTTACTGGAGCTGAAGTTGAGGATTGTAACATAGGAAATGAACAAGACCCAAAAATGGTGAAACTGTCTAAATCTTTACCCCCTGCTGAAAAGAAGAAATATATAATCTTGTTCAAATAATTTCTAAATGTATTTGTATGGAATTATGAATATTTTAAATCTTATGACACCAACGTTATACAACAAAATATTCCTACTAAAGAAGACCAAAAAACATTTAAACAAAAAGTTAGGAGGATCAACCCAATGCTGATGCCTCTAATTGAAAAGGAGGTTAAGAACATGTATGATGCCAATATCATTATGCCTTTAAGGTATTCTAAATGGGTATCCAAATTAGTTCCAAATAGGAAAAAGATAGGAGAAATTATACTTTGTGTAGATTTTAGAAATCTTAATAAAATCTCGCTAAAAGATAGTTACCCTCTACCTAAAATGGATCATGTTTTGCAGAAGGTAGTTGGGTCCAGTAGAATTTCTCTATTAGATGGTTTCTCTGGTTATAATCAAGTTTTAGTGCATCCTGAAGACGAGGAAAAAACAACATTTACTACACCTTGGGATACCTTCATGTATGTGAAGATGCCTTTTGGCTTAATGAATTTTGGAGCTACATTTTAGAGAGAAATGGACATTGATTTTGCTGATGAAATAGGCAGATTCATAGTCATATATCTTGATCATATCAATGTTTTCTAAAAAATGGATGAAGAGCATTTTCTACATTTGAGGAGAGTATTTGAAAAATGCAGGAAATTTGGAATTTCCCTTAACCCAAAGAAAACATTATTTGGCTTAGAAGAAGGAAAAATTCTTGGACATATCATTTCGAAAGATGGAATCGGAATTGATCCCAACAATATTGAGACTATTTTAAAGATACGTCCTCCTATAAATGTCAAATAACTCCAATCATTCATTGGTAAAATATTTTTTCTAAGAAGATTTATCCCTAATTTGGCAGAACTTCTAAGAAACATAACAAAAATGTTGAGAAAAGACACAACAGTAAAATGGAATATTGAGGAAAAATAGTCATTTGATCAAGTAAAACAAGCCTTAACACAAGCCCAAGTGATAATTAACCCTGATTTCACAAAATATTTTTTGATTTTCTCATTTGCATCTGAACATACTATTGCAACAGTTATGTTACATAAAAATAACGAAGGACATGAACAACTTATTTCTTTCTTTAGAAAGGCCTTAAGAGATGCTGCGTTGAAATACAACATTATGGAAAAGAAATCACTTGATTTAGTAAAATAAATTAAAGATTTCAGAGAATATATTATTCATTCTCATATAATTACTTTTGTTACAAACACTGTGGCTAAAGATATACTGACCCAAAATGGTCCTGATGGGAAAAGATGTAAATGGATTGCCTTTATCCTTGAATATGACATTGAAATTAAACCCACCAAACTCATTAAAGGTCAGGGTTTAACTAAATTAATGGATGAATCTAATTTTCATGCTTTGGATATTAATTTTATAGCTACACCTGATGAACAAGGAGCATAGGCTAATCCACAAGTAGCAGAGGCTTTTGCAACCTCTCCCTGGTATGCATACCTCATTTTTGTATTACATCATTTACAAGCTCCTTTGGTTTTGACCAAGACAAAAGCTAGATTTCCTAAACTCAAATCTATGAAGTATTGTATTTTAGACAATAATTTGTATTGGAAGGATGCTGGTGGAAATTTACTAAACTGTTTGATGGAGGATGAAGCAGATAAAATAATACAAGAATTTCATGAAGGATATTGTGGTGGACATTTTTACAAAATATTACTGCCAAAAAGATCCTAAGAGTTGGTTTTTATTGGCCAACTTTATTTGCTGATGTCCATAAAAAATTTAACTCATGTCATAAATGCCAGATTTTTGAAGGCAGAAGGAAACTCCTGCCTCTACCCTTGAAGCCAATATCAACTGAAACTCCTTTTCAACAGTGGGGTTTGGATTTCATTGGAGAAATTCATCCACCATCCTCATTCCAACACAAATGGATCCTCATAACCACTGATTATTTTACCAAGTAGATTGAAGCCACACCTACAAGGAAAGCTACTAATGCAATGATCATTAAATTTTTAGAGACTAATAATCTTTCAAGATTTGGATGTCCCAGGAAAATCATCACTGATAATGCAACAACATTCATGTCAAAGAAGATAGTGGAATTTTGCAGCAAGTACCAGATCACTTTAGGACACTCTACTGCCTATTACCCTCAAGGTAATGGATTAGCCTTGCCCTCCAACAAAATTTTAGTTAATATCATCAAAAAATTTCTGCAGGATAACAAAAAGTCACGACACAACAAGCTGGTCAATGCATTATGAGTTGACATACTCACCACTAAGAAATAAATTGGCATGTACCCATACCAATTAGTTTTTGGAATGAATGTTGTTTTTCCAACTTCTTTAGGTGTCCCATTTATGAAAATGCTGTAGGAATTACAAGTGGAATCAAATGACATTCAAAGAAGAATAAATCAGACAATACAACTACAACAATCCAGAGAATAAGTGTATAATAAAACACAAGTAATACAGGAAAACATCAAGATATTCTATGATAGAAGAAACAAGGCCGATGATTTTCAGTTGGGAGACAGTGTATGGAATTGGGATTCAATAAGGGAAGAGAAAGGTAAGCATGGTAAGTCTGATAATTTATGGAAAGGACCTTACATAATCCATTCTTGCAGGGGTAATAATGTATTTTTTATTAAGGATATGGGTGGAGGAGAGATGCCTGATGGACCTGTCAATGGAAGGATGATAAAACATTATTTTTCACAAGAATAAGTGTATTTCTCACTAAATTCATTGTAAACATAGTTTTCCTTGTATTGTCAATGAGTGGGTGACTAATATGAGAATTTGAAGCCCGAAGAGAAGGCCCTAAGCTCCTGATTAATTTTCCACCATAATTATAACAACAAGAAATAAAAGTTAGATGCAAAAAGGTACTAAAGAAGATAATTCAAGGCTGCTATTCAACAATTATTGTCACCTCACAGGGAGAGTGTCATCCCCTTCTGGAGCCATTGTTAGGGTCCTATAATTTATAGGATCATAAGGTAATTGAATATTTTCTCTCAGTCATATGAAACTTTAAATAATATTTAATTTTGCAAATAATTTCCAAAAAAAAAGATATAAATAAAATTAAAAAAATGAAAAGAAAAATATAATAAAAAGAAAAGAAAAATAGAATAAAAGAACAAAAAAATGATGATGAAAGAACCCCATGAAAAAAGAAAAAAATGTGAATGTGATTCAAATTTAAATGCCATAGAAGAAAAACGGTTTTGTTTTGAAGATAAAATGGGATTTTGTATGCATCTTGTTTCATATGCCACAATCATAAATCCTTGTTTAGATCATACAATGTAATCATGGTCAAACATATTTGAATTTCTGTCATTAGATTAGAGAAATAATTTAGCCAAACTGTTTAATCTTGTCCAAAAATAGTTAGGTAGATGAATAAATTGGTCCAATTGTTTAAGTTAGATCAATGATATAAATGAATAGGTTAGGATTAGATTAGATTATTTCCCCTTTCAAATAAAAAATAAAACAAGGGTCTGCACATTTAAATGCACCCATGTTTAGTGATAATTAGTCTTAGTTTAGGAGAAAAAATTGAAACAAAAATGATTCAAAATGTATTTAGTTATGTTTTGTGTCATATGAGAATATATCCAAAGTATTGGAGCTTATGTTAATAAAGTTCACAAAGGGACAAAATTCTTTTTTCATGTAGCGGGTAAAGGGCACACACAATTCAATGATCTAATCATCATCGATCTGCATCAACGAAAAAAAATTCCTTTCGCCCCCCTGCCCTTCCTAAATTTATCGACCGAGGGGGGGGGGGGGTATGAAAAGTGGTTTGTCCACCTGTTGGTCCCACACAACATGTTAACTCCTCGTCGTTTCACACCCCCCATCCGCATTCCACTTACCGCCTCTACCCCCCTCTAAAAACTGCCAAGCCACCTTCCTTTCTCGCTAATGCTCCCCGCACCCTCACTTCCAATATTTTCACGCCATATCTCCTATACATTACACATTTAATTCATCCCTTGGATTACCATTCATGAATTATGACAGCCCTGCGTCCTAAAAAATGTCTACTGTGACATAAAAACCTCCCTATCCACCCATTTTCCACCATTTTGCTGCAGTATCATTCTCCCAAATCATTTCGGTTCGTTCTAATTTCCTCTTCCACAGTGAAAGATTCTCAAAGTAGGATAAAGAAACCAGAGTATGTTGTGAAAGAATAGTAATTATCACTAATTTTGAGCTATCACCAAATTCCTGGTATCTTCCCATTGTCAGCCTTCTGTTTTCTACAGTTTGAATTATGAAAATGCCTCGAAAGTAAAATAACAACGATAATTCAAATAACCCTATGATCCCTCCCACCATTGATATCAACCACGTCCCTCTTGATGATAGAGACTACAAAATCGCAGAACCAAATTATGAATTCAACCTATTCAAATTGCACTGTTGGCTCGAAGAAAACCACATAGACCAGAGTGATGAAATTGGACTTTGGGAATCCAATTTTCCTCTGTATGTTTTTCCTCAGACCTACTATTTCCCAGAGTTTATCTGCAAATTCCATGCTTGTTATTTACCCAGCCAAAGGGCCATTGTAGCCCATAGTGGAGAGGTTTTGTTCACAATTACCCCTGAAACCACCAATCAAATGTTGCAGATCCCTTAAAGCAATTCTAGTACCCCTTTCTCAATGGAAGGCCTGAATGACCTATACCAGAAATTAACCTTTTCCCAAAGATAAAATATTTTTGAAATATTTTTTCCCGAAGATGTCCAGTTACCAAAGAAAAATCCACCCTATCCCTCAACCATGTTTCCAGACCATGATAAACATATTATCTCCATGCTATGATGTTTGTTAGTGTACTATTCTGATGAATGGATAGATGAACCTATCCTAGGTTTCCTATCCATTTTCTCCACTAAACAAAAGACCTCTGTAATTTTTAATTTTAGCCAATTCCTTGCTGATATGATCCATGAACAATTCCTTAAGTTTTTAACTGCAGGAATGTTCAAATATTCTTTAATTTTGGTTTACATGTTTAAATTTTATTGAGAAGTCAAGTTCCCACTTTCACTTCAAAAGCTAGATGAAGAAGGAAATCCACAATCAGTCATTTTTGGACTTCCTTGGTGAGGAAAGATTCAATGGAACACAACTTTAGAGATTATATTGATCAATTCATTCATCCAACCACATGTTTACTGAGCAATAATTCAGAACCCAGGGTCTATGAGGAGATTCAGAAGATTTTACATCTCAGTGAGCATGCCAAAACAAGAGACTGGTACTTGTACTAGAATTACACTAAAATAAGAGTGTATGGGTGTGAAATGCCACCCTACAAGCTGCCTAAATACCTACCAAAGAGAGTGTTTGCATTAGAATACATTAGGCAGATGATCAATGTAGATGAAATCCAATTTTTTGTAGCCAAGAATAATTCTCATTTCATGATAAAGGTTGAAATTGGACCCTTTATTTGCAACATCAGGACAACAGGCGAGGAGGCAGACATCCTCCTAAAATAGATGAAGTTCGCCTGAAGCTTTACATGGTCATATGACCCATTTGGCTTAATTTCTAAGCTAAGGGTGGAATAGAATACCACTCCCTATGTTCATACACAAAGACTTAAAATTGAAAAATACATGAATTATGTGGAGTGGGAAGAGAACACTTTACAAGAAGTAGAAGAGAAATTTCTGTCTACATCTACTTCATAGACTCCCACCCCTTAGGAAAAGACAGAGAAAAGAACAAGGGGAAAGGGCTCCCCTTCAGTCACAGAGGTCTCAACAAAATAATTTAAGATTTACAAGAAGAAGAGAAAAACTAATTCTAAAACATATTTTCCAAAGGAAGGAGAGGGACAAGATACCATAGTCCTTAAGGGTCCACATTCTGTAGCACAAAGAGCTAGTGTATTTACAGGGTCTCCAGCAGCATCACCAGTTTCAAAAGGGAATCCAAGCTCAGCTCAAACATCAAAGCTGATCCATGGGAAAAAGGAAAAGAGAATCTTGATAAGTATAAGGAAATGAAGCCGAAAAACGAGCTCCTTAAAAACAATACTTATACTGAATTCTAGAAGCAAACTTCCACTGCTCAGAGAAGACTTTTATCGACTTTTGACACAGAGAAGGGAAGAATGCAGATGGAATTCTTACAGGCTCAAATCCCTCATCCAAAAACAACAACATATTATAAACAAACCTAATTTTAGTTTGACACAAAAGACATCCATCCTATTGATTATATGGAGATGCATAAAAAAACAGGGGAAATGATATGTTCCATATTGACAAATACTGCAATGAATGCTTCTAAATTGCAATTGTCACTCACCAATGTTCAATCAAATCATTAGAAGACTTGGTCTAGAAAAGGATAATAAGATCAAATCATTAGAAGACTTGGTCTAGAAAAGGATAATAAGATCAAATCATTAGAAGAATTGGTCATCCAAATAGGATATGACCCAGCCAATGTTAAAGCAACAGAAGAATTGATCAAGAAGAAGAATGCTGGCATTACAACACTAAGGAAATAGTTGAAATTACCAGCCACTGAGGATATGCAAACCAAAGAAATAGGAGAGTCAGAGAGCCAAAAAGAAGACATGCTCAAGCTAATTATGGAACAAAATGCACAAATTAGGAACATGGAAGTAGAGATGGACAAACTAGTGAAAGAAAAGGAGTAGAATGCACAATTAGCTATGGTCCCACTTGAGGCCATATCTCTTACATCAATACCACAAACAGGAATGGCTACCTCAAATACAGTAGGGGCTTCTAGATCAACAACACCCCCAACACAAGACTTAGATGCTGCTGGTAAATTGAGAAAGGATATGGAAGACATGTCCGTACAAGGAGAAGAAATAAAAAGGTTATAAGGACAGGTGAAAGCCCTACAAGAGAAGAAAGAAAGGATTGAAACATCACATCTGGCCGAAGTACATAATTGTCAGAGACTTACTCAAAGAATAAAATAGTTAGGGAAGGAATCTGCTATGGCTCAGACCTTGGCTCAGGCTAAGGAGAATATATGGAAATATATCCATAAATCTATGAATGAGTTTTGGCCTTCAATTCAAATCACATTTGAACAGAATGAGTTGGATCAGAAGTTTAAGGAAGTAACTGTACAAATCAGAGAAAATCTAGGTAACAAGCCAAATGAAGCCACAAACCTCATCATATTTATGAATTCCAAAAACAAGTATGAGCTAGAAGAATTGGGAACTGAGGATAGAACTGCGACAATACTGGAGGTCAAGAAAATATTGAATAAGAAGAACCTCATGTTGCAGCGAGAAGAAAAGTGTCAGGTTCTGGAAATTGGTGTCAACACGTTCTTCAACAGATTTGAAGTGCTGAATAAAAAAGGGCTTCCAGTTTTTGTGATAAATGATAAATTAATCGCCTTGGATGATTATAACAAGAACTTGACTAATGTAGCTAAGAATAGTTCCAAATTTGTAGGTATACAGGGAAGCATAGCAGACATAACTTTCCTTGAGGCACTGGAAAATGATTTAAATATCTTACATGAGATCAAGCACATTTTTATTTCCAAACCCACCTTTTTCAAGTATATAGAGGCAAATGAGATTTACAAGAGATTTCTTAAGTTATCCATTCCAAGGTAGAAATGCGGGACAAGTTATGTGAGTTACTTGAGTAAGAAAGGTAATTTTATCTTCAACAACAAAACAAACAATATAGCAAGAGTAAAAAAAATAGATCAACAACAACCTCCTCCAAAATAGGGTCATCATTCGAGTAGTTCGAATTTATCCTATATTTTTGTAATCAAAGATGTCATTTGTTTTTAGATATTCCTAAAATACATCCGAATCTTTCATGACAAGATTTTTTGTAAATAAACTTATATATACTTCTTATTTCGAAGTATAGAGGGTTGATTTTTGCATCCAAGAAGGCTATTATAAATTTTCAAGTTTTGTGGACTGATCAGTAATAAATAAGAATATTTCACAGGATCCTTGTGTCAAACTGTTGGTGAAGTGCACCTCTCACTGTTTATGTGTTTATTTTCTCCGTTTTCCATACTTATGTATTCATGATCTGAATTATTCAACAAAAAATTGAAGAACAAAATTTGTATTAAAACACACTCTAATTTTGGATTTGGATAATTTTATTGTTTTCATCTAAAATTAAGTAAATGAATTCTTAATTTCTCTTTGCTTAATGGAGTTTATTTACTCTCTTCTCTTACACTTAATTTAAATTTATAGGATCCAGTTATTTTGGCTACCTTGCCATGTGAAACCTCTTTATAAAAACTGAAACAGATCCAAGTTCGAGTCATAGACTCCATCGCCTAATGGAAATTTAGTAATTTAATCAAACAATCAAACCAAAATATCTCAATCTATCAAACAAACATTGAACTAATAGCTAGGCTAGTATTATTAAGAAAAACAAATCTAAATCTGACATAGAGATCCCTCTCTGGAGTTGAAAGGGCTAGATTCCCAACTCCCAAAGTGGTTTTGTGGTTACCTCTATAATTTCTCTTACAAACTTAGAAATTATAGAGTGATAACACATGACACATGAGAAATTAATTTCCCTCCATATGAAAACTTTACGACAAGTTACGATTAGTGCGACACTTAAGCTACACTTTGCGACGATCGTGATGACACTTGTGCAAATGTGCTTAAAACTTTGGAAATGAGACATATGTTTACTATTGGAATTATGATGTATGTGTTGTCCTTGATGGCAACCCAATTGTAATAGGATAATTATGTGGTAATCAGATGAGATCACAGGTTTGTTCAAAGGTGAAAGAATGATGGAATGTAGCGACAAAATGTTTGGACAAAGGTATGCAGGTCAGAGACAGAAGAATTGGGAAGGTAATTATTTGAAGAAATATACGCGGGTTATATCAGACAAAGTCATGTACACACATAGATATGAAGAAGAAAAGGTGCGTACATTTGACGTACTATGATTCATTAAATACCAAGGGTCTTTACCGTGTTATTAGCTCACAATATTGAGTTGAGTAATGGCTATTTGATCCCGTCAAATATTACCACCGGCACTAGTGTATAAGGAGGTGAAGGTCAAAGAGTTAAAGTGTGCATATGTGAGAGTGATTGATTATTATTTTGATTTGAAGTTTTTATTGCATGGTATGGGCTATTAATGAATGGTTAATCTGAAAAAAGTATGAACCCGATAATATAATCGTGGATCAGGACCATTAGACCTAAAATTACTATGGACTGTATGATATGATTATGGATCGATTAGATCTAGGTTTTTGACTTGTGTTTATTGTTGTATATCACGTGATATGGTATGTCTGAAGTTTTGATGAGCTGCAAAAGTGTGAGTTGGAAATTGTAGATCTATACACAAGTTTGACACAGGTAAGGTACACACACACACATGTTCTATTATGAGAAGTAGCATATATTTTATTCAGTACGTAGAGATATATACCTAGGTTTATTTACTGAAAAGCATGTATACACGCGGAAATGTCTTATGAAAAGCGCATATGAAAGTCAGAGTTTCTGCTGAAGAATATCTTTGATCTCTCTATACAATATTGCTGTATTTCTGCTTCCTGTCGATGAAGTCTTCAAGTTGATCTGGGCTTAGTAGTGATGTTTGAAGTTGAATTGATTGAGTATTAAGTTTTTGAAGAATTTAATAATGAAACTAACTATTTTAGGTTTAGAGATATGTGATCTGACAGAATGTTTATGTATATCTGTGATTCTGAATTTGGTATGTTGAGATCTGTATGCAGGTTGCCTTCAAGAAAAGTGTGTATATACGCAGATTTGTTTTAAAAAAGTAGCATACATATTCTATCGTATGATTGATTAGGGTTACAGTTGATTCAGTAAGTTGATGTAGTGTTTTGGGTTCTGTTATGATATTCTGGTTACAATGATCTCACCATTTTAATTGATTTGAGTTGGTGATTGAATGGTTCAGTGATTGGTTTGTTCAGTGGTTGTTTGATTAAAAAATTAAGTGATTGGTTGAATGATTTGGCATAGTGACTAGTTTCATTTTTGATTTATGATATTTGGCTTAAATGACGTTAGTGGGTTCAGTCTAAAAATTTGATGAAAAGTGGCCTAAAAGTTGTGATGTGTTGAAGCAGGTGGATCCAGTGTGAAAATTTATGAAACGTGGTCTGTGATGGTGCTAAGCATTGGAGATTTTAGTGAGGAATTCAAAGCTTCCTACTAGTAGTAGCTGGTGATCATATTAGGGTGTTGGAGCTCCCTTCCAGTGGGTGATGGTAAACGAGATCACGGGTTTGAAGCTCAATTCCATTTGATGCTGGAGAACGAGTGAAGGTTGTAGCATTTTGCAGGTTGGTTCCTGCATGCTGGTATGAGTCTGTGCCAGTACAATATTGTAAGAAATTTTCTTTATAATAAATATTGTAGGTAGAGACGAAAATAATGGTGGTTTTCTCCCACATTGGGTTTCCACCTTAAATCATGGTGTCCATGTGTGTTGCTTATCTGTGTTGGTTTAATCTATTCTTACTACACATTTTTACTGCTTATTAAATGTCTGATGAACCAATGATGCACCAGATTAAGTTAAACAAATGAAGATTTATTTGAATTATAAGCTTATTGAATATACTATAGTTTCGTGAATAACAGTCACATACATACACTAGCTTGCTTTAGTCAAGTCGCGTACAGAAATTAGAAAAGAAAAGTAAAAGTTTAAGTGAGTTTTAAAATACTGATTCACCCACCCCCCCAGTATTTTTCCCAACAATTGGAATCAAAGTGGGTCCTTCAGAAGAGGCTTGATCGCTTGAAGGAAGATCCACTAAGATGAGCGATCAAGATGGGACAACATCTATCAAGCTACCACTCTTCAACAAAAGTAATCTACTTTTCTGGAAGAAAATAACAAGATCCTATCAACAATCTATTGGAGAATATGTATGGAAAATCATTGAAGGAGGTTATCAATATCCAACCACAGTTCCCATAGATGCGACATAAAAGAAGAAATATGAAACCAATGCAAAAAATGTCAATGCCTTATTGGGAAGCCTGACAAAATTAGAATTTGTCAAAGTTATGCAGCTAAATTCAGCAAAGGAAATATGGGACAAGATCATCCAGAGCTATGAAGGCTATGACAAGGTAAAAAGTGCTAAAATACAAACTCTTAGAATTTAATATGGAACTCTCAAAATGCATAATGATGAAAGTATTGCAAGTTTATTTCTATGAGTAGATGACATTGTGAATCATATGAGAAATCTGGGTGAAGATATAAAAGAATCAATTTTAGTAGATAAAATATTGAGATCTCTAACTCCAAAATTCAATTCAAAAGTGTCTTCCATTGAAGAAAAGCAGGATTTGTAGAACCCTACTACTATAAAACTTCATGTGATATTAACAACGTTTGAAATGAGAAAAGGAGCTCAATCAGAAATCAGAGAAGCTGCATTCAAAGAAACTAGAAGAGGAAAACAAAAGAAATAACACAAGGAATCAGGTTATATATCAAAATAAAATGAGGTAAATTTTGTAAAGAAACTCCAACCAGGCACCAGAAGGTTCAAAGGTAAGCTTCCCTTTAAGTCTTTTGTTTGTGGTAGAGTTGGTCATTATGCTACTTAGTGTCCCTATAAAGAAAACTATGGAAAAGGAAAATAAATTGCAAAAGAAAAAATGAAACAATTTAAAAACAAGAAAATTTATTATACTCATGAAGATAGTGATGGTTGGTCAAATAGTGAAGAGGGAGAGTCTGATCAAGATTTTAAATTACTCATGGCATTTGAAAGAAGTACTAATGAGTTTGATGACAAATTCATGGATGCTTTAGAAGACACATATTTTTTTGAAGAAATCACTCATCTTAAAGTATGTTTAGAAGAAGATAAAATAACTATAGATACTTTAAAGGAACAACTCATAGAAAAGGAGAAGCATAATGAAAAGCTAGAATGTGAAATAGTAAGTCTAAGGAAGGAACTCAAAAACATAAAAACTCTAAATATTAGATTTTCTAAATGATCTGAAACCTTAGATGAAAGCATCAAGGTACAACACTCTCCTCTTATGAAGACAAGTCTTAGATACAATGGAGAAACATAAAACATTGAAAAGTCCTCTACAATAATAGGAAGCTATCTTAATGTAGAAAAAAGCAGTAAAAAAAACACTATCTTTCAGTAAAATAATAAAGATACTCAATATGTAAATCATGCTCGCTCTAATTCAAGGATAAACAACAACAAAATCTTCAATCAAAAGGAAAAAAACAACAAACGATATTATGATCACAAAAATTTCTAATTTAATGGACAATGTTTATCATGCCATAATTTTGGTCACAAGGCTACTCAATGTGTTGCATATAAAACCATCATGACTAGAGAAGCAAGAAAACAAATAAATGAGACAAGAATCAAGAAAAATTCCTATAATAATTTCTCGCCCCTTCAAGATGAAATTGAATGCTCATTTTGCAATAAGTTTGGACATTAGGAATCTGAATGCAGGAGAAAAATACAACCATCATCTCAAAAGGGGAAAATAATAACTTCTAAGGTGTAGAAAAGGAAGAACTTAGAATCTGAAAGTTGCGGTATAACATTATATATGGAAGATCAAGAAAATCAATGGTACATTGACAATGGATGCTCAAAACACATGAAAGGTGATAAAAAAATCTCATTTCATACAATAAATTAGAGAAAGAAAAGAATGTTACTTTTGGAAATGACTCACCTAATGTCATTAAAGGTAAAGGATCTATTTTTCTAAAAGAAAAGGTTAAAGCTGGTAATGTTATGGTTGTAGATGGATTGAAGTATAACTTGTTAAGTGTTATTCAAATGTGTGACAAAGGAAATGAGGTTGCTTTCAGATCAAAAGAATGTGTGGATCGTGAACTTGACACATGGAAGACTATAATAAAGGGGACAATAACTCTGAGTAATCTTTATGTCTTGAAAGGCGATCAAGAACAATGTTACTTAGGCAAAGCAGAAGAAAGCTAGCTACAACACAGAAGGTTGGGACATCTAAGCTTCTCTCAACTACACAAACCAAGCAAGCTTAAAGTTGTTCGTGATTTTTCCAACATCACCTTGCCAGAAAGTACCATATGAAAGTCATGTCAATTCGGTAAGAAAACTAGGGTAAAATTCAATGCAAAATAAGGATCAACAAGTAAGAATCTTGAACTTATTCATACTGATTTGTGTGGGCCAGTAAGTAAAAATTCACCTCGAGGAGAACAATACTTCATCTTATTTATTGATGACTTCTCTATAACATGCCGGATTGGTTTATTAAAATACAAAGATGAAACATTTGATAAATTCAAAGTCTTTAAAGAATTAGTGGAAAATGAGTTAGATCTAAAAATCAAATTCCCCAAATATGACAAAGGAGGATAATTCAAATCAGATGAATTTTCTGATTTCTATGAACAACATGGCATCAAAAGGCAGTTTTCTGTAGCTAGAAGTCCTTAGAACAATCCAATAAATGGCTCGAGCTATGCTTGATGAGTTCGGAGCACCTAACACATTCTGGGGTTAAGCAACACATACTGCAATAAATATTCTCAACAAAGCTCATGTTCAAGTAAACAATGATAAAACTCCTTATGAAATTTGGTATGGTAAGCCTCCCACTGTAAAGTTTTTTATAGTCTTTGGAAGTAAATGTTTCATAAAAAATAATGATGAAAAACTTGGTAAGTTTGAAGCTAGGGTAGATGAAGGAATTCTTCTTGGTCACTCATCTAGAAGTAAAGGATACAAATTTCAGAATAAAATACGTCAAAATATTATTGAATTTATTGATGGTGTAATTGATGAAGGATGCACAGATTCCAAAAAGGTATCAAATTAGAAGATAATGATGATGGATGCTTCCCACATCAAATCAAAGTGATGTAGAAGATGAAACTAATGAAGCATCAGAAGAAGGTACAACCAATAGGGAAAAGTCTCCATCCAGGTATGTTCAAAATAATAATCCAGAAACTCAAATTATAGGAGAAAAGGAAACTGGGGTACAAACAAGAAGAACTCTTGTGGGATCTCCTAGTTATCTAGCTTTGTTATCCACCACTGAACCTAAAAACATAAATCAAGCTAGCAAAGATTAATGTTGGGTCAAGGCCATGGATGAAGAAATCAATCAAATTGAAATGAATAATACATGGGAATTAGTTCCAAGGCCTAATGATAAACATATTATTGGTACAAAATGGATATTAAAAAATAAATTGAATGAAAATAGAGAAGCCATTAGAAATAAAGCTAGACTTGTTTGCAAAGGCTATTCTCAACAAGTGTAGAAATGATACAATATGCATGTATATCTTGGATTCACCTGATCTAACAACTTTCTTAAGTTAAATATTGAATCACTTCTACAAATCTTTGCGGAATTAAAACACAATCTCCAATTACATAAGCATGAAGAAAGATCAATCATACACAACACAGATAATTTCCCGGGGAAAGCTTACAGCTAAAAACACCACTATATTCTATTGTATATTATGTCATGGATCATGAAACAATTACATACAAAACTCTTCTCACAAGAGTGCTTAGTACATTAACTAATTGTCTCACACTGTCATGAAAAAATTGGCAAATCCCTTAGCCAATTTACTGTCTCTAGACAACCTGCCTTCACTGCACAATCCCTGAATTGATGCAATTTTGCCTACCTTGAATGCGCAAGTATCATGGACACATCCAATGTGTGTGTGCTTGCATGTGTGCAAGAGGATAATGTCAAAACTGATAGTTATCTTCCCTTTCACCTAGAACTCAGTTGGGCCTCCATTGGATCTAACATGCATGCAACTAATATTAGTAAATATTCAGTTGCATGTGAGACCACTGATTGTGAATTAATTAATATTTAATTCACTTGATCTCTCACTAGTGTATCTTCAGTTACAACTAGCACAACTGAGTTTAACTCACTTAACTGAGTTAAAATATTTACAACTTGCACCAACTCATGCACCACTACACTTCCAATTCTGTTACAACTAGAATCACTCAGTTACAACTAGAGTTACTTTGCATGTCCCACCAACCAACCTCTTAACTCGAAATTCACTTAGCTAACTGATTTTCCACTTCAGTTAACTATTTTCAAGTCCACATTGAGAATAGATTACAGTTTAATGCCCATCTAAATTAAAGAATAATAAATATAGACATGCACCTAAAAATAGCCTGTGGGCCCCACCCTAGTGTAGGTGATTAATTTTCACTAGGATCATGGGTGCTAAATTTTTTTCTTGTTGAATCTCAACACCCCCTCTCAACAATAAAGGGATTATCCTTCACCCCGATCTTGTCTCTATGGTATTCGAATTTGCTCCTGGTGAGCACCTTCGTCAGAATATCTGCATCCTGATCTTCCGTGGGAATGTACTGAAGCAACATAATTATCCTCTACACACAATCTTTGAGATGATGGTACTAGATATCTATATTCTTGGACCTATCATGAAACACAGGATTTATTGAGAGTTTAATGCAACTTTGATTATCACAATGAATCACTATCAGATCCATCTGAGAACCAAACAAACCAACCAAGATCTTTCTCATCCAGATAGCCTCACATGCAGCTTGACTTGCTACCATGTATTCCGCTTCCGCTGAATTGAGTGCCATGGATCTCTGCTTCATGCTGTGCCAAGAAATAGCTGTAGACCCGATACTAAAGATCCCCCTTGATGTTCTCTTTCTATCCGATGTACTGCCAACCTAATCTGTATCTGTGAAGCCATGCAACTTCACTCCATAAGTTCTACTGTACCATAGACCATACTCTGATGTGCCCCTCAGGTATCTCAGGACATGCTTTCCCGCCTTCCAAAAGAGCTTGGTAGGCTTAACCATAGCTTGGCTCAGTTGGTTAACCGCATAACAAATGTCCAGTCTCGTGTTCACTAGATACATTAGTGAACCCACTAACTATCGATAGATAATAGCGTCCACTACCTCTCCAGAAGTGGCATCCTCTTTCCTCTAGTTTCCTGGAAGAGGAGTATCCATGGGTTTGCAGCTCTCCATGTTAAACTTACCTAGTATCTCCTTTGCATACTTTCCTTGAGACACAAAGAGTTCACCATCCCGCTGTGATACTTCCAATCCAAGGAATAATGAAGGAATCCCATATCCTTCATTTCTAACTCCCTTGCAAGATCCTCCTTGCACGAGTGTATCAGCTGCTCATCACCAGTCAAAGTTAAATCATCAACAAAAAGAACAATGATAAATAGCTTACCCTCAACCACAATCTAGTACAGGTCTGCATCTCCTTCACTTTTGGTGAAGCCCAGTTCGGTGAAATAGTTGTCTATCCGAGTGTACCAAGCACGGGGTGCTTGCTTCAGCCCATACAACGCTCTTTTGAGTTGGCACACATGCGACTCGCTATTGAAGATATCGAAACCTTCAAGCTGCTCTATGTACACCTCTTCCTCAATGATCCCATTGAGAAACACAGTTTTCACATCCATTTGATGAATGCACCAGCCCATCTGCACTGAGAGTGCAAGGATGGATCTTATGGAAGAGTACCTTGTGACAGGCACAAAAGTCTCATCATAATCTATCCCCTCGATCTGTGAGAAGCCCCGGGCCACAAATCTGGCCTTGTATTTCTCCACACTCCCATCAAAATCTTTCTTTACCTTGTAGATCCATCTTGAACCTACCACTGATTTGTCAACCGGTCTTGGGACAATTTCCCATGCACTGTTTTTGACAATGGAGTCATAATCCTCCACCAGTGCATCAACCCAAGTAGGCTGCCGCACTGCTTCCTGAAAGGAAGATGGTTTATTCACAATAAATTTTCTCATAAGAGCCATGTATCCAGTAAATTGGTCAGGACACTGTCTTTGTCTATGCTGTGAAGTAGGGGCTCCTACATTCTGTGCAGCATCAAGTCTCAACCTATAAGCTTCCATGGTGCACTTTCTGCCATTTCTGATGGATGGTTTGCATGAGTGGCTTCCTCCACTCCATGAACCTCCTCATGTGGCTAATCCACATCTTGAGACTCATCTTTGGGAACCATCAGTTCCTCCTCCGCATGCAAGTCTAGCTCCCTCTCAAGTGACAACCACAGGGCTTTCCCCTCATCAAATTTTATATCTCATCGCACAACAATCATTTTGTTGTTTGGAAAATACACACGATAATTATGGGGTGTTTTTGTGTACCCCACAAAAATCCCAACTTCAGCAGTTGGCTCCATATTCTTCCTAGCGTCCTTGGTCACATGTACATAAATAGATGAGCCAAAAATCTTAAAGTGTGAAACATACAATTTCTTACTAGTGAAAGCTTATTCAGGAGTACTCATGCCAAGTACTCTATGAGGACAATGGTTTTGCACATAATCCGCAGTGTTGCATGCTTTCGCCCAAAAATGAATTGGTAGGCCCTAATCATGCAACGTCGCTCATGCTGCACCCACGATCATTCTGTTCTTCCTCTCCGCGACCCCATTTTGCTGTGGGTTATGAGGCGCTATGAGTTCTCTTCAAATTCCTTCTTTGCTACAGAAGTTCTTGAATTCATTAGAGATGTATTCTCCACCATTTTCGCTCCTAAGAGCCTTCACTTGCTTCCCTGACTCTTTCTCCACCAATACCTTAAACTCACATAACTTAGAGAATGTTTGATATTTCTTCAACATGAAGAAGATCCAACATTGACGAGAAAATTCATCAACAAATATTACATAGTACTTATGTTTTGCTATTGAAGCGAATAAGAATGGTCCACACACGTTTGTGTGAACTCTCTCAAGGATCCCCGAAGCATGGTTCTCCTTCTCATGAAAGGTGGACTTTACATACTTCCCCATGGTGCAACCCTTGCACTGATATAACTGAGCAAGTGTTCCCATTGGAAGTCCAGTAGATATTTGCCCCATGATTTTCAAGGCTCCATGATGAGGTGGCCCAATTTCCTGTGCCATAATTCACCCTCATCCTGGCTCACTACTTTTTCTGCCTTGTACATCATAGAAATGCAACCATCTACCTCCAGCTTGTAGAGATTCTTAACTCGAATCCCTATCCTCTTGGCTTGAACCGTTGTTTTATGTCACAGGAAAGCTTTTCCATCACTAAAAACAACGTCATAGCCTTTGTCCTCCAACATTGCGACTGAGACCAAATTTTTCTTCAGACCTGGTACATGCATTACATCTTTTAATTGAAATGGTTTACCTGACTCCCTCTGAAAGGTAATGGTACCAATGTCGGTAGCACTGTTATGTCCATCGTCGTCCATCTCAATATGCATCTGGAGATGTTTCTCCTCCAAGTCACTGAAAATTTCCTTATCTCTCGTCATGTGAAAGGAAGAGCCACTATACAAATAACACACCAATCCCAATGCACTTGACACCATGCATGCAATCAAGGAGAAGTCAAGCTCAAATTGCGAGGCAAGGGCCTCACTAGCTGCAGATCCAACAACCTTCTTGTTCTTTTTCTTTTGTGGACAATTAGTAGCAAAATTCCCATGTTTGTGACAGTGAAAACACTTCACCTTGGACATGTCCTGCTTCTTGCCTTTAGACTCAGATTTAGAATGGAATTTCTTCCCCTTCCTCTTCTTTGCCTTGATAGCCAAAGCAAAATCCTATTCATCATTATGATTTGATGAAGAGCCATCTCTGGTGTTCCACCTGAACTCCTCCTGCACCAAATCCTACCACAGTTGTTCCCAATCCGACAATTTTTCCCATTCGATGAAAGAGTATTCATAACTGTGCCAAATTTTAGGATGTCCTAGGAGAGCCAAACTTACCAAATCATCATCAGCGACTGTTATTCCCACACTCCCCAGTTCATCCCGACAATGGACAAATTTTGTGAGATACTTTGGAATGGTGTCACCCTTTTCCATCTTGATCTTCCTGATTTTATCTTTGAGCACCAATTTCCTATGGTCGATGCTGTTTTGGAATAGATCCGCCAAAGCCTTCCACATAGCATATGGTGTGGCTTTCCCATGGAGGCCTGAGAGAATGTGGTCTCGTACTCCCTCCAACAGGATCCTCCTCACCTTTGTCACTTTCTTTTTCCATGCATCAATATTGGCAACATTTGCAACATCTGGCTTAGGAACATCTTTTTCAATGAATTCCTTCAAGCCATTTTATTCAATTATCGCCTCCATCCTGTCCTTCTAAGCAATGTAGTTCGAGCTACCCTTGAGTGCATACTCTAACCTCAAGCCATTGAAATCCATTTCGATCTTGAATTAGCTGTAGCACCAAGAAAGTCTTTCTGCAAATTCAAATTCTATCCAACCACAAACTCAGCTCCTGCTTCACTTCTGCAATTTCCTGTGCTTCGATACCATGTAGAAATTATACAATATGCATGTATATCTTGGATCACCCGATCTAAAAATTTTCTAAAGTTAAATACTGAATCACTTCTACAAATATTTGCGAAATTAAAAACACAATTTCCAATTACATAAGCATGACGAAAGATCAATCACACACAACATAGATAATTTCCCGAGGAAATATTACCGCTAAAAACCCCACTATCTTCTATTGTATATTATGTCATGGATAATGAAACAATTACATACAAAAATATTCCCACAAGAGCCCTTAGTGAATCAGCTAATTGTCTCACACTTTCATGCAAAAATTGGCAAATCCCTTCGCCAATTTACTGTCTCGAGACAGCCTGCCTTCACTGAATAATCCCTGCTGAATGCCATCCCTGAATTGATGCAATCCTGCCTGCCTTGACTGCGCAAGTATCATGGGCACATCCAATGTGTGTGAGCTTTCATGTGTGCACGCAGATAATGTCGCAACTGATAGTTATCTTCCCTTTCACCTAGAACTCAACTGGGTCTCCACCGGATCTGACATGCATGCAGCTAATATTAGTAAATCTCCAGTTGCATGTGAGATCACTCATTGTGAATTAATTAATATTTAATTCATTTTATATCTCACTACTGTATCTTCAGTTACAACTAGCACAACTGAGTTTAACTCACTTAACTGAGTTGAACTATTTACAACTTTCACCAACTCATGCACCACTGCACTTCCAATTCTGTTACAACTAGAATCACTAAGTTACAACTCGAGTTACTTTGCATGTCCCACCAACCAACCTCTTAACTTGAAATTCACTTAGCTAACTGATTTTCCACTTCATTTAACTATTTTCAAGTCCACATTGAGAATATATTACAATTTAATGTCCATCTAAATTAAGGGATAATAAAAATAGGCATGCACCTAAAAATAGCCTGTGGGCCCCACCCTAGTGTAGGTGCTTAATTTTCACTAGGATCATGGGTGCCAAAATTTTTTCTTGTTAAATCTCAACAACAAGAAGCTATAGAATTTGAAGAAACATTTGCACCCGTAGCTAGACTTGAATCCATAAGAATGTTTCTTGCATTTTCAAGTTTCATCATTTCAAAGTTTATCAAATGGACATAAAATCTGCATTCCTTAAAGGAGATCTAGAAGAAGAAGTATATATTGAACAACCAGATTAAGGGTTCATTCTAGGAAATGATGAAAAACTTGTTTGTAAACTCAAAAAGGCACTATATGGGCTAAAATAAGCTCCTCGTGCATGGTACTATCATCTTGACAAGTATCTTCAACAACATGGTTTCACAAAAGGGTCTGCACATAACAAACTATACACAAAAATAGATGATGATAAACTAGTAATTTTTTTTTATGTAGATGATATCATCTTTGGAAGAAATTAAGAATCTATGAGTCAAAATTTTGATTCTGTTTTGCAGTAAGAATTTAAAATGGCTTTACTTGGGGAATTAACATATTTTCTTCGTTTACAAGTTCAACAAGAAAAGGATGGCATCTTTCTCTCACAAATAAAATATCTCAAGCAGATTATGAAGAAATATGGGATGGAATACTGCAAACTAGTATGTACTCCAATTATGACAAGATGTAGCCTCATCTCACATGATGAATCTTCTGGAATGAATCAACTAGAATACAGGTCTATGATTGGAAGTTTACTTTATCTAAGAGGTACTATACCAGATATCATGCATGTAGTTGGGATTGTTGGATGCTTCCAAGCAAATCCAAAGGAAACACACCTTCAAGCAGTTAAGAGAATATTAAAATATATACAAGGAACTCAAGAATTTGGCTTATGGTATCCTAAAGATGCAGATCTTACTCTTCATGCTTACATAGATGCAGACTGGGATGGAAATGTTGATGACCAGAAAAGCACTAATGGAGGTGCATTTTACTTGGGGCTCCGATTGGTATCATGGTTCAACAAGAAACAAAGTTCTATTGCCTTATCTACTGCAGAAGCATAATATGTTGTTGTTGCATCTTTTTGTACACAAATTCTCTGGATGATGCAGACATTGCAGGATATTCAAATTAAGCGTTCTCCACCCATTTCCATCCTATGTGATAATACAAGTGCTATTAACATTTTGAAAAATCTTGTTACGCACACCAAAAATAAGAAAATTCCAATTAAGTACCATTTTCTAAGAGAACAAGTGCTTGAACAAAAGGTAAAAATAGAGTATGTTCCCTCAAAAGAACAAGTTGTTGATAAATTTACAAAAACTCTCCCACGAGAAGCATTTGAATATCTCAGACAAAAACCGGGAGTAGTCTCTTCTTCATCTCTCTGTTGATCAGTTTTCTCATATTTTCCAGCACATGTGATATCTCAAAAATTTTCTTTCTGTACGTGGATTTTATAAAAGACAATCACGTATATACGCGAGTTCCTATAAAGACAATCGTGTATATTTTTATCTGATCAGAAAACCATGGGTCAAACTCAAGAATAGATTATGATATGATTTAGTCAATTATTATTTGGCTTTCCTATTTTGTTGTGGATGATTACATTCTGTTGCTAATTACTTATAATTGGTTTCGAGTACTAATGATCTATGAGTTGACATTCGTGATTTTCTATTTGATGTATGAGTTGATATGGTCAGATCTAACATGAAAAGGTAACACAGGTTCAGGGGGAGCATTAGGCTAACTGATAATGATGTATCGTTGGCATTATGTTTGCAATATTGTTGAAGAAAATTATGTAGTTGGTTGAAGGATGCTATGCTGCTGTATTTTGGTCTTAGTCATAATAGTCATATCTACCATTTGATGTAAAGGTCATGTAAAGACCCATAATGTCATTCTTGTAATACTTAGTCATGTTTGGACTACTGAAGGTAAATTCATTTCTGTATGTAATCCCATGATGGGAAGATGATGTTATGTAACCCCACTTGGTTGGGTGGTTGATGTAAGTTTGAGTCCTTGGTGATAGGAAAGGTCATATTCAAATGAGTCATAGATCCTTGTACAACTCTTTGCCCTTAATGTCAAAGGGGGAGAATATGTGTTTGAATTGAAAATATTGATGTATTTTTTAGGTATCTACAGGTTGTGGTGATTAAACATCAACGTGGTTTCCATCAAGTCCAAAGGGGGAGATTGTTGGAATTATGATCTATGTGTTGTCCTTGATGGTGACCCACTTGTAACAGGATAAGTATGTGGTAATAAGTTGAGTTTACAGGTCATTTCAGAGGTGATAGAGTGATGGAATAGAGTGACAGAATGATTGGACAAAGGTATGTGGGTCAAATATAGAATAATTATGAAGGTAAATATTTGAAGAAATATACACGGGTTATATGAGGCAAAGTCACGTACACATGTGGATATGAAGAAGCAAAAGCACGTACATTCGGCACACTATGATTCATTAAATACCAAGGGTATTTACCATGGTATTAGCCCACAATATTGAGTGGAGTAATGACTATTTGATCTTGTAAAAGATTACCATCAACAATAGTGTGGTTTTGTCCTATGGTATTGGTTAAGGATCAAGCTATATAAGGAGGTGAAGATCAAAGTGTTAAAGTGTGCATATGTGAGAGTGATTGATGATTATTTTGATCTAAAGTTTTTATTGCATGGTATGGGATATTAACGAATGGTTAATCTGAAATAAGTATGCACCTGATAATACAATCATGGATCAGGATCATTAGACCTGAAATGACTATGGATTGTATGATCTGGTTATGGATCAATTAGATCTGGGTTTTTGACGTGTGTTTATTGCTCTATATCACGTGATCTGGTATGTCTGAAGTTTTGATGAGCTTCACAAGTGTGAGTTGGAAATTGTAGATCATACACAAGTTTGACACAGGTAAGGTGCGCACACACAGATATTCTATTATGAGAAGTAGCGTATATTTTATGCAGTATGTTGAGATCTATGCGCGGGTTTATTTCCTGAAAAACACGTAAACACACGGAAATGTCTTATGAAAATCACGTATGAAAGTCAGGGTTTCTGCCGAAGAATATGTATGATTTGTCTATACAATATTCCTGTATTTCTGTTCTTTGTCGATGAAGACTTCATGTTGATCTGGGCTTAATAGTGATGTATGAAGTTGAATTGATTGAGTATTGAGTTGTTGAAGAATGTTCATAATGAAACTAACTGTTTGAGGTTCAACGATATGTTATCTAACATAATGTTTCAGTATATCTGTGTGCAAGTCATTGTCTGATTCAGATTGACAACAATTCAGAATTTGGTATGTTGAGATTTGTATATAGGTTGCCTTCATGAAAAGCGATTATATGCGCAGGTTTGTTAGCATGCATATTCTTTCATATGATTGATCAGGGTTACAGTTGATTCAGTAAGTTGATATAGTGTTTTGGGTTTAGTTCCGATATTTTGGTTACAATGATCTCATTGTTTTGATTGATTTGAGTTGGTGATTAGTTGAGTGATTGATTGGTTTAATGGTTGTTTGATTCAACGTTTAAGTGATTGGTTGACTGACTTGGTACAATGATCAATTTCAGTTTTGATTTATGATATTGGGCTTATATGATGTTAGTGGGTTTAGTCTGAAAATTTGGTGAAAAGTGGCCTAAAAGTTGTGATGTGTTGAAGCAGGTGGATCCAATGTGAAAATTTATGAAACATGGTCCACGATGGTGCTATGGGTTGGAGCTTTCCATGAGGAAGTCGAAGCTTCCTTCTAGTAGTAGCTGGTGATCATATCAGGGGGTTGGAGCCCCCTTCCAGTGGGTGCTGGTAAATGAGAACAGGGGGTTGAAGTTCCCTTCCAGTTAAAGCTGGAGAACGAGTGATGGTTGTAGCCTTCTGCAGGTGGGTGCCTACGTGCTAGTATGAGTCTGCGCCTGTACAAGATTGTAAGCAACGTTATTTATAATAAATATTGATGAAAAATACAACAACAACAATGGTTTTCTACCACATTAGGTTTCCACCTTATATCCTGGTATTCATGTGTGTTGCTTATGTGTGTTGGTTTACTCTGTTCTTATTGCACATGTTTATTGCTTATTAAATGTGTTATGAATCAATGATGCACTGGTTTAAGTTAAAAAAATGAAGATTTATTTGAATTATAAGCTTATTGAATATACGCTAGTTTCCTGAATAACAGTCGCGTACATACATTAGTTTGCTTAAGTCAAGTTGCATGCAAAAATCAGAAAATAAAAGTAAAAGTTTAAGTGAGTTTTAAAATAATGATTCACACCCCCCCTCTTAGTATTTTTCCAAACATTTACATGGTGATAACAACCCATTTACACAAATATGACCCCTTGAAACCACGAGAACAGGGTTATGTACATGATGTGGCAACTGACATGCAAAAAAATGACATTTTTCCTCACTTGCTAAAGGGAGAAAAACACTTTAAGAAAACACATGGAATGAGTTTCAAAGTTTGCCACGATAATGAACAAGACCAAGGAAGGCTCTGAAATTGGGCATAGGCCAAAATTTTGGAGGGTTGTAGCAGTGACAACACATTGTTGAAGCACTAGTTATGCATATGTACTAAACGAATTATTCATAAATGAATTCAAATTCAAGAATCCATTAATAAAAACCTTTCAAAAAACTAGTAGTAGATACATATTTATATTGATATTTCATTCAAAGATAAGAAATACACTTATATGTGTTGCTTTTAAACTTTTCCTGAAATTGGAGAAGGGAGAGCCACTCTCCACCCAACTATAGGCACAATTACGTTGTACTCTTTCTTGTGGTTTCCCACCCCTAAGGAAGATCTAATACCTTAAGGGAAGCTTCGCTTAGGGTCACAAAATTCAACTCAAGGTGGAATTTAATGAATGTTGCTCTACTTCATATACAGGGAAATCAAAGCTTATCCATTTAATTACTGAATTGGAGCCTTTTAATACTCATAACATGCCTAATCCAGGCCTGCATAGCACAAAAGGATCCCTTCATCGAATCCACCGTCCTTCAATGCTTTTCTCTTGTGCTTTATGTGTGGATTCAAGAGTGACTATCCTTTCTAAGTTTTGGTCCATCATTGAGCCAAAAGGTTTACAAAATGATTTCTTAGTCGGTTTTAGATTCAATTGTAATTCAACTCCCACACATGTCTTTTGTGTATATGAGGTTTTCTTATCTCAAGTTCTTGCTGTTCAAAGTTGCTTTGCCTTTTTTCTACCTATTTTTTCTTTTTTCTCGACTTCTCCTCTCTTTCCCCTTCCTACATTCACTTCTTCACATAAAGATTTGATGGGTTCCCTGTTAGGATGTGTGGGCCAACTAGGGTTTTAGCTAATCAATTTAGATAGATAAGGATACCTCCCAAATTCCCGGTTACAACTTACCCTTGGGCATCAAGATCAATGTTTTTGGCTACTTGCTTTTTCAGCTTGGCACATGTATTAAAATCGAAATGAATATTTACATCAAATAAAACTTTGTCAAAATGTCCATGCTGGTCATTCCAACATTATCCATCTTAACTACAATTTACAAATTGTGGAGGTTAATGTAATACTACCTACAACCTCCTTTGAATCCTTATGGGTTATGGAAGGTGTTAAAGTTGTTTCTAATTTTCATCACTCAATGTAGTATTATACCATAGGTTTCAAAAGTGTTATTTTCTAATATTTTGTAGACCTTAATGTTAACATTGTATTTATAGATGAGGGTTTATCTAGTCCACTATTCCACTGAACAAACTTGAGAATCATAAAGTACATATATAAAAGAAGTTTTGTAACCATGTCATAAATTAATTAAATAAACAAGTTCACATTATACATTAAGCACGCCAATGAACTAGGAGAGTTTAACCTCCATAACATGGTATGCATAGTACTTATGTCAAAACCTTGCATTGATATATACACATGTACATTATGATTAAATCATAGTTTCTCCTTTTAAGATTGGCTATCTTATATTTTGATAGATCCACCACATGAGCCTCGCTGTGGAAATATACCTAAAAATATTTATAGATAAATATAGATAAATAAACCATGTACTATAATTTGATATATAAACATAGTACAATTCCACTCATATAAACCGATGTTTATATAAACAATTACATAAATGCATCATATGTATATCTATGATCTACCATATGTAAACCAATAAATAAGTACATATTTGAATGCACGCTATATATATGCGCCACATTCCATAAACAAAATATACGGTAAGATATATTAAAAAATCTCTAAACTTTATGTATATATAAAAGCCATGTCATGTAAACCAACCCACGACATGTTTCAAACGTACATATCCATTCCCCACGTTACATACCAATGCATATACCTAACATTTATATATATATATATATATAATATGAAGGTCAATGATTCATAAATAACACAATATATTATATCCATTGATGGTAAGTGTTATGTTTAATACCCATTTTATTATATAAAATGATGATATCCATGGTGTATAAATAAACCAAAGCAAAACATATGGAATCATATAAACAATATGTAATGTATCAACATTTGCTATATTATATAGGTTTATGGTAAGTGTTAGGTTTGATACTCAACATATTATATAATATGATAATATCCATGGTTTATAAATAAACCAAACCGAAAAGCAAAACGTATAAAATCATATAAACCATGTGTAATGCATTAACAATTCCACATTATATATATACAATGGTATATTTTAAATTGTTTATAGGTTATAGTTCGATCGTAGGCTCCGGTAATATTTATAGCCGTAGTCTAAAAAATCCACAGAATAATTCAGAAATTCCGATAAGATTATGAAAAATTCCGGTAAAGATTTTTGAAAATTTGGGTTACAGTCGTTAAACTTCAGTATTTTGGGTGTCCTAAAGGTTTTTGATGGTGCTGAATCCATTTCCACCATAAAAATGTAATTTAAAAATTCTAACTACCTAATTTTTTGAATTTTTTTTTTACCGGATTCCGGCAATCGGTAGACAACTCTGACACACACACACACACACACACACATATAATACGACCTATTGAGTTAATGTATCAGCCCCCCTCGTCATGTATCAAACCATTGTTATCAAGGCTCCTAATATTGAGTGTCTCTATAAGTGAGATTTGGATCACCAAGAGTGTCCAACATAGCACATGTGTATACCCATGCCAAATTAATGTTTATTGCCCCGAGAGGCACATTCTACAACCTAATATGACCCCGATGTGTAAGTATGTCATGTCCTAAAAAATTATTAAAAATAATTTTCTTTAATGTCGACTAGAACATTAGCTTGAATCTTAAATTATATATAACTTGAATCTTTAGAATATATATAAATTTTTAATCTTATTAATGGACTAAGATTAATTATGAAAATAAAACTATGTATTATTATATATAATTTGAATGGATAATCAATTATGATGTGTTTAGTACTTCTTTTATCATATACTTGAATTTGAATTTGAATGATTCATAAATTTACATTTAATAAAAAAATTTACCACTTCAAAGTTCCAAATTAGGTAAAACTTTAAACATATTCACTCTTTACTAAAGCCAATACCATTTCTTAAATAAAAGAAAAAATGTTAATTCAACACAAATAAAAAAATTCTGCTCCAAAATATTTTAATTTTTCTTTTAATTAAATATTTTTAAAATGAATCTTTAAGAGGAAAAACCATATATATTAATTTGGTGTAGTTTTATTATAAATTTTGTTATCATGCTATGTAAAAAACATCATTAAATCTAATATCAATGTTAAAAGATTAATATTAATATTAGATATAATAATATTATTATTAAATTTAATAACTTTGAATTGATACAATATTCAATTTGTTATATTATAATATATATTAATATATCATGATACATAATTAACTCTAGATATATATGAAGAGAGGAACAAAGACATATAATGATAGAGGGAGTGACAAGGGAGAGATGGAGATAAAATTAAGGAGAGGGGAGAGGAGGAATGAAAAGAGAGAGATAAAGAGAGGAGTGAGAGAGGGAGAGAAGGTTAAGAGAGAGAGATGGATACACGAAGATGGAGGGGGAGAGAGGAGGAGAGAGGGAGGGAGATAGTGACAAGGTATGGGGGAGAGAGAGAGATAGGGGACTTGAGGGGGAGGGACAAAGAGAGGGAGTTGGAGGGGGAGAGAGGGAGTGAAGAAGAAATACATAGAGAGAGAAAAGTGGAGAGAGAGAGAGAGGGAGTGGTGAGGGAGATATGGAGAGAGTGTGTGTATGTTTTGGGGTGAGATAGAAATACAAAGAATGAGATATGGAAGGAAGAGGGGAGAGAAAGAGAGAGGGAGGGAGATAGTGAATAAGTTGGAGGGTGAATGGAGAAAGAGAGAGAGAGAGTGAGAGAGAGAGAGGAGGGGGTGACAGAGGGAGGTGGGAGAGAAAGGGAGTGAGAGGAAGGAAGAGAGATAGATCATGAGAGAGAGAAGGAAAGAGGGAAGGGGAGAGAGAGGGAGTTCAGAAGAAATACATGGAGAGAGATAGAGAGGGAGTGATAAGGTAGATAGAGAGAGAGGGAGAGAGGAGAGCAGGAGAGAAGAGAGATATAATGGGGAGAGAGGGAGAGAAGGGTAAGAGAGAGGGAAAGGGAGATGAAGAGGGAGGATAGATAGATAGATATGGAGAAAGAGTGTGTATGTTTTCGGGGTGATATAAATAGACAAAGGAGAGGCAGATAGAGATAGAGATATAGACGGGAGGTGAAGAGAAGGAAGAAGTGAGAGATAGAGAGAGGGAGAGAGGGAGATATATATGGAGAGAGAAAGTGCGCGTGTGTTTGGGGGGGATGAGATAGAAAGACAAAGGAGAGATGGAGGGAGATATAAATATAGATGGGGGGGGGAGGGAGGTAAGAATATTTCTTGCACTAGATTCGTTGATTTCAGTGTAGATGATGATTTCTAATCCTATTTGATTGCTTGCAATAGATGAATTGATTTCAATGTAGATATTGATTTCTAATCATGTTTGATTGCTTACATTATATGCATTGATTTTCATTTTATATGGTGTTTTCTAAACCTATTTTATTTCTTTCTCTAGATGCATTGATTTCAATGTATATGGTGTTTTATAATCCTATTTGATTGCTTGCACTAGATGCATGGATTTCAATGTAGATGCTGATTTCTAGGCTTATTTGATTAATTGCATTATATGCGTTGATTTCAGAGAGAGAGAGAGAGAGAGAGAGAGAGAGAGAGAGAGAGGGGGGGGAAGGACCAGAGAGAGAACTTGAGGGGGAGGGATAGAGAGGCAAAGTTGGAGGGGGAGAAAGGGAGTGAAGAATAAATAACTAGAGAGAGAAAGTGGAGAGAGAGAGAGAGAGAGGTAGGAAGAGAGAGAGGACATGAGGGAGAGAAGGAGAGAGGGAGGGGGAGAGATCGGGAGGTAAGAAGAAATACATAGAGAGAGAAAGGTGGAGAGAGATAGTGATAATGGAGACATAGAGAGAGGGATAGAGGAGAGCATGAGATAAGAGAGATAGAAGGGGGAGAGAGGGAGAGAAGGGGACGAGAGATGGATATATATATATATATATAGAAAGAGTGTGTATGTTTTGGGGGTGATATAGAGAGATAAAGGAGAGGGAGAGGGAGATAGAGATATAGATGGGAGGTGAAGAGAGGGAAGAAGATATAGATAGAGAGAGGAAGAGAGGGAGGGAGATATATATATATATATATCGAGAGAGAGTGAGAGAGAGAGAGAGAGAGAGAGAGAGAGAGAGAGAGAGTTTGGGGGGGGTGAGATAGAGAGAAAAAGAAGAAGAGATGGAGGGAGATATAAATATAGATGGAGGGGGAGAGAGGGAAGAATATTTCTTGCACTAGATTCATTGGTTTCAGCGTGGATGATGATTTCTAATCCCATTTGATTGTTTGCAATAGATGCATTTATTTCAATTTAGATGATGATTTCTAATTATGTTTGATTGCTTACACTAGATGCATTGATTTTCAGCGTAGATTGTGTTTTCTAATCCTATTTGATTTCTTATCTAGATGCATTTATTTCAGTGTATATGATGTTTTCTAATCCTATTTGATTTCTTGCACTAGATAAATTGATTTCAGTGTAGATGTTGATTTATAATTATATTTGATTTCTTGCCCTATATGCGTGGATTTCAGTGTAGATGTTGATTTCTAGGCTTATTTGATTGCTTGCATTAGATGCACTGATTTTAGTGTAGGTGTTGTTTTCTAATCTTGTTTGATTAGATGGATTAGACGTTGTTAATATAGAGGCTATAAATTATTAAAATATTTTTCAAGATTAGATGGAGGGGGGAGAGAGGGAAGAATATTTCTTGCACTAGATGCATTTATTTCAGTGTAGATGGTGATTTCTAATCCTATTTTATTTCTTGCACTAGTTTCATTTATTTTAGTGTGGATGTTGATTTGTAATTATACTTGTTTTCTTGCACTAGATTTATTGATATCAGTGTAGATGTTGATTTCTAATCCTATTTGATTGCTTGCACTAGATGTATTGATTTCAGTGTAGATGTGGATTTCTAATTCTATTTGATTTCCCACACTAGATATATTGATTTCAATGTAGACGTTGATTTCTAATCTCATTTGATTTCTCACATTAGATGCATTAATTTCAATGTAGATATTGTTTTCTAATCCTATTTGATTGCTTGCATTAGATGCTAATATTAAGGCTATAGACTATTTAAAAAAATATATTTTTCAATATATATTTAGTAATGCCTAGAGGGACACTATTAAGAATCAATTAGCTGTCAAAAGTTACGATACCTAGAATTAAAATGAATTAGATGTGTATAATCATTCCTCATGCAAAGTGAAAATTAATCCTTCTTCATCGCCAACTAATTACTAATAGAAAATTAGATATATTCAAAACTACTAATAGATAATTTCTTACAACAATGTATTCAAAATATTTATAAGAAGAGAATATATATTTATAAACACTCAAAACAAATCCAAATATTCTTGAAAGAGATGTGATAATTATTTGGATGTAAAGATTTTATAAATATGACCACTCATTAAAAAAAATTCAAAAATACATTATTTGTTGACTTTGGAAAATATACTATAGATAAAAAGAATCATCATAATATTCTTGAAGGAAATAAATTATTTCAAGCATTAGCAAAGAAACAAATGATTTGAAGAGTAACAAAGTAAAATTATTAAAACTACTCATCAAGATATATTTAGTAATACCTAGAGGGACACTATTAATAATTAATTAGTTGTGAGAAGTTGTGATATCTAAAATTAAATGAAATAGGTGTGTAGTATCAATCCTCTTTGAAACTATTGAAAAGATTGACTCTCTTCTCCATCACCAACTAATTATTAATAGATAATTACATACACATAAAAATATAATACAACAATTGTAACATTTAAAAACACTACCATCCAAATCCAAACATGTAAACACACAAACCGCTCAAAGTATCCAAACAAAGATGTACAAACCATTCAAGGCAAGCAACAAAAACTAAATTAAAGAAGATAATGATATGGTCATGCCAAGAAAAGAATTTACATAATGTGAATTTTGAAGTTAATCTCGAACATATACATAATAATGATAATTTAAAAATGTGACATTGTTGCCCTTAACTGGAACCAACTTAGATCCATCTAACACTAGATTTATCATGCCCCAAGAGGGATCAAATCCCTCGAGGTGCAAACCTTTCCTCAAGTTCTACACTCCAAAAATAAGGTTTGCACTTCAAGGGATTTGATCCCTCTCGACCCATAATAGATTCGGTGTTAAATAGATCTAAGCTAGTAATATATAAATGTAATAAATCAACCACGCACAAATTGTGTAGTTTTATTTATGGTAGTCACTGCATGGTATGTATGCCGTTCTGGTCCAACACATAAACCATACCAATGCTCAACACTACCCAATTGTATCAAGAATCAGAGATATGCAGGGGTACAATGGAAAATATCAAAGAATGAGTTTGTTTGTTCGTTTGTGTATTTTTTTATTATTTTTATTTTATTTTATTTTTTAATTTTTAATTTTTTTTTTTTTAAATTTAATTAATTAATTTTTATTTATTTATTTTTTTCAGAAGGAAAAAAACATTGTCTATTAGATTATAAATAGTACATACCAAGTACATTATATTCCAAGGTGGATAAAATCACAACAATGAAAAATATCAGCATTGTGTGTCTTTCCAAAAATAGGGATGGACTTGATGAGAAATCCCTCCTCTATAAAACAATTACCACATCATAAGGTTCAGATGAAAAAACATCAGATGGAGGATAAACAATATTTCGAACAGATTCAGAAAAATATGTTCTTCCCATATTTAGTCAAAATAGGTTGCAGAAAAAACCATTTAGGTTGATAACCATACAAAATCAGCCTCGCTTGAATACAGATCGATGCATTGAGAAAATACAAGCAGGCTCGCTTGATAACTGATTCTTGTCTTAAAGGATGAAGATCTCTGTTGCACAACAGCTGTAGTATAAATATAGCATTTGAAAACAGACAGGCTCGCTTGATATAATTGTTTCAGGGAAAATCACCCTAGAGGTTTGTTGGGTCAAAACCTCCACAGATCAGGGCATGCTATTCAGAAGGACTCACACACAACCACACTTGAATGCTAAAAACTAGATAACAATGATAGTAGAACTCACCCGTAGTCCTACGTTCGATGTAGATCCTGCGGGGTCCAAACCCCCAGCAACCCTTCTTCCTCCTTCAACCTGGAAAATAAGAAAGAACGTGCACGGAAACCTAGTTGTACATCATATACTTCTCCTAAAAATTAGTGCAATCCATGTGAAACATTATATAAACCATAATAAATGCTTAAATGATAATCTTTTCACATATGTAAGTAAACATTAACACAGATCTTTTCACATTTGTTGAGTTGTATTACTGCATTGCATATTGGCTACTTGTTTGTCCTGGCCTTTAGTCGGCTTCATTTGGACTCAATGTTTAAGCCAACTTTTGACCTTGTCTATCTGTACAAGTTAACCATTGCATGCACTTAGCTATCGCGACTTGACACCCTTTTTACCCATGGATGGAACATTCCTCTGAGTATCGCTTACCAGTTTCTGCCACCTTGCATTGAGCATAGGATCGTTCCAATCCCAGGAACTAGTGCATCTGTTTCTTGATACTCGTTCTATCCATTGTACCATATCATTCTTTTATTATTTTTCGGATCAAGAGCTATATAGGAAAAGATGTGTGTCCAAATATACTGTGATGCAGAACGGATGTGAACTTCATACTTGATGGCAAGACAAATGTTAGGTTTAGCCCAGAATGTGCACACACACTTAGAGGTACCTTTTCTCTGTTTGGGATGGTTTGTTTTGACCTAGGTTTGCCCATTTTGTTTTTCACAATTTGCCACCCTGGTTTTTGTTCCTCAGAATCATATGGAGAGTTTATCAGCTTCCTGCATAAATAAGACTTGAGCATAAATAATGTTTTTTTTACTGCCACATGTCATGGGAGCCAGCTTTGTTCAGGAGGCCTGTTCTTAGAGCTGCCAGAGTCTCCGGTTGCTCCTTGACTCATTATTCAGTCGGCCTTCCCGGTCTTGTCAATATCTTGTTCTATCACATCAGATGTTTTGGTCCTCTGCTCGTGCTGGTTTGAGAAGGTCTCCATTGATTGTGTTAAAGGAAACACAAGTATACGCGACTCCCTTTAACAAAAATTGCGTGTATACGCGTCTGTGTGCAAACAAAACCGCGTATGAAAAGGTAAATAATAAAAATTAAAAAATATCAAGCCTGGATAAGGAACCAGGTCTTCAGTCTGACTGAGAAAGAGTTAACTGGACTGGAAATGAAAGTTAAAACTGTTGGAAACCTTTCAAACAGCTGAAACCACCCAACAGGGGAATCACAATAATGTGGTCCCCCAGCGGAGTCGCTAGTTCTGTTTCGGGGAAAATCACCCTAGAGGTTTGTTGGGTCAAAACCTCCACAGATCAGGGCATGATATTCAGAAGGACTCACACACAACCACACTTGAATGCTAAAAACTAGATAACAACGATAGTAGAACTCACCCGTAGTCCTACGTTCGATGTAGATCCCGCGGGGTTCAAACCCCCAGCAACCCTTCTTCCTCCTTCAACCTGGAAAACAAGAAAGAACGTGCACGTAAACCTAGTTGTACAGCATATACTTCTCCTAAACGTTAGTGCAATCCATGTGAAACATTATATAAACCATAATAAATGCTTAAATTATAATATTTTCACATATGTAAGTAAACATTAACACATAAGTTCAGGAACAAGATGGTTCTTCATTATTATGAACAGCATGTACAGTAGTAAAAGTGGAGAGATCACCTGAATCCTTCCACGATCTTTGAACAGACCGTCGTCCGGATCCGTCCCACCCTTGCCTCGCTAAGATAATTTCAAGACTTGTGCACTCGAGATGGCATATAAATGGATGAAAATCTCCAGGAAACAAGGGTTTCCTGTATAAATCTGGGAAAGTGCAGGAGGCACGGGAATTCAGACTTGAATTGGGATTCCAACAGAGTATAATGTCTATAAAATTTCTCTCTCCCTTAGGCCATGCACATGAGGGGCCTTTATACTCCCTCAAAGTAGTTTCAACCGCTGAAAACAACAACACGCATCGGGTGTGGTTGAACCACCGTGAGCAAACATCAACCCAGCTCGAAAATAGGGAATTTTTATATATTTTTTAATGATTTTAATGGCATACGCGGAAAAGTACATGTGGACTCGCGTATACACGTGGAAAAGTCTGGGCATACCCGCGTATGGGAATTTTAACACTGTTTTTTAATGAATTTTGTTTAAGTCTGTGGGAATGGGTGCCCAAAGCCATAAAGACAATCATGAATCACCTGAGGGTGAAAAATGATGCTATAACAATAATCTCCCTAATTCATGGTATGGGGATCTCAGTAGCCCATATTTGTTCTCCATTTCTGAATTGTGTAACCTGCAAAACCCCAAAGTTAGTGTTGATACCTTTTTTGATAGTCCATAAGCTCTGGTGTTGTTTTCTCTATAGATGTGATTTAAGGGCGGTTTATTCAACTTATGCCATAGATGTGTTGTCCTCATGAGCCAGCCCTGCAAACTTGGTGTGGATATCACTGATTTTCTAGAGATGACATCAATGATCAATCTCGAGTCACCATAGATATGAACATCCTTCAAATCCATGTTATAGGCGGCCAATAAAACCCCCCACAATGCCATCAATTCCGCCATATTATTGGTGCCCCTACCCCCATTCCAACATATGTGGATCCTTTTAGCCTGAGAAATCTTGATCCATGCTCCACATCCCATCACTCCATCGAGGCATGCTCCATAAAAAAAAATCGCAGGGAGCGAGATGGGATGAGGTCTCAACCGACGTGACCGATCCTTAATGCAATCCACTACAGGGTCCCATTGATTTATCCACTTCATGATAGCAGCATGTGTGAGGTGGATTGAGAAAGGTTTGTCTTCAAAAATAAGCTTGTTCTTTGCAAGCCAAACTTCCCAGATGAGAAAGAAAGGTAAGGATTGAAATTTACCAGTGGTCTTGTCCCATGCGTGTGCTGTGCCCATAAAATCTCCCGGAGTCCACAATGAGTCCAAAAGATAGTGGCTGAAAAGATCCCATAAAATAATAACCTTTGGACAGTGGAAGAATACGTGTTCAATGGTTTCTTCACACAAACGACATAGAGCACATATTCCAGGCCCATAGAACCCCCTTCTGGTGAGCGAATCCCATGTCAGAATCTTCTTCCTCCAAACAAGCTAGCCGAATGAAACGATCTTGGTAGGAATTTTCCTATGCCAGAAGTTCCAGAACTCCATGGCAAGATTATCCTTATATGTATGAATGTTGATATAGTCATAAAATTCCTTCACAATCAAAGATTCTCCATTTTTTGTCTTAGCCCACTCTATTTTGTCACCCCTGATCATATAGAAAATACCAGTTGCTAGGATGCCTGCAGTATAAATCCTCCATTCCACTGCATCAGGGCCAATAAGGCCAATTTAATCCGAAGTTTTAAGAATAGGAGCATCATGGGCCCAGTATTGAATCACCTGAGAGAAATAAAATATGCCCCGATGAGCCAGTCGATGAACAAGACGTGGATTTAGATGTGCCTTAGCTGACAAGCCAAATATGCTGTCACAACCCAATGTAATTATCTGTCCGTCCCCAAATCACCATGTCAAGCACTCCACTAGAATATGCATAACTTTCTTGAAACTTTGCCATATTGCAGACATGGTCCGCGAGAAAGATAAATGATGACAATAGATATTATGGAGGGGGTCACCTAATAAATACTTGCATTTGATTATATTAGACCAGATTCCATTCCCCTATACAGCTATCCAAAGGGACTTAATCATAAGAGCAGAATTAAACCCCTTGTGTTTAGTATGCCCCACCTTCCATGCTGTTTTGGGCATTGCAATAATTCGAGCATGCATAGATTATGCTTCTTTAGCCTTTCAGTGCCACCCCACAATAATTGTGGGATTTGATTGATATTGGAAACAATTTGTTCTGGAATATAGAAAAGGTGCCCCCAATATACTATTAGCTATGATAGCACAACCTGAATCATAATGAATCGCCCACCCAACGACAACCATTTAGGTGTCCACTTGTTTATTTTGATTTTGAATTTATCCACCAACCACATCTAGTCCCTAATCTTATAGCCACAAGGTTTGATTCTGAATCCCATATATATAAAGCCTTCACTTGCCTTCTTAGTATGGATCCCAAGAAAACTAGCAATGAAATTAATCTCCTCCTCGTCACCAAATTCACATAGGAGGAAAGATTTTCCTTTGTTGATGAGTAGCCTAGATGCACTTCCGAAGTGAGTAAGTAGATAATGTATGTAGAACCAATGAATTCTAATAAGCCAGCCAAAAACAAGAAGGCCATCCACAAAGAGAGAGTGGGAAATACTTACAGAGTTTGAGAAGGAGAAACCAGTAATATATCCTTCCCGCATAGCCATTTCCATAAGTTTACTGAAGCCATCCATAAATAATATGAAAATAAGTGGGGACAGGGCGCAGGCCCAGACGTAGCTTCAAATAAATTTGTAGGTAGTGCATTGATAATCACTGCATAACAGGCTGAAGTGATACAAGCCATAATCCATCTTAAAGATTCCATAGGAAGCCCGACCTTCATCAAAGCCAGTCGAATGAACGACCAATCAACACTATCATATGCTTTGAGTAAGTCAATTTTCATAACAAGAGCTTCCAGTTTTCTAGAATGTATGGTGTGCATTGCCTCTTGAGAAATGGCTATAGCATCATGTATTGATTGTCCCCTTAGGAACCCATATTGCTCCCTAGAAATGAACTTGGATAAAATTCCTCTTATTCTGTTGGCAATAATCTTAGATGAGGATTTATATCTCAAGTTGCATAATGCAATTGGTCTAAAGTCCGAGAAGCCTTTTGGATCTGATGTTTTCCGAATGAGAACTAAAAAAGTGGAGTTCATATTCAGAGGGATATGTCCGAAAGTCCTTCCTTGTTCCACAACCTCAGTGATTTCCGCATCCGTTATGTCAAAGAAATGCAGATAAAATTCCGTCGGCCATCCGTCCGGACCAGGACATTTGTCATGAGCAAATGATTTTAAAATATGCTCCACCTCCTCCTTTGAAACTTTAGAATTTATAACCTTGATGGCATCAACATCAAACATTTTTGGGATGTGCCGGAGAACCCATGCCTAACTATCCTTATCAATGTTTTTGTCTGATTAGTAGAAGGTCGAGAAGTGCCTATAAGCCTCTTCCTGAATTTCAATGGTGGAATTTGCACAGCTTCCATCAGACCTCTGTATGTGCCAAATGGTGTTCTTGTTTTTTCTTTCATTGGCACTTTTATGGAAGAATATTGTGTTTAGATCCCCCTCCTTGAGCAAATTGATTCTACTTTTTAATTTCCACGTGATTTCTTCAATCTTGAGGATCTCAATCCTCCTCTTCCGTAGCATATCCATAATTTTGTATGTCTCTTCTTCTAGAGCCTTATTGACAAACTCCGCATACATACCATTGAGGTTTTATGAAATTATCCTCAATTTGGCTCTGAGTAGCTCCTTTTTTTTTATTTCCCATTCCTTAGTAATGCCTTTGACCCTTTGTAATTTTGCATGAAATATTTCCCATCCATTTATACCATCTAGCGCTATGTTGTCATTCCAACAATCTTTAACGAGCTGGTTGTATTCAGGGTCATCCAACCAGACTCTATTGAATTTAAATGGTATCCCAGTACGCCTACTCTCAGCATGCCATGAAATGATAGTGGCCATGTGATCCGATAAATCCGACACCGGCACCTTAGATCTCAGATGTCCTAGTAGGTTAAATAGAGATTCAGCCACCATAGCTCTGTCAAGTCTTTTCCCAATATACTCCCCATCTGCTCTTTGGTTGGTCCAAGTAGGGATAAGAGGATACAACCAAATATCTTTCAGGTGGAGATTATCAAAAATCTCCCCAATCTATTTCGCCAAAGGGTCGAGCCTAGCCTTGTATCCCCATGACTCATCAGCATGTAGAGTAGAGTTGAAATCCCTGATGACAATCAGATTGTCCAAATATAGAATCCCAGACTTGTACATGCGAGACCATAAAGTAGATCTATTATGACATGGAGCATATAGATTTAAGATATTGAGGTAGTCCTTTATACCTCGAATGCTCCCATTTAGCAAAATACCTCCAAAAAAACTATAAGCCTTAAATTTTGCACAAGATGGATTCCACATAGCAAGTAAACCACCAGCATGTATAGCCGCATCAACAACAGCCGCATGCCAACCCGGTCTGATACGTAATAATGTGCCAATTGCTTTTTTTCTGCAACAAAGCGTCTCCTGGAAAAGAGCAATAATAGGGTCTGCTCCATTGAGCATCTCTTTTAGGCGATAGTGTTTGGAGGCATCACCCATACCCCACATATTCATAGATAGAACGTGGGTCATTTGGTAACGTCAGAAAGGTTGCTTGCTCTAAACGCCCTAAGATCATCGGAAGCAGATATAGAGACATCCATGAGATTCAGAAAATCATCTCGAAAGATAGATTTGATTTTAAGTCTACCCCTGAAATGCCTAGTGCTTGATTTTGTTTTTTTTTGTACAAATGTTTGATATTTTAAAAAGGGACAACTACAACTTCTAGAAGTCGAACAATGCCCCAATTTATTGCATGACTGAGAGCGGCATATCAGATACCAATTTGACTGTGCCAAAGATAGTGAAATATTGCAATAAATTGATAGATATTACGTTTCAAAACTATTCATACAACCACGAAACCATTAACTATAATGAAAACTGGTAAAATATTTCAGAAATCAAGAGTCAAACTTCACCGATGGTTTGGATTGTAAAATATTCAAGTGAGTTGTAAAGCATTGACCTTCGACAGCCAGAAAATACCACAAACTCGAATGAGAGTACATGGCTGCACATTTACCATCACACTTTTAACAAAGACGACCACTGGCAATCCTTGGTTACTTACGACACATGATGATATCAGGATGGTGTTTATCATGTTTAATTGATATATGTCTTGTGTTATTGATAATGTGCACCGTGAAAAGACGCAGAAATTTTTTTGTAGCTTGAAAGTATCCTCTTTCTTTCCCTCTTATCACTCAAAAGTTGTTCCTGATACCGAAGAATACTTAAATGAAAAAGAATAGAAACTTAGCGAAAGCAAACCATACAATTTGGAAAATATCTACGAAATTGGAACATGTCTCATTCAATAACAAGGAGACCAAGATTTGGTAATGATTTTGGCATTTCCTGTGTGACTAAAATTTGTCCTTACTTGAAAAATGACCCCTAAATATAAACCCTTTCAATTCCTATCTCTCTCTAAGGAAAGGTTGTAACTAAAATCAAGGTCTGCCTGCATAGAGGTTTCTATCAAATTATATCAACACGCTCATGATCTCAAATCCTACAAACACTCAACATAAATCACACAATATTACTCAGTATATATAAAACAAATAACAAAAATTATATTATTTATTTGGTTAGTTTATTTAGCAACTAAAAAGATTTCCACTCTCCTCCCAACCATAAATCAATTCTATTGTGAAGTCTCTTACATCTAATCACCCCTCTCCTCCCAACCATAGATCAATTCCATTGTGAACTCTCTTACATCTAATCACCCCGAGCCAGATTCAAAGTTTGACAAAGTTACAGGTGATTGAGGAAGCACGATGAGAAAGAAATAAACATCTTGCTTTCTACCATGAGGTAATGATTTATGCTATTTTTTGTGCCCCCTGCATAGGTCCAAAGGACATCGTCGTGCATCTTTAGGTTGTAAGGAGGAAAATTCAAGGTCGACACCACCTAGCCACCTTACCCCTTCATGAAGCTAGCGGCTGGCGACTTTCCCGACTCAAACAAGTCGGATCAATCCATTAATTAAAATTTAGGTGGACACTTGTTCCTTTAGTCAACAAATAAAGACCACGTGGATTTTCTAAGGTGCACACTCAGATGCAATACATAATTTTTAACCTAGATGTGTGTTAACTCTCACTTGGCATTGATTGTTGTATTCAGTTAAATTCCGATGCTTACGTTCCAACACATACACTTTAAGGGTTGTTTTCCCAATGGCCAACAATAGGTGTCATATCATGTTGTTGTCCTCCTAATGTTGACAATTGCAATGCCAATCAATATACCTATACGTAGTATTCCTACTACCTTTTTTTATTAGGTGGATACGAACTTTATATCAATCAAACTGTGTTATTTAAGTTTGACATTACGATGGGGGCGTTCACTACGGAGCATAATAGAGTGTGAAGCGATGCACCGAGGTTACATTCTAAAATTAATTTCAAATGTATGAGAATGCGCGCAAAACCAAGTGAAGCCTTTCAATGCACAAATATTTGGTGATTTCTCAACAGGTGTAAGAACATATGTGTTTTCTGAGAATCTTTTTCGGTGATAATAACATTAGAATTCATTTTTCGACGCATTTCGATTTTTTTTCAAATGCATTGTGCAACCTCCATCCATTAAACCAAACCCACCTCATCGTAGTTAAATAACATTAACCTTTTGGTCCTTGTTTCTTTTAGTTCTAGCAAATGAGGTTAGGTAGGGAATGCTAAACCTTTTGAATTTGACCTAAATTACTAAACGTAGTGGTTAGAACCAGGGCTAACTTTTCCCAATCAAAAAAGGGTATGGCATTTAATTCAATAGATAAGGGTGAACTTTTAAGGGAAATAAGCAAAATCTGATAATTTCTCCTTCATACCAAGGATCCATAAGTCGGACTAACATTCAGTTGAATTAATTAATAAATTTTTAAAATTAATTAATATTAATAATTAATTGGGGTCTTCACCTATCATGGTTGTCTCCACGTTGGTGTGATCGTCATTGGTAAATTTATATTAACATGGTAGATAGGGGGTGCTACCAACCCCACACCCTCAAAAGAACTCCATCCTCGATGTTCTATAATAGGGAACATAGGCAATTGAGCCATACAGCCATGGTTCCTTGCATGAGCGCAATTGCTATGTCTTGAATTTGTCATTCCAACCACACCATTCAATGTCTTCACAAAAACAAATTCGGCTCATTGCTTCTTGGAGGATACCCAATGCATGCCTAATCCCAATAAGTATGTCCATGACTTCTTGAAAAATAATTTATTTTGGTTTCCCTTTCATTGCAATCACACACCTTCCAAGTTTACGCATCCCCTTATCTGCCTCTCTAATCTCTTAGATGATCCATTCCTTGGCAATAATTCCTTACATAGGAAGAGTCTTCATAACCAAGGCATCCCTCTAGCTTGTTTTACTAACATAACACATGGTCGTGGCATCTCATGGGGATCAATTCATGCCTCTTTTCCTCCTTAGCTTTACAAGCATTGAGTGGTTTCTTAGACGAAAAAAGAATTCTGTGATGTATATGCTCCATAGCTCCATCTTTAACAAGTCCAGCTCATCGAGTGGATTCTTAGCTCAAACAAGCAATCAATGAAAACGAGAAATATACTGCTCTACACAGTCTTTTTATACAACTCCAAATAAGCCCCCCCTCTCACTTACTTCCCAATGAGCGTGGGAATCTACCATCAAGGTAACCATTTGTTGATAGGAATATTTTTTACCACCACAAATCCTCATATCATCACAACTTTTGATATCATCTACCACCAAACCAGGTGTCATTGTTCGAAAAGTATTAAGTGGAAAGACAAGCATCTGGTGGTAATAATAGCTAAACTATAAGCACTGAGTGGTTTATCAACCGGAGCAAGCACTTAGTGGAATATGTGCTCCCTCTCATAATACAGAGTTTTATTAGGTAACTTCATCATGTTACCCTAAGTATACTATTCAAATAGTCATAATTTTTTGAACATTAATTAATCATCCGACCATTGTGATGATTCTCAACAAATGACTTGTCATGCATTTAGCTCATAATTAACCCATTCATGCAATGTGGAAAATTTTCCTTTTTATGTTATTTTCATGGCTATCATGTTAGTGTCTATTTATTTAGGTGGATCTAGCTAGGCCATATTGGTTGATCCATTATCATCTTTTGCCCTCTACTGCAACTTATCTCGTGCATAAAATTTATTCAAGGTATTTTACTTTTGATTGGGTTTATTCAATTCTTATTCATGAGCTTCTTTTACTTCCCTTTTCTGACACCCAACACACTAAATCAAGGCCAAAATAAAGAAACAAAGAAGAAAGAATGGAAATATAAAATACCACAAAAACAACATAAAGCATGGCCATGCTCATAATCAACCGAAACAAAAAAAACATGCAGTCAACAATAATAAACAAAGGACTTCACAACACATCAACATTCCATATTAACTTCAACAAGAGCACTAAGCACATGCACAAAATATTAGATAGGGCATGTCCTAATGCCTTCAAAAACTTCAAGGTGGGCCAACATTCCTTCAGAATAGTTCAAGAGGACCTTTAAATATCTTAGGGAGTTTGAGGGGTTGCTCCCTCATCTATTTTTGCATTGTTGGTTGTTGTTTCTGGCATCTAAAATTTGCAGGAGTTTTTTTTCTCTAGCCCTATCACACATACACTATTTTTAGTCATATCAAGCATCAACACATTAACTCATTACCTTGTTATGGAAATCCTAGGCATGCTGATTTGAGCCCTATTGATCTGATGCTTTTCATACCAACACTAAGCATGCTTAACTGATGTTGTTCATTCATCGAACACCTATGTTAGTTGCATAAGAATAAAATGACATGTAACATTTTCTAGTCATGGCATCTTGTAAGAGAAAAATCAACACAAAAATGAATAAATCATTTAGGTAAAGTTTTCTCTTTACAATGCTCATCCAATCCTTGATGTGGCAAAATTGTCACAACTCTAGTGAACACTATCATGTGGCAGTGGTCTTGGTGTGTCTACAATATCCGTTTTTTTAGGAATAAAACTATCTTTGGCACTCATTTTCATTAAGAATTAGTACCATTGTATTTTGGATGTAGGGAAGAAACAATGCTAAAAATTATCACAGGGTTCCTAAAATTTATGTATCAATGTTCATAATGGTAAAACCTAGGGCCATGATACATAGAAGAAGTTCTCAATGAAATTTTCTTCTGAAATATATTTCCATCAAACATCAGGGAGTGAGAGTACTTGATATATTTGTACTATGCATGCTGAAACTATTTAACTAAGTCATATTTTCAAATCAGTCAAAGACAATAATGATCATTGAAGTAAATCTTGTAATAATATATCAGGTATGAATTCAACTGAAAATTTGTACCTTCTATGACCAAATTGAACTTTTATATGACTTTCTCTAGGTCCAAAGCCGAGCCTCGGTTGTAAGTTAAATCTTATATAACTACGTTGATTCATCAACTTAATCTTAAAGCTATTTAGATTTCATGTTAACTAGATTTTCACAAAACATGTAAATATATCAATAAGAGTATTCATTCATGTTGATTATATAAACAAAAATGCTAGATTATGATCTAAATCGTATCCATAAATGTTGGTAGAATTTAGCTCTTGTTTATATGGTTCATGTCTTTGAATTTTACTCTCAAGGCCCATTTAGTCTGAGTGTTGAACTTGGGCTCTAATACCACTTTGTAACACTACCTACTACCTCCTTTGAATCATTATTGGCACTCGAAGGTGGTAATGTCGTTTCTAACTTTCATCGCTTGATGTAGCATTATACCATGGGTTCCTAGAGTGTTATTTTCTAAATATTTACAGACCTGGATGTTAACATTATCTTTATACTTAATTCGATGAGGGTTTATTTGGTCCACTATTCCTCTTCACAAACTTAAGAATCATAACGTACATATATAAAATAAGTTTTGTTACCACATCATAAATTTATTAAATAAAAAAGTTCACATTATGAATGGAGCGTGTCAATAAACTAAGGGATTTTAACCTCTGTAACATGGTTTGTGTAGTAATTACTTGTGTGAGAACCTCACATTAGTATATACACATATATACATTACAATTAAATCATGGTTTCTCCTGTTAAGATTAGCCTTTTAAGATTGGCTTTCTTATGTTTCGATGGTTCCACCACATGAGCATTGTGGAAATATACCTAAGGTATTTAGATATATTCATCATAAGTATATATACATATATTTAAATAAACCATGTGCTATAATTTGATACATAAATGTAGTATAATCCCATATCATATTAATAAATGTTTATATAAAATTTTCCATAAACAATTATATAAATGCTATATATGTATATATATGATCTACATTATGTAAACCAATAACTACGTACATATTTGAATGCAGGCAAAAATATATATAAACAAGTATCCAAACTTTATATATATCCCAACCTTATATATATATATATATATATATCAACGACTCATAAATAGCACAATATATTATATACGTTGATGGTAAGTGTTATGTTTAATACTCAACATATTATATGATATGATGGTATCCATGGTGTATATACTAGCCTAGATCCATCTTAACTCTAGATCTATCAAGCGCCAAGAGGGATCAAATATCTCGAGGTGAAAACCTATTTTTTGAGTGCAAAACTTGAGGAAAGGTTTGGAGCTCAAGAGATTTGATCCCTCTCGGCGCTTGATAGATCCAGAGTTAAGATGGTTCTAGGTTGGTTTCAGTCATGTGCGGCCAAAGAAAATCTATTGATAATATGAGGAACATATGATTAATTTTACAAATAATATGTAAATACATCTAATATTAATATAACCATTTTAAATATGCTAAATATGTCTCAGATTTATCAAGTCATTTTAATTTTAAATTTTCTTACTTACCTCAGTTTGTTGAGATGATAAATATTAGGAATATTGCTTCTGTGATCCATAAATTGTGAAAAAATATCTTTCGGTAAAAATCACATCCAAATAAATTTGGTCGATGCGTTTCGAACCAGCCAGTGTGGTTCATCATCAAGTCCTGATGATGAACCACACTGGCTGGTTCGAAACGCGTCGACCAAATTTATTTGGATGTGATTTTTACCGAAAGATATTTTTTCATGATAAATATTGTAAAATAACTTTAATGATGAAAAATGATGAAATAAAAAATATGAATGCAAAGTGACAATGTAATAATATTGAATGATAAAAAATGTAAATAATAAGAATGTGGTCAATTACAAATAATCTTCATTGTAATCAATATCAAACTATTTTCTTTTACTATTCTTATTGTCACCCTTGTTAGTTTTTTCATCTTTTCATATCGATTATATGAAAAGGAAATTTGGAATCGTAAACCATTTAAATATTTAGCTCGAGTTGTTGTAGTAAACATCATACTTTGTCTCTCTTACTGTCCAATATTAATAGGTTTAATTAATATAACACAAAAATCAATGTACATTGCCAATAATGTTTTGTGCTTACATTGAAATCAATGCACAATATTAATCCAATGACTTTAAAATTAATGTACCACCATACATATAATTATATCAAATCATAAATCAACATATACACTGAAATCAATGCATCTAATGCAAGAAATCAAATAATATTACACAACAACATCTACACTGAAATCAATGCATCTAATGCAAGTAATCAAATAGGATTAGAAATCAACATCTACACTCACATCAATGTATCTAGTGCAAGTAGGAAAATATGATTAAAAACCAACACCTACACTGAAATCAATGCATCTAGTGCAAGCAATCAAATAGGATTAGAAATCACCATCTACACTGAAATCAATGCATTTAGTTCTTGAGCAATAAAATAGGGTTAGAAATCATCTACATTGAAATCAATGCATCTAGTGCAAGCAATCAAATATAATTAGAAATAAACATTGACATTGAAATTAATGCATCTATTGCAAGCAATAATAGGATTAGAAATCGCCATATACACTGAAATCAATGCATTTAGTGCAAGCAATCAAATAGGATTAGAAATAATTTACATTGAAATCAATGCATCTAGTGCAAGTAATAAAATATCATTATAAATCAACATCTACACAAAAAACAATACATCTAGTGCAAGCAATCAAATAGGATTAGGAATCACCATCTACAGTGAAATCAATGCATCTAGTGCAAGAAATCTTCTTCCCTCTACCCCCCTTCCCTTTATATCTATATCTCCCTCCATCTCTCCTTCTTTTCCTGTTTATCACACCCTACGAAACACATGCACTCTCTCACTCCATATATATCAATCTCTTTGTCCCTCCCTCCTTGTCTCCATCTATCTCTTCTTTATCTTCACCTTTCATATATATCTCTATCTCCCTCTGTCTCTCCATATCAACCCCAAAACATACACTCTATTTCTCTAATATATCTATCTATCAGTCCCTCCTCCTCTCCTTCTCCCTCTTGCTATCCTTTCTCCCTCTCCCTCCATATTAATTATCACTCCCTCTCTCTCTCTCTCTCCATATTTCACTCTCTATGTATTTATTCTTACCTCCTTCTCTCTCCTCCTCCATCTCCATCTCTCTTTCCCTAACTCTCTTCACTCTCTCTCTTCCTTTATCTTCCGCCTATCTCTCTCTCTATATTCACCTTCCAACTTTTTTACTATATGCCTCTATCTCTCCTTCTCTCCCCCCTTCTCCCATCTCTCCTTGTTTGTCTCATAATCTCACCCTCAAACATATACACTCTCTCTCCATATCCTTGTTGTCACTCCCTCTCTCTCTCAACTACTCACTCTTTATGTCTTTCTTCTTCCCTCCCACTCTCCCCATCCATCTCCTTCTCTCTATCCGTCCCTCTCCCCCCCTCCAACTCCATCTCTCTATTCCTCCCTCTCTCCTCCTCTCTTTCAAGTCCCCTCTCTTTTCATTCCTCTTTATCCCTTTCTCTTCTACCTCCCTCTAAATTACCCCATCTCTCTCTCTCTCTCTCTCTCTCTCCCCCCTACAATCCTCTATCTTCCCCCATCACTCTCTTCCTCTCTATCCCTTTATCTCCCGCCTCCCTCTATGTTCCCCCCCCGCTTGCTCTCTCTCTCTCTTTGCCCTCCAATTCTCTCTCTTCCCACATCACTCTATCTCTCTCTCTCCAACAATGTTACTATATCCCTCCCTTTGTCCTTCTCTCTCCCTCGTTCTCCCCTTGTATCCATCACTCCTTCTATGTCTCTTTGTATCACCCTTAAACATACACACTCTCTCTCCATCTCTCTCTTGTCACTCCCTCTCTCTCCACTTCTCATTCTCTATTCCCTTTTTCTTCCCTCCCTCTCCCCCCCTCCAACTCCATCTCTCTATCCCTCCCTCTCTCCTCCTCCTCTCATCTTTCCTCTCTCTCCTACCTCCCTCTCCCATCCCCCTTCTCTCTATCTCTCTACCCTCCAATCCTCTCTCCTTCTCCCTCCCTCCCTCGCACCCCCATATTTATGTCTCCCTCTCCCTCTGTTACCCTTCTCTACCTCTCTCACTCCTCTCCATCTCTCTCTCTCTCTTCATTCCTTCTCTCCCCTCTCCTTTAGTTTATCTCCATCTCTCCCTTTCTAGTCCCCCTATTTCTCCACCTCTATCATATGTCTTTTTTCTTCCCTCCCATATATATCTAGAGTTAATATATATATCATGATATATTAATATATATTATAATATAACAAATTTATAAATACTCCCCCTAGTTTATTCATAGGTTGAACTTAGCAAAGCTATTGTATTAATCTAAAGTTATTAAATTTAAGAATATTAATATTTTAATATCTTAATATGAATATTAGATTTAACAATAATAATATTATTAATATTAATATTAATAATTTAATATTAATGTTAGGGTTAATAATATTTTTTTTTGGCATGGTATTAACAATAATTTGGTCCATGGTATTTGGGCCATATACTTCATATATAATTAGATGTTGATTTCTTTACCTTACCTCTTTATACCTCTTTTATATTTATTTATTTACCATACCTCCTTTATAAATATGGTATTTGACCCATGGTATTTGGCCCATAGGCTTCACCTAAATAAAACCTCTTTTTTGAGTTTTTGCAAATATAGAGGTTTATGGAGTAAATATAAAAAAAATAGTTTTATTTATTTACCATAACTCTAGTTTATTTATATTTTTATTTATTTACCATATCTTTTTTTAGTGTTTGTAAACCTCTTCATATTTTAATAAATTTATTTTTTAATGAAATTTTAATTGTTTATTTATATGGTTTTGTAAGTTATTGTTTAAGCCGACATTATTTAGATTTTATTTTTAATTTTTTCTTTAGTTTTTTATTTTGGGTTTTAAAAATTTTCTTTAGTTTTTTTATTTTAGCTTTACCAACCAGTGTGATTCATCATTAGTTCTAAGTGAGAAATCAGATCTGGATGTTGAGTTAAATAGATGCAAAAAAGACTAAACTAGCAGTTAGGATAACGACTAGTTTGACTTTGAAATTTAATAACTACTAGTTCTATTTAATTAATTTAATTATAAAATAAAATCCTAACTACTAGTTCTATTTAATTAATTTAATAGTTTAATTATATATATATATATATATATATATATATATATATATATATATATATATTTATATTATTTATTTTATTTATAAAATAAAATCTCTAACTACTAGTTCTATTTAATTAATTTATTATTAAATATATATATATATATATATATATATATATATATATATATATATATATATATATATATATATATATATATATATATATATATATATATATATATATATAGTTAAACTATTAAATTAATTAAATAGAATTAGCCATTAGGATTTTATTTTATAATTAAATTAATTAAATAGAACTAGCCGTTATTAAATTTCAAAGTCAAAGTAGCCGTTATCCTAACGGCTAGTTTATCATTTTCTGCATCTATTTAACTCAACATCCGGATCTGATCTCTCACCTAGTCCTGATGATGAACCACACTAGTTGGTTCGAAACGCATTGCAATGTTCATTTTAATGTGATTATTACCGAAAGAATACTTCACAATTTTATGATGGATCACAAAAGCCAAAATTATATAAATATAAATATTATAATATACTAGAAATTGCACCAGATGTTGCAAAGGACACCCCGTAAGGCATAAATTCGAGAAGCATTGTGACATAGAATCTATAACCTTTCCAACATAGATTGTCTCTTAATCTTCAAAGATGGTATTTCAAGTTCCAATAGAGATGACTTCAGATAGGCTAAATAAAATGGTATTAATTCATGAACAATATGATGGTTATCTTTCCAAATCTAAATTTGCATCACAACCTCACAAATTTCGACTAGCTAAGGTATTTCCTTCCCAAAAAATTGTGAAAAGAAATCTCGAGTATAGCAAGACTAACACCACAATTAGAACTTAGAAACCATTGTTTTACATGCAAAATATTTAGGCTATGTTGGCTTTGATACAGGGCTCACCCCTATAAATCCAAGCATCCACGAGAGATCCTTATCATCATTAGCACCATTAATTTGACTTGAACTATTGGCTTCACGCATAATGCTAAAAAATCCATGAGATGCACCACTTCTAAAGTAAGTAAATGGTTGACTTCTTCAGAGACTTGTGCATTTATTATCATTTTAAAAGTAAGTAAGCAATGTTGAAGGCATAGTACTGGGAGTTGGTGAAGAGGACAGATCAAAAGAATGAAGTGAAGAACTCTAAAGTGCATCATCTACCTTCAATGAGTGTTCATTTTGCTAGGAAAATGAGGGCTTCAACTCAAGCTTCTGTAGCCGTTTTTGTTTCCCTAGATTATAGGGTTGCCTTTGCTTCTCCTTCTTTAGGCACCTGCTTCTCATGGATCAAATTTTGTAGTTTGAAGGCCCGTTGATTCCCGATATTTCTGAATTGTTGGACGATGATTCAATTTAGGATTTTGGGGTTGGACGTTAAGAAATAATTTATTCTGATTCTGACGAATGCTGAATTTTTTGATTATGAGGTAAATGAAATTTATGATTTCTAATTATGAGCTCGATTATGAAATTTATGATGTTGATGATTCCTCTAGCCTAGCTTCGATCCTAATAGATATACGCCGCCTCCGGAGTCACTTGCAAGCTCCCTGACTCCTTAGATATCTTCTGAGCTCTTTCCCCCTTCGGGGAATCAACTTAATAGAGCTAAGATAATTTTCAAAAATATACTTTTCATGAATGGTAGGGAAAATGTCTGAATTATTTTGAAAATATTTTATTTGTTCATTTTTTGGAGTCAACTTGTTATCCTCCAGAAGATAACCTACAGGTTGGCAGGAAAATGGTTGTAGCGATTAGAAGACCATCCCCAACCAATGGCTAGGGGAGCTCAACAAATGAATATGGCTACGTCAAATGCTAATGGTAACCTACTGCATCTAAACCCGGTGAATGTATTCCACCCGGTGAATGTATTCCACCATGAAGCATATGAAAAATGGAAAATGGAGAAGGTCGAGAAGGCTGAGTAGCAACTGGTGATGATAACCCCAAAGATAAATAATTATGCCTTCCCACCTCATCCCCCGCAGCCAATATAGTATGAGTCATTACCTTCTTAAGTTCCACTCTTTTTCCCTGGAATGGAATGTAGTGCCTCCTTGCGACTTCATTTTTATCTTTCTTCTTTTCAAATACAACAAAAGAAAAACCCCTCATCTTCATCATTCCCATAAATCATAGTAGAATCAATAAATTTCCCAAATTCTCCTTCCATAAACTCCTAAAGCTCCCTACCATTGAGATAAGGTGGAAAAATTCCAACATAAACCTTTAAATAATTCACATAATCAAATTCCTCATTGGAATAAGATCCTAGAGAAGATGCAGTTGAAGGCTGAGTTCCAACTCTTGCACCTATTAGAATACTTGATGAAGTTGATAAAGGCCTAAGCTAATTGTATCAATGGGAAAATTTGCACTTCAACCCATTTGGGTAGTTTCCGTTTTTCTCATAATGCATGCACAACTTGATTTTATAATTCTTTACCCCATCAGAAATGTTTGAACTTATTGCACTTCCATGAATTGTTTCTACTTTCTGGCTAAAAAGAACCAATACTTGCTGACCCTTCGAAATTTCTTCTTCTTAGTGAGAAAAGTGACAATCAGTTCCCCAATCAAACTTCTTGTTAGTCAGATAAAAATAGAAAATAACATGTTTGTATGGAGGCAATGTAACTATCTTAGTAGCATGCATCTGCTTCACATTTGAAGATGAATTTGAACTATTTATATGCTTGCGATACTTTATTTCTGGACCATTTCCCAAGCCAAATTTGTGGCCTGCTTAGATTATTGTCCACTGGAAGAAGGGAATTGTGAGGAAGACTCTACCTAGAACTTATGTCGCCTCTGCAGAGATTTCTGAGAAATATTTTTCCATGGGAGGATTTCTAGGATGAGAAATAGGTTACAAAGAAGATACTTGTTTGGATGTAGACAAACTGCTTGGAAGCATTGAATAAGTTCCACATGATTTATGGGAATGTGAATACTTGAACCCTATTAAAGATTGCTTAATGGAAGAAAACTTGCAAATTTGAGAAGTTATAATATTATCACATGCTTCATTAAGGAAGTCTTTGTCATATAGAATCAACAACACACTCATCTTAGATGAATGTGCAAGCTAAATACGATTTTGATTTCTCAAACCTTTTACATCTCTATTGGCTCTGTGTCTAAGCATGAGAGCAACACATGCAAGGCGGTTATTCTTCACAACATAATGTAGAGGGGTCTCTCTTGTTCCTGTGAGTATGTTTATACTTCCCCATGCTTCTTTATTATTAATAGGAGTGCCTCAAGGTGGGCATGACCTGAAACCGTGTGAATATGAGTTGGGCCTGTGTTGTTTCCAGATGTTACAAAGTTTTTCCACAACCGAACAATTTACACTGCATCCATTGAGAGGAGTTTCTTGTTTCAAAGCCCAATGCAGAGCTTTATTGCCATCTTGATATGTTTCATTAACTGGAGAAACATATGCTAACAAAACATCTAGAAGTGCATCATCATTTGCCTAGACAACTCGAACCTTCCAGCTCTGGACAAACTAGAGAATACATTCTATGTGACTTGTCACTGATACAAAATTACATTACATGTAACAATGAGCCTGAGAAATAACTCGAGCCTACGAAATAATATGAATTAAGAAATCCACCATATTGAAAGAAGAATATGTTGAACCCTTAGTTAAACTGAGAGGGGGGGGGGGGGGGTTGAATCAGTTTGACACATTCATGAATTTTTAAAAACTTTTCATTAGGCCCATTTACAACTTAATTTCATGATCAACTTTATATGTGAACAATCTTAATATGTGAGCAACAAGTATAAAGATAATGTGACAACAGACTTATTATGAGAGCAACAAGTATTCAATAGACTGAATAAACCATATCAACACATAAACATCACACACAGAGACAGTAGATATAAGTGGAAACCCATAAAGGGATAAAACCACATATTATTATTGTTGTGATGCAAAGGCAAGCTCCAACTCCCTCTCACCACTAATTTTCGGTAGGCACCAACCTATAGGAGGCTCCAACCTCAATTCTGCAAGCTACAACTTGCAAGGAAGGTCCAACTCCCATCAATTTTCTGCAGGCACCAACCTATAGGAGGCTCCAACCTCAGTCAGCTACAACTGACAACTATCAAGCTACAACTTGATAAGGAAGCTCCAACTTCTTCAATCTATCAAAAGAAAACACTTGTTGATTTACCTTGGATATCAGCTTTGTTCTGTACCTTCTTTACTGCTTTCCTCCAGTCTTCATATCTGTCTTATATCATCTCTAACTCTTCACAACATCTCCACCTTCTTCTTATTTTCTCTGCTTCAATTCTGCATTCTCTAAAAATTCTCTCTGCATATTAATGTGATATTATTTATAGAAATTTCCTTATGATTGTTAGCATTCCTCAAGGAATTTGAAATGGACAGCCATGCCTCTTTGCCTGCTGCCTTCTCATTTCTTTTACCAGCTCATTCAAAAAAAATATAACAATATGTACTAATTTCAATATTACAGTGGGATTTTTGTTTTCCTCCGGAGACTTGCCAATGCATCACAAACAATATAAGACAATTAAAACATTTATATTTTCAGTTACAATAATGATTTCAGTTCAATTCGTTCAGCTTTTGGCTCTCTGTGAGTTTGTCTTTTCTGCTGCTGTAGTGTAACTGTTCTGCATATTCTCCTGCGTTTTCATTTCCTTTTTCAGTTTCTGCACACTCTCCTGCGTTCTGTGTATGTACACCTGTCAAGCCCACAGTTTCATTCCTGTGCATATTCACCTGTTCATTGCAATTTTGAATCTGCTGAATATATAATAGTTTTACCAGTTTAGTTCCCCAATAACTCTCAAAGTATTGTGCATATAAAAATGCCTCTCCAAAATTTGATCAAGTTATTTCCAAATCTGGGAAATCTTTGTTCATTATCAATCTCTGTGCTCAGGCTCTCTGCTTACACACTCTCTATCCATATATGAACTGTATTCATTTTTATTTTTAAATCTGGGCACTCTCAAACTAATGATTTCGAAAACTTATTTCACTTTTCATCTTCGAAGGAAACCTTATTATAAAACCCACTTTATAAAATGCTCTTGTAATAAATCCAATCAATGTTTTAATTCAATTTCGGAACTATATTACAGCCCACTCGTACGTATTTGAATTACCTAATTCGAATTACATTTGGCCCCACCTCAGGGCTCGGGTCAATATTCGAAGGTTATGAAATTCAATATATTGTTACCTTCCTCCTGTTATGTCATAATCGAAATGCAACTTTGATTAGTACATAAAACTTTCCTATTTGCTAAAGCACTGCCTGCGCATATAGGTATATACTGTCACCATGCTGTCAACCAAACTTCATTCCTTTCGAATATCAATTCCAACCTTAATTTAAGCCAAGGTTATAAAATTTTGACATTGGTTTCACTAATACACAACATATGGCATTCTATCACCGTAACACATCAACATTTCAATTGATATCAAGCCCTGACTTCATATAATGACGCTCGGGCCCATAACAGCTCCATACCCACATATACAACCTTTAATAACATGATAAACCAAAGGTTCACCCCGACGGAGTTCAACCCAATTTTTGGACTTTATAAAACCCAATATATGTATGCTCAAGGTTTACCCTTCGTATGTTATATCATAAGTCCAAAATACAAATTTGGTTAGCACATCACATGTGCATATATATATATATATATATATATATATATATATATATATATATATATATATGTATGTATGTATGTATGTATGTATGTATGTATGTATGTATGTATGTATGTATATATGTATGTATGTATGTCTGTATGTATGTATGTATGCATGTATGTATGTTGCCATCTATATGAAATCCCCAATCAAATTTTGTAAACGTTAATATAAAACTTCGACCTTAGTCTATGACACATATCAGTCCATAACTCACATTTGATTTATAACCAATTGCATAAACCATACACATTAATATTTATTCGCATAAATTTGCGGGTCCCACAACCTCAATGCATACCTTCTTAAACTTCGATCACGATCTAATTGTTATAAGCTCATTGCGTTCCAACCAAGAATCTAACGATGTGTAATGAATATCGCACAACTAAAGTGAGTGGGTGTTAATCTTCAAATTTTGCGCGATGTAAGTGGATTTGAAAAACCATCTTAGGCCACGTGTCCATCAGCGACATAGATCGCGTTAAAAAAGCGAAATCCACTTACTGCCTTCAAAGTTACATGATACTGCCTATTTTCATTCTCAAACCCGCCGTTACTGTTGTCGCTCAAGGTTTTGTCTTTCAACACAAGGTTCCGTCTCCTTCGTTTATTAAAAACTACGGGGTTAACCTCCGCCAAAACGTTTCTTCACTTGTCAAATACATTCATTGTCAAAGACTGTGGTATTGCTTGTGCCCTTTTCCATAAATGTGTAACTCTTTATACTACTTCTGCACCACCGAAATTACTTCCGCCTTCATGAATTCCCGCTCTCACTCCTATTTCCTCTTGCTTTGCTCTCACTCCATTTCTATTTCTGTGTTGCCCTTCTTGATCCGATTGAAGGGGTTTCAACCTCTTTACAAACTAAATGAGCATTCAACCTATCTACTGAAGGTGAAGGTTAAATTTCATTCAAGAAGGTTAAATGCTCATGACTCAGAACATTGGCATTCACCCTTATTACAGTCAATTCAACACACACTGTTTCAGAACGACTGTTTCTCTGCATTCAGTTACTATGCATGACAGTGCACAGTGTCAATATATTCTCTGTATTTTCTGCTGCCTTGTCTCTGTATTCACTGTACATTCTGCTGCCCTGTCACTATATTATCTGTATATTCTGTTGCCCTGTCTCTGCTGAGCTGCTTCTTCAGATGACCTCTTTTCACAACTGCTCAACCCTCTCTACATCTTTTCTCCTTTTCAACATTTCCAACGGTCTTATTTTGCTATCTCCTTTGCTTCTATGCTGCTCCTTTTCCATCTCCTTTGCTTCTATGCTGCTCTCTTTGTCTCTCTCTTTGCTGCCCCTGCTACTCTGCTATTTTGCTTCTCTCTTTGCCATCAATGAAAACATTTCCAACAGTCTCCCCCTTTGGCATTAATGGCAACACATCCACCAATAATCCAATGCTTCCTCCAAGTCTTCCTATGCCTATCTTCTTTTGCTTGCTTTTCCTCCCCCTTTGACATCAATGGCAAAGGGTTGCACATTACCTAGTGAAGTTTTTAAATCTTGTCCATTTTATTCTGATCTTGAGGACCTGTTTCATGCCCTGCTTACTTGCTCTGGCTCTTTTGTGACTCTCTTTGTTGATTGATGTCCCCCTGGAATGATGTTTTCTTTTCTATTCTCCCCCTGGAATGATGCTTTCTCTTCATGTCAGAGAGTAGCATCTGCAGACACTACCCCTAGTTTTTTTCTCAGATATTCGAATGGTTCTCTAGCAAGAGGTTTTGTGAATATATCTGCCATTTTTTCTTTTGTTGGCACATATTCCAACTTAACTACCTTTTGTGCTACTTGTTCTCTGAGGAAATGGTACTTGATTGGGATGTGTTTAGTTTTTGAATGAAGTACAGGGTTTTTTGATATACTTATTTCACTTGTATTATCACATTTGATAAAGATAGGTTCATCAATGCTTACCTTCATGTCTTGGAGGGTTTGTTTCATCCACATGACTTGTGTGCAACATGATGCTGCTGCTATGTATTCTTCTTCTGATGTAGATAGAGAGATAGATGTTTGTTTCTTGCTTAGCCATGCCACCAGACTTTTTCCCAAATAGAATGCACCTCCACTTGTGCTTTTCCTGTCATCCACACAGCTGGCCCAATCTGCATCTGTATATGCTGTCAAAGGGAAGCTCTTGCCTTTTGGATACCATAGCCCATACTGTGTAGTTCCTTGTAGATATATGAATATTCTTTTGACTGCTAGGAAGTGATTTTGTTTTGGTGCCACTTAATATCTTGCCACAAGTCCTACTGCCAACATAATGTCTGGTATAGAAGCTATTAGGTATAACAGAATTCCTATCATGGATCTGTAGAGTCTTTGATCCATATCTGCAGATCCATCATCAGCACATAGCTTGCATCCAGTGATCATGGGAGTTGACACAGGTTTGCAGTCTTCCATTTTGAACCTTTTCAACATTTCTCTTAAGTATTTTTCTTGTGAAATGAATGTGCTTGTGTTCTTTTGTTGGATTTGAAGTCCTAAGTAGAAGGTGAGCTCTCCAATCATAGACATCTAAAACTCTGATTTCATCTCTTCAGCAAGTCCTTTTGCTAACTCATCTTTATTGCTTCCAAACATGATGTCATATACTTACACTAATACAATCAGGACTTCATTTTCATTGGCCTTTATGTACAAATTGCTGTCTACTCCTCCTCTCTTAAAGCCTTGTTTTTGCAAGTACTTGTCCAGCCTTGAATACCATGCACGAGGAGCTTGTTTCAGCCCATATAGGGCTTTCTTTAATCTGCATACATATTCTTGTTTGTCTGTTAAGGAGAATCCTTTAGGTTGTTCCATGTAGACTTCTTCTTATAGATCTCCATTCAGGAAGGCAGATTTCACATCCATTTATACCTTGAAGTCATGGTAGCATGCAAAGGCCAAAAACGTTCTGATAGCTTCCATTCTGGCTACAGGGGAAAATTTTTCATCATAATCAAGACCTTCAATTTGTGAATATCCCTTGAATACAAGTCTGGCTTTATTTATGATTACTTGTCCTTGTTCATTCATCTTATTCTTGAATACCCATTTTGAGCCTATGACATTTTTCTCAGTGGGTCTTGGAACTAATTCCCAGGTATTTTCTTCTCAATTTGGTCCAATTCTTCATTCATGGCATTCACCCAATATTTGTCTTTGCAGGCTTATTCAAACTTCTTTGGCTCTATTTGAGATAACATGGCTAGGTATACTTCTTCTGTCTGTTCAGCTAGCTGTCTCCTTGTCTGGACTCCTACACTCTTGTCCCCAATTATTTGTTCTTCTGGATGGTTCTTTTGAGTGTATCTTGAGGGACCTTTTGAGTCTAACTCAGTATCTTTTGTTGTCTTACTTAGTTCATCATCATCTTGATTCTCTTCTTCATGTTCTTCTGGAGGATTGTTGCAACCTGTACTTTTTGTCTTGTGTGGTAGCTCTTCATCAAATCTTACATCAATGCTTTCCACAATTTTTCGAAGTGTTTTGTTGTAGCACCTGTAACCCTTACTCTTGGATGCATATCCTAAGAATATTCCTTCATCTGCTCTTGCATCAAACTTTCCCAGATTCTCATCATTATTTTTTATGAAGCACTTGCTTCCAAAGACTCTAAAGTGCTTGATTGATGTAGGTTTACCATGCCATAGTTCATACGGAGTCTTGTCACTGTTTGATCTTAAATGAGATTTGTTAATAATATGTACAGTTGTGTGTACTGCTTCTACCCAAAAGGTTTGGGGAATGCTACTTTCTTGCATCATAACTCTGGCAATCTATTGTACAGACTTGTTTTGTCTCTCTGCCACTCCATTCTGTTGAGGTGTACCTACAATTGTAAATTGTTGCTTTATTCCATGCTCATTGCATAGGTCTGCAAAATCATAGTCTATGAATTCACCTCCTCTGTCTAATCTGATGCACTTTAGCTTGCATCCTGTTTGATTTTCTGCCAATGCCTTGAATATCTTGAATTTCTCAAGAGCTTATGATTTATATTTGAGAAATGCAATCCATGTCATTCTGGAGAAATCATCTATTATCAGCATGAAATAGGACTCTCCACTTGCTGTTTTATTTCTTGAAGGTCCACACAGGTCCATGTGTACAAGCTGAAGTGGCCTGCTTGTTGATAGCTCATCTTTGGTCTTAAAGGATGTGCGGGTCTATTTGCCCAATTGGAAAGATTTACATATGGTATTTGAAGGCTTCTTTATTGTTGGCATATCTCTGACTTCTTTCTTCTTGCTCGGACTGATGATATGGTCGAAGTTAAGATGTCCCAATCTTCTATGCCATAACCATGACTCCTCAAGTTTGCTAAGGTGGCATGCTTCATTCTCTTCTTTCACTATGTAGACATTACTCTCTGTTCGAACACCTTTGATCAGAGTCTTCCCTGTGGTGCTTGATCTGATTTCATAGTCTTGTGCTCTAAAAACAACTTCACAGCCTTTATCACACATTTGACTGACACTCAGCAGATTTTATTTTAGCCCATCCACAAACAGTACATATTGGGCCTTTCCTCTGCCATTATCCAGACTGATTGAGCCTTTTTCTTTGATTTTCCCTGCTTTATCATTGCCAAAAGTAACATTTCCAGATTTCTTATCATCAAAGGTTATAAAATTGCTTCTATCTCCAGTCATATGCTTTGAGCATCCACTGTCTAAATACCATTGGCTTTTCAGATCTTGAGCTATTAGAGCCAGGTCACATTTATTTACCTTCTTTTTCCACTGCAAGCATCCTTTTGTTTGGTACCTTTTCTGAGATGATGGACCATATTCTCTGAGAGGACATTTTTAAGACATATGTCCACTTTTATTGCATACACATCATCTAATCATATCTTTATTAGAATTATGAGTCCGAGTAGACTCTCCATGATTCATAAACCTCTTTTAGGTTTTGAACATCAGTCTCTGTCCATATCTTCTGCATTCTATGATTTTATGGCCAAATTCCTTACAGTAAAAACAATATCCATAAAAACAATTTGCATACCTGATGAAAGGTTTCCTTCTCCATTTCTTTGCTTGAGATAATCTTTTCATTGTTTGCATCCTTTGCTAGTTTGAATTAATTCTCCTTGTATGATAGTAAGCAGCAATATGTCCCAGCTTGTGGCAAGCATAACAGGTGGCATTTTTCATAGGAGGGAAGAATCTCCTTTGATGGCTTCCAAATTTGAAATACTCAGGAGTATATGAGCTTTTTTCTGTTGATTGTTTATTTATTTCATTCTTTGTCATTAGAGGTTCCTTCTGGTTTCTGTCTACTTCATTATAGGTTTCTTCTTCTGGAGGAATCATCTGAGCTGCTTTATCATCTTTATCTGCTTTTACAAAAATGATATTTTTGTTTTTCTTTTCATTGCCTTTACTTGATTCTCCTTCATAGCCTATCCCAGTTTTTATCAGAGGAGATCTTTGAGCATCTAGAATTTCATTCAACTTACCAGAGCTTGTCATTTGAGAAGAATTTATTGACACTTTCCTTAGGGCGTTTTCTAATTTCTTCCTCAAGCATACTACTTCTTCTTCCAATTTATCTTGTTCCTGAATTTTATCCTTAATTTTCTTAAGTAAGATGTCTTCTACCTTCTTGGCTTCTTCAAGCTGTACTTTCAGTTGAATGAGGACTTCTGAATGTTGTTCTTCTCTTACATATTTGAGGACAATGTCTTTATGTTTTCTGCACTTCAGTTTGAGTTTGTCAATTTCCTCCAGGGCACTTCTTAGCTCCCCCTCAAGATCAACTTCACCTTCTTCCTCATCTTCTAGAAGGAGTCCTTCAAGCTCCTCTATGGCCATCAATATAAATTTAGAGGTTATTCTTCACTTGAGGGTTCATCTGAGTCTTTAGATGCACTGCTATCTTGTTGAGCATAGAAAGATTTTCTATTGAATTTCTTTCCTTTCTGTCAGTTCTTTGATATAGTTTTCTCTGATTCTTGAATCTGATTCCTTGTTTTCTTATGAGGAAACTTAGCAGCATAGTGTCCAACTCTTCCATAGTTAAAGCATTTAAATGGAAGTTTACCTTTATATTTACCTGAGCCTATATCCAATTTCCTGACAAATTTGGCCTCTTCTTCATCAGAGCAAGAGCATTTGTCTTCCTTTTCTTCTGTCTTCTTCTCTGTCTTAAAGGCTACCTCCATCACATTTGACTTCCTTTGTGGCAGTCTCATCTCATAGGCTGTTAGATTTCCAAGTAACTGATTCATGGTCAAGGTTTCCCAATCAATTATTTCTTCTATGGCAGAAACCTTGGGGTTAAAGCTGGATGGAAGAGATCTTAGAATCTTTTGAACAATTACAGCTTCTTTTATGGTTTCTCCTAGAGCTTTCATGTTATTCACAATTTCTGCAACCCTTAAAAAGAAGTTGGCAATGTCTTCATCATCATTCATTTTTAAATTTTCAAACTTGGCTCTATAGACTTGAAGTTTGGTTGTCTTCACCTTTTTGTCTCCTTCATGGATGTTCTCTAGTGTATCCCACATTTCTTTGGCAGTCTTGCTATGCATTACTTTGATAAATTGTGCCTCACACAGTCCATTTAAGATTGCATTGATGGCCTTTGCATTAGCTACAAAGTCTAGTTTAGCTTCTTTCTCTGAGTCAGTTGCCTTTGGGGCATATCCAAATTCCACATTATCCCAAACTTCTATTCCTAGAGACATTATGTATGCTCTCATTCTGATTTTCCAGAAGGCATAATTAGCACCGGTGAAAAAGGGGGCTTTATTGGTTGAGATTCCTTCTTAACTAGCCATCCTGGGGACCTAGGATCTCCTTTCAGTTTAACACATTCATGAATTTTTAAAAACTTTTCATTAGGCTCATTTACATCTTAATTTCATGATCAACTTTATATGTGAACAATATAAATATGTGAGCAGCAAGTATAAAGATAATGTGATAGCAGACTTATTATGAGAGCATCAAGTATTCAGCAGACTGAATAAACCATATCAACACATAAGCATCACACACAGAGACAACAGATATAAATGGAAACCCATAAAGGGAGAAAACCACATATTATTATTGTTGTGATGCAAAGGCAAGCTCCAACTCCCTCTCACCACTAATTTTCTGTAGGCACCAACCTACAGGAGGCTCCAACCTCAGTGCCTGGCTACAACTACGAGGAGGTCAACTCCCATCACCACCACCGGGCACCAACCTACAGGAGGCTTCAACCTCAATCAGCTACAACTGACATCTATCAAGCTAAAACTTGATAGGGAAGCTCCAACTTCCTCAATCTATCAAAAGAAAACACTTGCTGATTTACCTTGGATATCAGCCCTGTTCTGTACCTTCTTTACTACTGTCCTCTAGTCTCCATATCTGTCTCATATCATCTCTAACTCTTCACAACATCTCCACCTTCTTCTTATTTTCTCTGCTTCAATTCTGCATTCTCTAAAAACTCTCTCTGCATATTAATGTGATATTATTTATAGAAATTTCCTTATGACTGTTAGCATTCCTCAGGGAATTTGAAATGGACAGCCATGCCTCTTTTCCTTCTGCCTTCTCATTTATTTTATAAGCTCATTCAGGAAAAATATAACAATATGTACTAATTTCAATATTATAGTGGGAATTTTGTTTTCCTCCGGAGACTTGCCAATGCATCACAAACAATATAAGAAAATTAAAACATTTATATTTTCAGTTACATTAATGATTTCAGTTCAATCCATTCAGCTTTTGGCTCTCTGTGAGTTTGTCTTTTCTGCTGTTGTAGTGTAACTGTTCTGCATATTCTCCTGCGTTTTCACTTCCTTTTTCAGTTTCTGCACACTCTCCTACGTTCTGTGTATGTACACCTGTCAAGCCCACAGTTTCATTCCTGTGCATATTCACCTGTTCACTGCAATTTTGAATCTGCTGAATATATAATAGTTTTACCAGTTTAGTTCCCCAATAACTCTCAAAGTCTTGTGCATATAAAAATGCCTCTCCAAAATTTGATCCAAGTTATTTCCAAATCTGGGAAATCTCTGTTCATTATCAATCTCTGTGCTCGGGCTACTTGCTTACACATTCTCTGTCCATATATGAACTGTATTCATTTTTATTTTTAAATCTGGGCACTCTCAAACTAATGATTTCAAAAACTTATTTCACTTTTCATCTTCAAAGGAAACCTTATTATAAAACCCACTTTATAAAATGTTCTTGTAATAAACCCAATCAATGTTTTAATTCAATTTCAGAACTATATTACATCCCACTCGTATGTATTCGAATTACCTAATTCGAATTACATTTGGCCCCACCTCAGGGCTCGGGTCAATATTCGAAGGTTATGAAATTCAATATATTGTTACCTTCCTCCTGTTATGTCATAACCAAAATGAAACTTTGATTAGTACATAAACCTTTCCTATTTGCTAAAGCACTGCCTGCGCATATAGGTATATACTGTCACCATGCTGTCAACCAAACTTCATTCCTTTCGAATATAAATTCCGACCTTCATTTAAACTAAGGTTATAAACTTTTGACATTGGTTTCACTAATACGCAACATATGGAATTCTATCACCATAACACATCAACATTTCAATTGATATCAAGCCCCGACTTCATATAATGACGCTCGGGCCCACAACAGCGCCATACCCACATATACAACCTTTAATAACTCGATAAAACAAAGGTTCACCCCGACGGAGTTCGACCCAATTTTTTCACTTTATAAAACCCAATATATGTATGCTCAAGGTTTACCCTTCATATGTTATATCGTAAGTCCAAAATACAACTTTGGTTAGCACATCACATGCACACACACACACACACACACACACACACACACACACATATATATGTTGCCATCTATATGCATTCCCCAATCAAATGTTGTAAACGTTAATATAAAACTTCGACCTTAGTCTATGACACATATCGGTCCATAAATCACATTTGATTTATAACCAATTGCATAAACCATACACGTTAATATTTATTCGCATAACCTTGCGGGTCCCACAACCTCAATGCATACCTTCCTAAACTTTGATCACGATCTAACGGTTATAAGCTCGTCGCGTTCCAACCAAGAATTTGACGGCATGTAATGAATATCGCGCAACTAAAGTGTGTGGGCGTTAATCTTCAAAGTTTGCACGATGTAAGCGGATTTGCAAAACCATCTTAAGCCACGTGTCCATCAGCGACATAGATCACATTCAAAAAGAAAAATCCACTTACTGCCTTCAAAGTTACATGATACTGCCTGTTTTCATTCTCAAACCCGCCGTTATTGTTGTCGCTCAAGGTTCCGTATTTCAACACAAGGTTCCGTCTCCTTCGTTTATTAAACACTACGGGGTTAACCTCTGCCACAGCATTTCTTCACTTGTCAAATAAATTCACTGTCAAAGACTGTGGTATTTCTTGCGCCCTTTTCCATAAATGTGTAACTCTTTATACTACTTCTGCACCACCGAAATTACTTCCGCGTTCATGAATTCCCACTCTCACTCCTGTTTCCTCTTGCTTTTCTCTCACTCCATTTCTATTTCTGCGTTGCCCTTCTTGATCCAACTGAAGGGGTTTCAACCTCTTTGCAAACTAAATGCGCATTCAACCTATCTACTGAAGGCGAAGGTTAAATTTCATTCAGGAAGGTTAAATTCTCATGACTCAGAACATTGGCATTCACCCTTATTACAGTCAATTCAACACACACTGTTTCAGAACAACTGTTTCTCTGCATTCAGTTACTGTGCATGACAGTGCACAGTGTCAGTATATTCTCTGTATTTTCTGCTGCCCTGTCTTTGTATTCACTGTACATTCTGCTACCCTATCACTGTATTCTCTGTATATTCTGTTGCCCTATCAAATGACCCTATCTCTGCTGAGCTGCTTCTTCAGATGACCTCTTTTCACAGCTGCTCAACCCTCTCTACATATTTTCTCCTTGTCAACATTTCCAATGGTCTTCTTTTTCTATCTGCTTTGCTTCTATGCTACTCCTTTTCCATCTCCTTTGATTCTATGCTGCTCTCTTTGTCTCTCTCTTTGCTGCCCCTGCTACTCTTCTTTTTTGCTTCTCTCTTTGCCATCAATGACAACATTTCCAACATAATACATTCTATGTGACTTGTCACTAATACAAAATTACATTATATGTAATAATGAGCCTGCGAAATAAGTCAATCTTGAGAAATAATATGACTTAAGATATCCACCATCTTGCAAGAAGAATACATTCTATGTGACTTGTCCTGATGCGAAATCACATTACATGTAACAATGAGCCTGAGAAATAATAGGACTTAAGACATCCACCATCTTGCAAGAATGGAAACGACTTAAGACATCCACCATATTGCAAGAATGAAATATTGTGGAAACTATCTATATTAGTGTTGTAAGTGAAAATGAAACAATTTCACATTTATGTTTCACAAAGAACACTAACAAACCATTTTGTGGCTCACACAACCTCATGTACTAATTCGACTACTGTCCATAGTTCCACATGGTCACTCACTCAGTTCAATCTTTCTCATTATTACGCTATACACTGCAAAGTACAAGAAAATTGAGAGTTGGAATTCACATCAAACATCGAAGATATTATCTAACCATTCCACCCTTATCATTTTCGACATTCATTTTGCCTCTGCACTCCACTCCATCGATTTTAATTCCATCGAGCCCAACCATGTGCTATATTAGCTCGACCTTTTCCTCTTCAATATGCCACTCTTTTATTCTTAACTTATCTCTAAAGCTAATTGTTAGGGTTATATTTGACATTGAATTACTAAATTAACACATTTAATTTTTAACACAAAAGGTTATGATATATATTTTAGATTCACATAGCAACAAAATCTATATTGATATGTGCTTTTGACAATAAGGAAAGACTTGAATACTGTAATTAACGTCTACAATGAGAGTGAACTATTTATAGCGAAGGAGCATAGCTCATAACATCTACAAGATTTATATATAATGCAAATTTATATGGCAACAACTCTAAAACTGACACTCTAGAAAGGAACACTCAACTCAAGTAACACATGACTCAGGCCTAAGATCCTGAGCACCACACTTCTATTTAACTTGCCTGCAGGCTGCTTTCTTTATGCACGGGCCAATAAAAGTGAATGTATACGAGGGGATGAAATCAAATTATGAATCATATTTGCTTCAACTGTATCTGCAATTTATCATTCTCTCTCTTATGGAATCCAACCATCTCGAGGACTTAGCTTAGACACAACTGCTGCGGCCCCCATTCTTATACTCCCGAGTGTGGGATGGCTTTTCCACTCTTTCTCAACTGGCTCTGAGCGAAAATAAAGCCTAGTAGAATGAGATTGGGTTGAGTAACTAGTCGAGTATTAAAGTGCCTAAACAACAAGCATAGGTCTGGCATATGGTTTTGCGAAACCTCCAAGACCACCATTGTTTTGTTGCACAAAATATTTTATGAATTTGCATCAATAACTAAGACTGAAAATTGATTTCAACATGCTGATCCAAAGCTCTAAATTAAATTATAGTGAGGAAAATAGAAATTAGTGTCACTGAACTGAAGTCATGAATGACAATCCAAATATTTCATCAGAACTAGCGGTAGTATAAAAAAGGAATTGACTAGAGTAAGAATCTACATACATGGGTCAATTATTAGTGGAAAGAGGGTATATATGTCCCAATTTCATTGTGTAGTGTTCAAACAAAACCCTAGAAGCTACACCAGATTCTGTCGAGAGGAAAATGAGGGTAACTTATAGTAACTAGTGGGAATTATATTCTGAGAGTAGACACCTTAAATCAATGTACACATTGTTGTTGATTAGTAGTGGCACCAAAATTAGTCTCATCTTAGCGGTTGTTTCTACAGCCAACACCCCCTGAAACCTGCTTGCGCCATCCTAGTTGCAAAGCTCGAATCTAAGGAATATTTGGTGCAACTGACTGGGCTCGCAAGGAGGATCATACAACTTTTGGCTCTTGGCTCTTGGCTCAGTCTTAGTCTCAGTATCGGTCTCACAATAGAGACCTTCAACAATGGATTTCTATTGCTATTATGGTAGTAGATGTTGCTTATCATATCCAGGGGGAAGAGAGATTTGTAGAGGTAAGGGGGTTAGTTAGGTAATTAGCTTAAATGAAGGATGGAGATGAATGGCCTAAAATATTTCAAGCATCTAACATTTGATTTGATGGTGCAGCTAGGGGATTTGTTTTCAAAGAGGTCTCAGTCTCACAATAGAGACCTGCAATAATGACTTTCTATTGCTATTATGGTATTAGAGGTTTCATATCATATCCAAGGGGAAGAGAGATTCGTAGAGGTAAGGGAGTTAGTTAGCTAATTAGCTTAAATGAAGGAGGGAGTGGATGAATGGCCTAAAATATTTCAATAATCTAACATTTGATTTGGAGGTAAGGAAGTTAGTTAGGTAATTAGCTTAAATTAAGGAGGGAGTGGATGAATGGCCTAAAAGATTTCAATAATCTAACATTTGATGTGCAACTAGGGGAGTTGTTTTCAAAGAGGGATATCCGCTAGGGGAGTCGTTTTCAAAGAGGGATATAAAATTATTAACGTGAAAATAAAATAAAAAGAATAAAAATAATGTTTAAAAAAATAATTTCATAGTATTCACCCATGGTATTCATATGGAATAACATATTAACAAAATAACATATTAAAGATCAAAACAATTATTGGATTGCTTTACTATTAACAAGTGTAGGGTAGTGTAATTCCTCCAACTCAAGTGGAAATTATGCTTTCAGAAAAATGACAAATTGATATATGAAGTGGAAAAATGAATTGCCTACTAAGGGATAAGGACTTGCATACATTTTGGTGGCTAGTAACTATTAGTAAACTTGCACATTTACATTCGTACTCCTACTTATTAAATTGGTGAAAAAGACAAATAATAGTGGTTAAGTATATTTTTTTTCAAATCTTGTTCCTATATATATTTTTATACAAATGCTTCCTTAAATTATGGATAGTAAATACTGAACATGACTATTTTCAAGGATTTTAATTTTAAGTAGTTTTAATATGAAAATTAATAATGAAAAGTCATTGCACAAATATCTAAAATTAATAACATAAATATTATAACTACATCCATAATTTATAGTAATTATTCATATAATGTTATTTAATTGTGCAAAAGTAACAATAATATATTCAAATTATAATCCAATCAATCAAAATATTTAAAAATAAATATTTATTTTCCAAAATTAAATATTATAATTTAATTAAATGTTTAACCAACAAACTAATAGTGACAAAGTGATAAATCAATTGAGCTTTATGTTAAAAAAAAAAACTAATAAACGAAGCTCTCTTCTTTTCCACTATAAATTAACTATAAAATTTTCTATATTTCAAAAGATATATATGAAATAATATTGAACTGGAAATACGGTCACAAAATTTTACTTCATCTTATCAAGGCTCTTTAAAAAAAATTTCCTCTTCAAATGAAAACATGGTTACTTTGAAATTCCAAGCCTGCGAAAATTACATTTACATTTTTTGCAAACCAAATTCAATATTTAGTGGAAGGCGCAAAGAAATATTTACATATTTACACCTTGTATCATGCATAGTACTTCTGTATGAGGGAAATCCGGATCCAGTGATGCCCTAGGTGCATGTTGATGAGAAATTATATGGATTTCCTTCTCCTTTTCCCAACATATACAAATGATTCCCCGGCTCAAACACTTTCGCATATTCAATCACAACAATCGAATATGCATTCTAAACGGTTGTTAGTCGATGACATATCACTATGCTCGTTCTCCCCACCATTATTCTGTCCAACGTCTCATTGAATGACATTTTCTGACTGCTGTCCAATTCGCTTGTTTCCTCGTCCAACAGTAATATTTTCGGATTCTTTATTATGGCCTTGACTATGGCAATCAATTGTTTTTTCCCTCCCGATAATTGAACTCTTTTGTCTCCGTATTTTGTTTCGTATCCCTACACATATTCAAGTTAATTTCACGGTGTAATAAATCTTAATCTATTCCAAAAATAATTAGTTTCAATTGTAATTGATTCAGTATCTAGTAATTTACTTCATAAACATTATGTTCCAATTGAATAATAGAAATATTTACATGATGAAGTAATTTACTGCATAAACATTATGTTTCAAATGAATAATTGCAATATTTACTTGATGAAGTCATAAGCATTTGCAGCTTCGATCATCTCCACTTCGCTTGCATTCTCTTTTCAGTAGAGAATGTTGTCTTGAATGCTTCCTCCAAACAATGTGTGCTTTTGACCGACAAGAGTTATGTGATTCCTCAAACTATTCAAATAAGCAAACAACTTGTGCTAACGTAAAGTATACTGCACAATAGAGACATGTAACAGAGATCTGCAGATGAATACATGGCTCTAGTGCTATTATGGTACTAGAGGTTGTATATCATATCTAGGGGAAGATAGATTTGTAAAGGTTAGAGAGTTAGTTAGGTAGTTAGCTTAAATGGATGAGGCTATGGATGAATGGCCTAAAACATTTCAATGGTATAACATTTGATCTAATGTGCAGGTACACCATGACAATTAGGGGAGTTTTTTTCAAATAAGAATGCCTTACGACGTAATTAACATGAATATTAGATTTAACAATAATAATAGTAATAATAATAATAATAATAATAGTTATTTGGCTTCTCTGATCCATAGAATTTCTATAAAAATATTTCGGTGATAATCACATCTAATTAAATTTTGTCACTGAAAGATTTTTATAATAATAATAATAATAATGTTAAGGTTAATAATGTTTTTTTGGTATGGTATTAATAATAATTTGGTCCATGGTATTTGGGCCACAAACTTCATATATAATTAGATGTTCATTTCTAATCTTATTTGATATATTTTAAGGCCCTATGGATTATAATAATAATATTGATCAAATTTACTACCATTCACTACTATCCTTTCCAATACCATTTGCAAATTTTCTAATGAGATTTCGCTTAAGCAGCTTAATAGAACTTCCAATCTTTGTATATGACAAAGATTGCAAAATTGCCTAGAAAGTGATCAGAGACGCTCCTAATGAAATCATCAAGCTAAAAAATATCAATATATACAAAAATAAAATCAAGAGGAAGAAAAGATCATATATTAATAAAAGACATGATTATCTTCTCCACCTTTCTAAATTCGTGCCCAATTTTTTTTGGCGGATTGTTTTTGTCGTAAAACCAAAGATAACCATTCTATCCCCTTAGAAAACTGGAACAACTATCTTAAGAAGTTGTATGACTCTTCGGACACTATGGGAACCTCCTTAATCACTCCAATTAAGGAGGATGTATTCTCTCTTAACGACATTGAGTCTGGTATTAATAAGCTCGCTAATGGGAAAGCTAAAGATATTGAAGGCTACCAAGCTGAGATCCTTAAAATGGGAAGATCTATCCTCATTCCTTATCTCCACAAGCTTCTCAATTTGGCTGTAACACATGGCTTCCCTCGGCTTTGGACGCAAAGCCTTATTTTACCTATATTTAAAAATGGGGACAAGAGTGTTCCATCTAATTACAGGACCATTATGGTTAGCCATATCCTGGCTAAGCTTTATAGGCTCATTTTGGAGAGGAAGCTTAGCCTTTCTCTTGAAATCCAAGGAAAAAGAGCTAAAGGACAAGCTGGTTTTAGGAGACATCACTTGACTATTGACCATTTGGTCACTCTTAGAATCATTGTGGAGGAATGTTGCAACAGTAAAGCCAATCTCTTCTGTTGCTTTGTGGACTTTAAAAAAGCTTTCGACATTGTTCCTGGAGATAAGCTTTGGGAGAGATTTAAAGAGATCATGGTCCGTCCTAAGCTGAGGATTGTTGTGATCCCTCTCTATGAGACTATCACTACCAAGCTTAAGACCAATGAGGGGTGGTCTAAATACATTAAATGCAATATTGGAGTTAAGCAAGGGTGTCCCCTATCCCATACCCTTTCTTTCTTATACATCAATAAGCTAGAGGAATGTCTAGAATCTGCGGGGTGCAAGGGCACCGAGCTTGTTGGTGTTCTCATTACTCTTCTCCTCTATGCTGATGATATCGTTCTTCTAACAGAAAGCCATGATGACCTTGGCAAGTAGCTCCTTCTTCATGACTACTGCTCCAAGATGGGTATGACAGTTAATATCAACAAGACTAAAGTCATGATTGTTAAATAAAAAAATATCACCCATGGTAGTTTCGTGTATAATAACCGGTGCTTAGAACAAGTTTCTTCTTATAAGTATTTGGACATTGACTTCCCTCATCATCTCAACTAGAATTATAGCATTGAGAAAATGATTATTAGGGGTTGGAAAGCTTATTATGAGCTTGAAAAAAATGGTAAGTCAGCCGATCTTTACATTTGGAGTAAAAAGAGGTTCCTATTTAAGACCCTTGTCACCCCTGTTGTCCTATACGAATATGAAGTTTGAGGTTGTAGTATATTCAGAGAGTCATGGAGGAATATTAAGATGATTCAAACACAATTCATAACCTACAACCTTCAGACCAAGGGAAGCACTCCTTATCCTATCCTCTTGATCGAATTTGGTTTGTCCCCCATTGAAAGTACGACTATGTTTAGATATCTGATGTATAATAAGAAGATTGAAAACATGGAATAAAAAAATCTCCCTAATATTTCTTCTAACTGTAGTCAAAACCCTCACCTTCGCCTCAAGCGCGGGTGGCATAAGGATGCCCAGTCTTGGCTCAACCATTGGGGAATTAAGGAGGAGCTTAGTATGGGAAGAAAAGATAATATCAAAAATAATATTACCTCCAAGTTTAAAGACAAACTGATCAGGAGCTGGAGGGTAAAATGAAGCTAAAGATACTATAAGGAAGCGATCAACCCCACCCTTGATAATCAGAATTATCTCTCTGTGTAGTCCAACAGTAAGAAAAAATGAACATCGGTAAGATAAGAACTAATTCCCATGAGATTGGGAGTGAGACCGAGTAGTGGTCTATTCCCAAGACCCCTTGGAACGATAAAATTTGTCAGATTTGCGATTCTAAGCAGGTGGAAGATGAAAATCACTTCCTTTTATACTGCCTTACTCTTACTCACATTCGCTCTCAATTCCCTACCATCTGCCACGCTGCCACACTTCTTGTCTTCTTAAGCCAACCCACCTATAGTTATATTGGAGCACTTATTTCCCTTCTCTTTGACCATAGAGAAGATTTTGAAGAATCAAACTTATATTCTTTCTCCTTTCTTACAGTAACCATCATCATCATTTATTTACCTTACCTCTTTATACCTATTTTATATTTATTTATTTACCATACCTATATAAATTTGGTATTTGGCCCATGTTATTTATCCTATTGTATTAATAATAATTTGGCCCATGGTATTTGGCTCATAGGCTTCACCTAAATAAAACCTCTTTTTTGAGTTTTTGTCAATATAGAGGTTTATGGAGTAAATATAAAAAGAGGTTTTATTTACTTACCATACATCTAGTAAGTATGAAAATAAGTTTTATTTATTTACCATACCTATGATTTATTTATATTTTTATTTATTTACCATATCTCTTCTAGAGTATGTATAAAAAGAGGTTTTATTTATTTACCATACCTCTAGTTTATTTATAGTTTTTATTTATTTACCATATATTTTTTTGAGTGTTCGTAAATCTCTTCATATTTTAAATTTATATTGTTTAAATTTATTTTTAATGAATTTTTAATTGTTTATTTATATGGTTATGTACGTGATTATTTAAGACGACATTATTTATATTTTATTTTAAAAATTTTCTTTAGTTTTTTTTTTTTTTTTTTAAATATATATATATATATATATATATATATATATATATATATATATATATATATATATATATATATAATTTTTTTATTTAATTTTTAATTTTGGCTTCCGACATACTTACACATGGGTCATATTGGGCTATAAAATGCACCTCTATTAAATTAATAGTAAAAAAATTGTTATTACGAATTATTCATAAATATTAAGTAACTTTTCTTTGTTAAATTAATAGTAAAAAAATTGTTATTACGAATTATTCATAAATATTAAGTAACTTGTCTTTAAAATTTAATTTTATACTAAATCACAAATTATAGATCATCCTAACTCCATTTTTCTCTACAAAAGACCAACTCCATTTTTCTCTACAAAAGAAAGAAGTATTGTTTAAAACTGGATGTCATTTGAGAGATAACATTAAAAATTTTGTTTCAATACCACAAACACAATTGCATTCAACTCTATATCAATCATGCACAATTCCCATAAAATTTGTAGGAGACAATTGGTTGTGCAAAACAAGTTTCTTGGAATTGACATCTCATTGAGTTGAAAATAAGTTTCTTCATATCAAATTGAACCAAACGCTCCCAAAGATATTAAATTATAAAACTTTATTACAACCAATGAGGTAAGGCACACATCATTTTCACTTTCATTTCTATTTTTTTATGAAGGCTTTAATGGATCATCTCACATGCTCTCAACACTTCATACTCCAATTAGTACTACCTACTACGTAGCACTTGTTTACATATAACTTTTCTAAATAATAAATATTATGATAATTAGTTAATAGTTTTTATAATCTTGTGAGCATTTATTTCCTAATTTTATTTTTAAAAAAATATTTATATATAGTTACTAATTTTTAGGATCTAAGAACATATGTTAACTCAACACAACCATATTGAGGTTATATTATATTATTTATATTTAGTTAAAACAAATAGTTAATTAATAAAAATGAGTTTGAATTATTGATTTGATTTACTCTGATTACAAGATGTGAGTTTATAATTATAACTTATTTTTCAATATATATTTCTCTAATTTAACTTTAATAAAAAATAATATCAATCAATTTGATTTAAATAAATAATATATATATTTTAATTAAGATAATTTTTTTATTTCATTAAATTTACTCAACACCATATTAACTTTATGTTATGCTCATATTTACAATTAGTGGATATAAAAAGTTAATTAATAAAAAATTGTTCAAATTATTGATTTATTTTATGTTGATTAAAAGATGTCAACCATGATACCTATGAAAATTGGCAAATTTTACTTTATTAACATTATGTTATGTTGGTATTTACAATTAGTTATTTACATTAAATTTAAATTTTCATAATACAATTTCATATAATTATCTATAAATTCATGTATTTATGTTTCACACTTTTTTTAGTATATCTTTCTCTAATTTAACTTTAACCAAAAGTAATATCCAATATATATATATATATATATATATATATATATATATATATATATATATATATATATGATTATGATTGATTCTTCAACGTGTGGATTTTGAATATATATATAGTTGAAGATATATGATTGATTCTTCACCGTGTAGATTTCTAAATAATAAAGATATGTCAATACAACCATATTAACATTATGTGATGTTCTTATTTACAAATAATTAATTAATAAAATTTGGTTTGAATTATTGATTTTTTTTATTTTGATTACAATATGCCAACCACGGTCCCCATGAAAATTAGGGAATTGTGAGGGTGACCAAATTTCATGGGTGATATGGGACACATGTCAAAAAAATGAAATAAGACACCCAAAATTTTAAAATCACTTGGTAACAAACTATTTTTTAATTAAAAAATATATTTAATGATTTCTAAAGTTAAACATAAGAAGTTGTCATGGTCAATCCTAAACTATTAGTAGTCAACAATCCTACCTTGGCATGGACTAATAAGCATCAAACCACGTATTTCATCATATATATCAATTTTCTAAAATAAAAATAAAAAATAAAAATCATAAGAAATAACTAAATTAAAATTTATTTAAAATAATTATTATTGGTAGTATTAAACAAGAAAAATGGAGGATTCGACATAGTAGACAAATTCACTCAAAAATAATTGGTGTTATTCAATTCAATGCAAAATTACAAGCCACATAAATAGTGTTCATGAGATCCAACATATTCCAAGCAAGAAGAATATTGTTGGGAAAATCTATCAACAAAACTCCAACAACCAACAACCCAATCTTACCTACATGCTATTGCAAACATTATTCCAAGTCCCCCCTTTAATGCTTACATCACATCATTACAAAGATTAATACAAAAAAATAGAAAATTAAAATTCACATGTCACATTTTTCTGACTAGTCTTTCTTAGCACTTATCCCCACTCTAAAGTCTCCCGGACAAAAATATTTTCACTACCACAATATTCGAGCTTCTTATTCAACTCATTTAAGACATAACCACCTCTGAGAATCTTTGATGAACATTGTATAATTGACACTTCTCGATCTTCCAAAGGAAAATATTGATACTAGACCACCCTATGGATAAACTCACAACTATAAAAATGAAGTGAACTACACTTTCAATAGTTATATAGGTGAGTTGTCTTAGTACTGAGAATTTTCAACAGTCAATTATGTAACTGACCTTTCTACACACATGTATCTCATAACATAACATAACCTGTAACTTATGCTCTTGAACCCAGAAGCACAAGACCCATCAACATATAATAAAATCTCACAATCAAATTAACAATACGTTCTCTTGACACCAAAAAATGTCGAGAATTGTTATTTTAAATTGTGCTAATATATTCAATAATTGGTTCTTATTTTAAAATTTTGCAAACCAACTTAAAAAACATTTGAAAAAACTAATCTCACAAAAAAAACCCACAAATCCTACAACAATAAAACCAGTAGTCATTATATCAAACTCCTAGCTGTCTTTTAAGTCCTCGTCTATATATATGTGTTTCTCATAAAAAATTATTACGAACAACCAATTCATACACGTTGTTCCAAGCTTTACCTACACTAGACATTGATTACCAATCCCATGGCTTCGAAAGCCATCTTGTACAAACATGAATGGTGTTCTCCATATTGGTTGCAAGCTCCTTGCTATTGTTCTTTATAAGGCTCTCATTTATTCATTTTTTAGTTTACAAACCTCCTCATACATCTCGCGTTATAGGAATCCATTGTTCTGCAGATGTAAGTGCTCTCACAATGCTCAACAATTACACCTTTGTGGGACAACATTGACTTTCGACGGTATCAACTTAGGCAAGTCAGACCTATTTTCATATGTTGCTACAGGTAGTAGATATGCTTTAGGCAAGCTTGCAATCCACGCAAGATTAGTAGCAAAACAACGCCCATACGATAGATCACAAGACGTAGTGAAATCATTGCAGCCTGAGATCCCGAATTGAATCCAACCATAGTAGAAATGAATGATTTCTGTGAGGAAAGAAATGTTGGAGAAATCAATGTTTTCTTGGACTTCGTTCGGATTGTTGTTGGCCGCCCAGACTATGTATCGAAATTTTTTGCTTTCCACAATTTTCTTGACCGCAATAGCCCCTTCTCGCTGCTCTCAATCCCCAAGGCCAGCTCACGGATTTGGGATCCATGCTACCGTCTAATACTGATCCACGTATATTTCGATATGGGCATGTGATAATATGCATAAATAATGCACAAAGAGTGTAGAAATGACACACAAAGGAGAAACGATGAGAAATTGAACACGACGCATAGAAGGAGCAGGAAACGTGATTCTAGATAACCATGGGTCACCCTTGATGATTCTGTTTCCATTCTTACAGGCGCATGAATAACTCATTTCCTCTTCCCACCATCGCAACTGCAAGGCAAATGCGAGGATAAGTATGGAAACCAACTATAGTCATAAAACATATAGACACACTCCAAAATGTCACACAATAAATTGATTTAATCATACATTTTATATTAGCCCGTGTATGAAGTATAAAACTTCAGATCTCTTCCATTTCTCTGGGCTCTCCCTTAGGGAGTCAAGCTTATATAGGGTTTGATACTAACAAGAAAAATAGAACTAACATAGTAGATAGCTAAGAAACCAGATTTGTCCCCTAGGGGCTCTAAATCTCGAATCCGGCGAATTCGATACAATTCACCAGGATTTGTACCTCATTCACGGGGTACGGTCGTATCCGTACAGGGTACGGCGAATACTGATTGTACCCTGTACAGATACGCAGTACCCTATACGAATACGTCCGTACCCTGTACACATACGTCGTACCCTGTGTGGATACGATCGTACCTAGTACGGCCGGATTCTCTATCTCAAAAAAGTGCGATTTTGCTTTATAAAACCCTGAATTTGCTCATTCTTTCTCACTGTTTTCTGTTTGTGAAGTAAGCAAGGAGCAAGGGTTTGCAAGAAGAAAGGGTTAGCAAGGAGAAAGAGAGTTCTTTCAAAGAGATTCGAGCATCCGGTAAGTGCACTGTTGAGTTGGCATTGGCCAACTTGGATCTCAATGCGCTAGTGCTAGAGCCTGTCACATTTGATGATAGAGTAGAGGAGTCATCCTCCACACCAGCAAATACAGAGATGACAGAGGAGGAGGATGCATCAGAGCCAGAGGAGAGCAGCGGTGAGCATGATGATCGGGATGATGACAATGATGCTGATTATGATGATGAGGATTGATGTAACACCTCCACTGTAGGAAGAATTTTTTTTTTTTTTTTTTTAATTTACTTTCCACTAGATATCATCCTCCTTTAGCACTTCCATCTCCACACAATATTGGACACTTATATGTCTTTACACCATATATCTACATATATATATATATATCGTTATAATATTAAGAGATGAGGTTCCTTTATTTTTACATAGTGTAACCATAGGTATATTGAGAGACATACTTTTTCACTACCCTCACCTAACCCTTTTGGTATTCAATCCATACATTTTTGAAATTCCCTACCTACTATACACATATATTTATGTGTCCATATCTATATGGAAATAATACCCTTAATACACCTAGATATGTATGAGTGGAGATCATTATATAGATATATATATATCTATCTTATATACTACTTGTATATGGTCTTTTGCATTTTTACTTTAAGGAACATGTGTAAAACACGTATAGATATATCTAACATATATAGGTTCAACCCTTTATTTTTATAACCTATCTTGCATACCAAATTCCTTGGCGATATTAACTCAAGAACCATCAATCTATAATGCGCATCTATATTTATATATATATATATCATATATTCGTTCAACTAACTCAAAGAATATATCTCTAAAAGGCGCATCTATCATTAGACATATATCCCATATTCGTTCAACCCTTGTTTATGATGTAGTTGAAGTGACGTTATACATATTACATGTTATTAAAACAACCCCCCCCCTTATTGTTTTGTATGGGGATCTTTCGCAGGCATATAACCTATTTATATACACTATTCTTCTGCTCGCCTGGCCCAGGCCCCAAGCCGCCGATAGGTGATAATCGCCTTACCTACGATGGTTTATATTCACCCTTACCTGCTATCTCCGGGACTTCACTATATATGATAATTACGGTAGACTACGTTCCAATGTTATGGTAGATCGAATCCATCGTCGGCTCGAGTGAACCGAAACCACAGGCGGAAAATAGGCACGCCATGGGGTTTTTATTTATTTTCACTATTGAATCTATTTGTTAATCCATGACTAACCCTACAGGATTTGGTTTGAACTTGAATTTGTACGCAACTGGTCACGCTTCGGCGCAGAATACACCGACACGAAATGCAACAGGCTTCTCGGCAGCGTATTACCTCCGGTCATGCTACCAGACAATGGGCTGATACTATTCTGTTGTCTATGCACTCAGCACCAATGCGTCGTTTTTCCATAGGTAAGTACACAGTGGTTGTACTAATTATGTTTGCGTCTAAGCCGCCTAGCACCAGACGCTGGTCGACGGGTTTGGCGTGTAAATTCAGGTGTTAACACTTCCTTGTTCGTGGTTGCAGGTGTAATATTTCTCCCCAGAGTGAAAGAGTAGCCCTCGGCGGCTTAGGTTGTACCCAGTCCCTTACAAACCCGACATGTGGCTTTTGATTTTACATTTCTGACGGGTTCAGGTCCTGAGAACGCTGAGCTCCCGTTCTGGCCCTCGTTAGCTTTAGGGTTACTCAACACCCCCGTGCCTACGACTTCAGAACTTCCCGGCGCCGATTGATATCGATTGATACTATTCTATTGACACGCTGCATCTGCTCAATCACCCTCGGGATTTGCTGAGGTTATTGGGCAGAGGAATAGGGTTTCGGGTGCGTATTAACCTACAGTCTCCACTACCAGGCTATTCACCGATTACATTCTTTAGGAGTTCGTTGTGAACATGTTCTATTTTGCTGAAGAGCTTCAATTCTCACGTTTCCTGGGATCTTTGCGTATTATTTTTCTTGTGAACAATTTCCCATGGCTTCCTATTGTTCTGGTTTTCGTTTTATTTTGTGGTGGATATTACAGTACCAACTCTGTTATTGTAGGCTACGCAGAGAGGCGGTAGATCGGCGTAGCAACTGGTTTAGTTCGAGACAGAGCTCCACCCGGTACTCTTTGGCCGCGCTCTCGTTCTCTCTGCGTTTAACTCAGTTCCTTTTGGCTCATTAAGTTACCATCTCAGCGTTTAATCCGTTTCTAAGTGGCCACTGTCAGTATGCCTGCAGAGGGGGTAAATTCTACCCACAATCCTCTGTTGGGTTTCAGCAAGCTGGCCATCGGATATCCTATTACGTTCTCTTTTTTTTTCTTTGATTTTTTGTCTTTTCTGAGGATGGAATACCCTCCGTGCTTGGATTTTGAAAAGCGGATTTTGGGAAGGTTTACCATACACCTCAGACGTAGAAAGCTATGTTACACCGGTTGCAGGCAGTTCAATCCTGGCCGAAATCATAGTTTCGAACAGTGCAGTAGATGTATTTTTTTTATAGTTTGATTTTTATGTAACCTAATTAGGAGCTGCAGCAGTCTTATTTGCGCAGACTTGACCGAGAAGTTTTACTTTGATATTCTCTAGATATTGCCGAAATGACAATAACTCGACCCTAACACTATAGACTCAATACCATTGGCATGTAAATCATTTCAGCTAACGTTTTCTCTGAACCGATGTCGACTTGAGCTAATAACCTCCCTGTTTTATTTTTATATATATATGCGTATAGCAATGCAGGATTGCAACGAGCTGAGGTTAGCTCGCGGCATTGCGTTGCGCGGTAAACGTCTGACCGCACTAACGTAGGTTGATCTATATGTTCTGTGTTTATTTCAATTGGCAATAGGGATTATATACGTAATTTTCATGTAAACCTAATTGATTCGGTCGGCATTTCGGTGTTTTATTTTCATGCGGGTTTCACATGTATATATAGACCACATTTATAACTCGTTTTGTCCTTTTCTCTACTGCTATACATTCCTATATTAAAATTTAGATCGAACGAACTAATGTCCATCGCTCGGCGCCTTCGATTTATTGACAGGCCAATATACTTCTCATGTCCCTACGTGGGGTTTTTCCTTTACTTTAAATTAGTTATATTACTATGGTTTTTATTTTAGAGATTAAAAGTAGAAGTAAATAATAAGTGCATTCAAGATGTTTGAATATCCATTACCCTCTTATGTATACTTTGTGTTATGTTTATAAAAAAAATGTCAATAGTGCTTACATGAAGTTCCTTGGCTATAAATGAAGTTTTTGGCATATTGTGTTTGATTCAAAGGCTTTATATCGACTTAGAAGTGAATTCCACACACTTCTGAATATTATAAAAATTATATAGAGTAAAGTTAACCATTTTCTAGTACCATTATAAATGTTAGAATGTTCATATATGAAATCTATAAATGTTATAAATGTTAGAATGTTCATATATGAAATCTATATTCTAATATCTTGCTTTCTTCCTTTCTGCTACATACCAGGTATATTTCAGTGCTACTATAATGTTTCTCTAGCATACACATAAACAAATCATATCAGTTTTGTGTCTACAGGAAACATAACAAAATTAATCATCTGTAGAGGCCAAGTAACTTCAGATTTAAACCGACCTTGGTTTAGAGTTTCTGGAGTTTCTACTCTATAGATTTCTGGTCTACAACTAAACAGATTCTGGAAGGTATTTTCCTTGTGATGAACTCTGTTAAATGTAGTACTACAATAATCAAGCAATTTTTCTTAAGTTTTATATGTAGCTAATTCATACCATCATAAAATAGAGTAACTGGAATTTTCAGAACATACCAAACTCTGCAATTGACCAACCTCCCAACCTTAGAATCCTCTTTATCTCCCAGGATTCACCCCCGAGCAGAGATCACCTCCTAGCACAGATCAACCCCTGATCTGCTTAGGAGCAGCTTATTTAAGCTCATAATTCCCCAAAGCATGTTTCTAATTCTGCGTCCAGAATAGCAGGATGCTTTCTTTCCTGTTTAGCCTAGGCTTCCCATTTTGGGATTATTTAAAGCTGCTTTAAGCTTTTCCTCAGCTTTTCCAGCTTTTCTTTACCTCTTCCCAACTACTCCTCTTCATTGGGGAAATTTAGATTCCTCCTCAAATCTAAATTAATTTCTTTCAAGGATTTTTGAAAGATTTTTGGGATTTGTTGCCTTATCCATCCTCATGGATTTGGCAAGTGATCTCTAATTCTCATCTTGGTCAAAATGCACAATCATTTTATTTATTTCCTCAAATAAAATATGAAAATACATTCACACCATACTTATCCCTTGGGGTCCACCCCCTTTAGGATTAAAGTTCAATGTCTAACTTTAAAAATTCAACACACAAATTGGGGGTGTTACATATTCCCCCTCTGAAAATAAACACCGTCCTCGGTGTTATTATTTAAATACTAGAGTTCACTTAAACAAAAATGGATATTTCTCCATCATTTCAGCTTCCCTTTCCTAGGTAGCTTCTTCAGCAGTAAAGTGCTTCCACTGCACTTTTACTCTGGCCACTGTTCTGTTTCTCAACTCAATTTCTTCCCGCTCCAATATTTGAAGCGGTTCTGGTAGAAACTCCCCTTCTGGTTCCACCTGTACAACATTCCAATCAACTATGTGAGAAGCGTCCTGCACATATCCTTTTAATAATGAAACATGAAACACATTATGCACTTTAACATGGGGTGGTAAGGCCATCTTGTAAGCCACTGGTCCCACCCTTTCTAGAATTTCAAAAGGCCCACAATATCTAGGTGCAAGTTTTGCACAACTTCCAGCATAAAGTGTGCTCTTTTTGGGTTTGATGCATAAATACACATGATCCCCCACTTTGAATTCTCGGTGCACTCTTTTCTTATCAGCATAGCTTTTCTGGCGATCTTGTGCTATCTTGATATTTCTTTGTATCTGTTTGATAATTCTTTCCATCTATTGTAGTGCATCTGGTCCCAACACTAATTTATCCTCTGGTTGACTCCAGCTCAAGGGAGTCCGGCACTTCCTCCCATAGAGTGCCTCAAACAGACTCATCTTAATAGAGGATTGGTAGCTATTGTTATAGGCAAACTCAGCTAAATGCAGATACTCTTCACATTTTGATGGCCTATCCATCACATACATTCTCAGCATATCTTCTAAAATTTGGTTTGTCCTTTCTGTTTGCCCATCAGTCTGAGGGTGATAGGCAGTACTAAAATTTAGCTTAGTACCCATTCCTGCAAACAATCCCTTCCAAAATGCTGCTGTAAACTTAGCATCTCAATCTGAAACAATTATTTTAGGAACTCCATGAAGCCTTACTATCTCCTTCAGGAAAGCATTTGCTACTTGAGCTATTCCGAAAGTAGATTTCACTGGTATAAAGTGAGCAGCTTTGGTTAGAGTGTCTACTACTACCATTACAGAATCATGTTGATATTTGGTTTTAGGTAGTCCTGTTATAAAATCCATGGAAACTATGTCCCATTTCCATTCTGCAATTGGCAAAGGGTTTAGAAGACCTGCTGGATGTTGATGCTCAACTTTGACCAGTTGACCTTCCATACACCTACTTAGATATTCTGCCACATCTCTCTTCATTCTTGGCCAGAGCAACTTCTTTTTCAAGGCTGTTATCATCTTTTGATACCCTGGATGTCTTGCATAGGGATGTTTGTGATATTCATCTAGAATTTCTCTTTTCAATGACTCTATATTTGGAATATACAACCTGTTTTTGTAATAGAGCAGCCCTTTTTGGTTTCTAGTGAAATCAGTTTTATCCTTTGTTTGAAATTTCACCAAGAGTGTTTCATAGTGGGGATCTTGAGTTGCTGCTTTTCCCACCAATTCTTCTACCTCCATATGGGCACTACTCCCCATGCTGTTTAAATTCTGACAAGCATTTCGACTTAATGCATCAGCAACTTTATTCTCCTTCCCTTTGATATGCTTTATATCCATATCAAATTCACTTAGAAAAGACAACCATCTGGCTTGTCTTGCATTCAGGTCAGTTTGGGAGAAAAAATATTTGGGGCTGATATGATCAGTCGTCAATGTGAACTTCTTCCCCAAGAGATAGTGCCTCCACATTTTTAAGGCATGGATAACAGCTGCAAATTCTAAATCATATGCACTATAATTCTGTTCATGTATTTTCAATTTTCTAGATTCATAGGCAATGACTGAATTTTCCTGCAATAGGACTCCTCCTAGCCCTTCTCTGTAGGCATCTGTACATACAACAAACTCTTTATCAGGATCAGCAATTTTTAATATAGGGGCTGAAATAAGTTTTTGTTTTAACTGCTCGAAACTGTTTTGACATTTTTCAGTCCACACAAACTTGACACCCTTTCTTTGCAATGAAGTGATGGGATGTGCTATGGCGGAAAATCTTTCCACAAATCTACGATAGTAGCCTGCTATCCCCATGAATGACCTGACCGCTGAAACATCAGTTGGGACTGGCCATTCCTTAATTTCTCTTACCTTTTCAGGGTCAACCACAAGCCCTTTTTCAGAAATAATATGACCCAAATATTGAATTTTATCTTTATAAAATTCACATTTACTGAACTTGGCATATAGCTGATTTTCCTTCAAATTTTGCAATACTATTCTCAGGTGTTCTTGATGTTCTTCCTCATTTTTGGAGTAAACTAAGATATCATCTATGAACACCAGAACAAATTTGTCCAAATACTTATTCAACACATTGTTCATCAGGCACATAAATGTGGCAGGGGCATTCGTCAAACCAAAAGGTAGGACTACAAATTCGTAATGCCCATACCTGGTTCGAAATGTTGTTTTGCTGATGTCTTCTTCTTTAATTCTGAGCTGATGATAACCAGTCCTTAGGTATATCTTGGAAAAGACTGAGGCCCCTCTCACTTGATCAAACAGATCATCAATTCTAGGAAGTGGATATCTATTCTTAATGGTCAACTTGTTCAGTTGACGATAATCAATGCACATCCTAAAGGTTCCATCCTTCTTTTTAACAAATAGCACAGGTGCTCCCCATGGAGACAAACTTGGTCTAATGTAACCCTTATCCAATAATTCTTGCAGCTGCATCTTCAGCTCCATCAGTTCTGGTGGACTCATCCGATAGGGGGCTTGGGAAACAAGTGTGGCTCCCGGTACCAGATCAATTGAAAAATCAATCTCTCTTTTGGGGGGGAGATGAGGGATTTACTTGGGAAAGACTTTTTTAAATTCTCTGATGTCTGGTATAGCATCCAGTAACTCTTCCTCAGTTTTCTGTTCTATTTCCTCTACATGCACTGCATAGACTTGGTGTCCTTTTCTAGCTGTTCTTTTCAATTGTAAGGCTGATATTTGTCTTACTGAAATGGATTTTGGTTTCCCTTTTAGTGTAAAAGGTTTCCCTTCTTCATCTACACAATGCAGGGTTTTATTCCAGCAATTCATCAGGGCTTTCTTCTTTTCCAGCCAATCCATTCCTATCAGCAAGTCATAGGATCCTAATGGAAATATATTCAAATTTACTTTTGTTGGAAAACCATTTAATTGTATTGCTGTTTTGGGCAGTTTATGTGTGACTTTCCTTTTAGTTCCAGTGGCCAGCTGTACCAACCATGACTTCTGAAACTTTTCAGGTTTAATTTTACATTTTTCTACAACTCCAGGACTAATGTAACTCAAAGAAGCACCTGGATCAATCAAAACAGTAATAGGTAGGTCAAAAATCTTACCCTCCATTTCCACCATGGTTGCTTGATATTCTGCTTGTCGATTTTCCAATGCTGCACTGATAGTTGGTATATTTCTGGCTATGTCATTTACTGTTGTTGCTTCTCGCTCTCTGCTGATCATGTGTATATTTTGATGGGGGCAGTCCCTCATCATATGGGGTTCTCCACAGCCCCAACATTTTAGAGGTTCCTTCATTCTGACTGTCCCTTCCTTTTTATTGTTCCCTTCTACTGGTTTTGAAACCGCTTGGGACTGAGCAGTTTGACTTTCCTTTGGTTTGCTGAACTTTTTCTTTGATGATCTCTATCAAAATTTCTTAGATATGCTGGTTTTGGTATTTTACCTTTGAACTCACCCTTGTTCAGCCAGCTCTTCCCTTGTTCAGCTTTACCTTTAAACTGCTGATAGCATAGTCTTGCTTTTCTAACAGCTTCATCCATGGTCTTTGGGTTGTCAAACTCTATTTTCTCCTTGTATAAAGTAGGCAAACAATTTAAAAACCTTTGCACTTTTGCCTTTTCTTCCCTAATGTAAGGGACATACCTCAGTAGATTAGTAAACTTAGTGACAAACTCATCAATATTGAGTTGTCCTAGTCTAAGTTCATGAAACTCTTTTGCTTTATCATCATAATAACGTTCGTTCAAATAACGATTCTTGAACTTAGTCTGAAAATCTTCCCAATTAACTGTCTTTTCGTTAATGGCATGCACCATTTTTGTCTCTTCCCACCACAGTGTAGCCTTTCCTTGTAGCTGATACACAGCTAATCTGGCCTTCAAGTTACTCTCATATTCATATACTTGAAAATACTTGATCATGTTCAGCAACCAAGCTTCAGCATCCTCCTCCTTCTCCCCATCATAGGAGGGAGGTTTGATCTTTCTAAATTCTCCGTGCAATTCTCTTTTCTTCTTATGTTGATTTCTAGCTACATCCTCATCCTCAGATTCATCCATCTTTCTTTTTCCAGAACCTTCGCCTTCCTGGCTGTTCCGGGAAGTTAGCTCTCTGATGAGCTTTTCCTGCTCCTTACTGGCTAATGACAACATGTCATTTTGGCTTCTTAATTCAGCCAACTCTCGTTGCATCCTATGCAACATAGCCAGTACCGGGGCATTGGGATCTGGAGTAGCGAACTCATCCCGCAGATCCACATAAATCCCTTCACCTTTCATCCATTTCAACTCACATACTTACAACTCAATGAAAAATTAAGCAAAAATTTCAGAAAACAAACTATGTAATAATCTTATGAGTACAAAATTGACAGCCCAATTATTGTAACTAGCCCGATACCATTTGTAGGGTTAATTCTGCTCCATAGTTATTTTTTTTTTTTTTTTTTTTTAATTTACTTTCCACTGTATATCATCCTCTTGTGCACTTCATCTCACAATATTGACACTTATATGTCTTTACACCATATATCTACATATATATATATATCACAGAATATTAAGAGATGAGGTTCTTTATTTTTACATAGTGTAACCATAGGTATATTGAGAGACATAATTTCTTTTTCACTAATTTCACTAACCTTTTGTATTCAACTGTGTATTTTTGTGCCCTGCACATTATGTACACATATGTATTTATGTGTCCACATCTATATGAACCACCTTAATACACCTCTGTATATATGTATGAGTGGGAGGATCATTATATATATGTATGTATATCTATCCCTAGCATACTATCATATGTCTTTTGCATTCTTACTTTAATGAATATGTAAAACCCCGTATAGATATATCTATCTTATAATTAACCCTTTATTTTTATACATCTTGCATATGTACCCTCGCGTGTTTACTCACATGAACCATCAATCTATATTATGACCTATGTGTATTTATATATATACTTATATATTCATTAACCCATCAAAGAATATATCTCCAAAAGGCGCACCCACACCAAACACATATCCCATATTCGTTCAACCCTTGTTTATAATGTAGTTGAAGTGACGTTATATATATTACATGTTATTAAAATAACCCTCTCTCTATTGTTTTTTATGGGGATCTTCGTAGGCATATGACCCATTTATATATGCATATTATACCAACGTTGGCGAAACTATTTCGAGCGCGATAGGTGACACGCCTTACCTACGTGGTTATACTTCGCCACGTGTTTTCTCTCCGCACTTCACTATACATACCACGTGAGCTACGTTAATCATTATGGTAGAGATGTTGCATCCATCCCACAAACTCAAGTGGACCCGAGCTACACGGAAAATGACCGCCATTGATTTCCATCGTTTTCACTATTGAATCTATTTTTGTTAATCCATGACTAATTCCACAGATCCTGTTCGAAATTGAATTTGTACACCACCGGCCACGCTTCGGCGCCGTCACACACCGACAAGAACACACGGCGTTCCAGTGTATTCCCTCCTCGCTGCGTACACCGCACAATGCGATATTATCTGCGATTTACACCACCAATGCGTCGTTTTTCCGACAGGCACAAGACACCCACATCCTAATTAAGTTTGCGTGTAAGCCGCCCATACCAAAATGGTCGACGGATTTGGCGCAAGCGCTGGGTGTTAGCTCATTTCGAAGTCAGTAATATTTTCCCCGAGTGAGAAAGCAGCCCTCGGCGGCGTAGGCTGCACTGCAATCCCTACCAACCCGACATGTGGCTTTTGATTTACATTTCTCGACGGGGTCTTGTTCGAGAACGCAGCCACCGTTCGGCCGCCGTAGCTTTAGGGTTACTCAACACCCCCCCCCGTGCCTACGGCCAGAACTTCTCCTCCTTATCAGTGATAAGCCCACCGGTACTATTCTATTGACACTCCGCACCGCTCAATCACCCTCGGGATTTGGTGAGGTTATCACAGGAATAGGCTCTGCGGTGTATTAACCTACCGTTCGCCACTGTGCTATTCACCGATTTCATTCTTTAGGAGTTCGTTGTGAACATGTTCTCTTTGCTGAAGAGCTTCAATTTTCACGTTTCCGGGATCTTTGCTTATTATTTTTCTTGTGAACAATTCTTGCTTCCTATTGCTCGTTTCTCGTTTTCTTTTGTGGTTGACAGCGCACCAACCGCGATTGCAGTCTACGCAGAAGTGCGCAGCCTCCACCCTACTCTTCGGGCCGCGCCTCTCGTTCCTCTCTCTCCTCGCGTTTTCGAACTCAGTTCCTTTTTGGCCTGGCTACCATCTCGGCGTTTTATCCATTTCTAAGTGGCTATTGTTCAAGATGCTCGCAGGGTAAAATTTACCCACCATCCTCTCTGCTTGCCTCAGTAAGCCGCCATCCAGAACTACGTGCTTTTTCCTTTTCTTCGATTTTTCGTTCTTTCTTCGAGGATGGAACACTCCTCCGTGCTTGGATTTTGAAAAGCGGGACTTTGGGAAGGTTTACCACACACCTCACCCTTAGAAAGCTAGGTTACATCGGTTACAGTACCAACTGGCCGAGATCATAGTTCTCCGAACAAAGGCGTAGATGTATATTTTTTTTGATAGTTTGATTTTTATGTAACCTAATTAGGATCTCAGCCGGTCTTATTAAGGTGCGTACTCGACCGGAGAAGTTTCACTTTGATATTCTTTAGATATTGCGTGAAATGGCAATAACTCGACACTAACACTATAAACTCAACAGCATCGGCATGTAACTCATTCCATCTAACGTTTTTCCGAACCGAGGTCGCCTTGAGCTAACAACTTTCTCTCAAGTTTATTTATATATATATATATATATGCGTATGTAAACGCAAGATTTCAATGAGTCGATGTTAGTTTTTCCGCAGCATTACGCTGGTGCCGGTAAACGTCGACCGCACTAACGTAGATTGATTTATATGTTCTTTGTTTATTTCAATTGCGTAGGGATTTTATACGAAATTTTCATGTAAACCTAATTACTTCTATTTATTCTTGTTTTATTTTCATGCGGGTTCATATGTATATATATGTATATATCGATTTATCATCTGCTTTTTCCTTTGCTTTCTATCACACATACTATATATATATATATATCGCATTTATCATTCGTTTTGTCCTTTGCTTTACTGCTATACATTTATTATAAAATTCAGATCTATTTAACCAATGTCCATCGCTCGGCGCCTTAATGTTTTATTGACAAAATAAAATTAAGAACCCTACGTGAGGTTTTTCATTTATCAAATTAGTCATATTACTATGGTTTTTAGTTTAAAGATAAAAAGTAGGCGTTAAATAATAAGTGCATTCAAGAGGTTTGAATACCCATTTCTCTTATGTATACTTTGTGTTATGTTTATAACAAAAATATCAATAGGGCTTACATAAATTTCTTGGCTATAAAATGAAGTTTGTTTTTGCATATTGTGTTTGCTTCAAAGGCTTTATATTGAAGTGAATTTGCCATACTCGAATGTTATTATAAAATTTCTATACAGTAAAGTTACCCATTTTCTAGTACCATTATAAATGTTGGAAAGTTCATATATGAAATCTATAAAGGCTATAAATGTTAGAATGTTTATGTCTACAATCTATGTTCTAATATCTTGATTCCTTCTTTTTCCGCAACATATCATGTATACTTGGCTACTATAATGCTTTCTCTAGCATACACATAAACTCATCATATCAGCCTTGTGTCTAAGAAATATAACAAAATTAATCATCCGTAAAGGGTGGGCACCCCCGCATCTAGACCGACTTAAGCGTAGAGATTCTGGAGTTTCTACTCTATAGGTTTCTCGGTTCACAAATAAACGCATTCCGGGAGGTGTTTACCTTGTTATAGACTCACATATGTGGTACTACCAAAATCACAACTTTTCAAGTTTTTATATGTAGCTAATTCATACCATCATAACATAGAGAAACCGGAATTTTCGAACATACCAACTTCACAATCGACCAACCTCCCAAACTCAGAATCCTCTTTATCTCCCGCATCTGCCACCCCCGACAGAGATCACCTCCCAGCATGTATCAACCTCTCGATCACCTCTAGGAGCAAATTTACGAAGCTCACACCCCCCAAAGCATGTTTCTAATTCTGCGTCCGCACAGCGGCAGGATGCTTTCTTCCCCGTTTAGCCCAGCTTCCCATTTTGGGATTCTTTAAAGTCAGCGAAGCTTTTCTCACTTTTCCAGCTTTTTTTCTCACCTCTTCCCAACTACCTTTCATTGGGGAAATTTTGATTCCTCCTCAAATCTAAATAAATTTCTTTCAAGGATTTCTCGAAAGATTTTTGGGGATTTGTTTCCTTATCCATCCTCATGGATTTGGTGTATGATCTCTAATTCTCTTTTTGGTCAAAAATGCACAATCATTTTATTTATTTCCTCAAATAAAATATGCAAATACATTCACACCACATTCATCCCTTGAGGTCCACCCCCTTAGGATTAAAGTTCAAATGTATAACTTTAAAATTTCAACACACAAACTGGGGGTGGTTACAATTGATGACTCATTGACTCTGACTCATTGAGGCTTCAGGCTTGTAGTCTTGGAGACTGTAGTTTTTTTGTATTTTCTATTTCTATTTGCCATTGGCAATGTACTTATGTAATACATTTTGATTCTGATGACTTAATGAACAAAATATAGTATCTTACGATCTTGTCTTTCTGAGTAAATTTGACAATTGTATGATGTATCAAATTTCAATGTATCATGTATGAGTATCTAAGATCTTAAATCTATGTTTGAATCAATGAATTTGTGTGTAAAATATCTAATTTTTAATATATATATATATATTTAATAAAATAATATATATATATATATATATATATATATATATATATATATATATATATATATATATATATATATATATATATATTTTAAAATATATATATATTTTTTTAATAAAATAATATATAACGTATCGTATCCCAGAAGTGTCTTGTTCCGGGGGTCACCGTATCCCGAATCCGATTCTCGAATCCCTGTATCCCCATATCCCTATATCAGGTGACTTAGGTAGATAGATTCACTCAAAAATAATTTATGTTATTCCATTCAAAGCCAAATTACAAGCCACATAAATAGTCCTCATGAGATCCAACAAATTCTAAACAAAAAAAATATTGATGAGAAAAAATCTCAACAAAACTCTAACAACCAATAACCCAATCCTACCTACATGTTATTGTAAGCGTTATTCCAAATATTAATGATATACAAAATTAATTATACAGATTTGGAATAACTATTGTATAATTTTAATTTTATTATCAATAATTATTAGGTGTATGGTAGGGATTTAATCTCCATAATATTCTAGAATTTTTTTAATAGTATACAGAATCAAAGGTTGAGATTTACCTCCAAAGTAATTATGTTTTTTTTTCCCTTTTAATTAAATTCATAAAAAAAAAAAAAAATCATATGAACAAGTGTCACTGAAACTAGTTATAACTTTTGGGGCATGCAGTATTTTGGTAGGTCAATTTCTATTTACATATTAAGAATCTCCATGATAAAGTGGGTTTGAATATGGATGGTTAAGAATTTTGTCACATGTTTATTAAAATTTTTATATGTTTAATTTATATATTAATTTTTTTTATCATTAATAATAATAATAATTTTAAATAAAGTTATTTGTTAGTTTTTTTTAATGATTTTTTAAAATTTTAACAATGTGATATGTATCATAAAGTAAGTATTTTAATGTTTATTATGAATTGATGTCTATCAGTGGTTATCAATTTAATTTATATAGTCACACTATTATATAAGTTAAACGTATGTACATTTTTAAAAAACATGTAACATGATTTTTAACTATGGAGATTCAATCCACTTTATCATGTAGATTCTTAATTTATAAATAGGCCTTGTTGCAAAACCATGGGCCAATGTTATGGATTATCAACACCACATGCCTAAAAAACCACAACACATTTCATATGATATGGTTCATTTGAAATTTCTTTTAATTAAGGAATTTAATTAAAATAGAAAAGAATGTATAAAATAAATCTTAGCCTTTGATTTGTGTATACTATGGAGATTAAATTCCTACCACCTAACTAATAATTATTGATAATTAAATTAAAATTCTTGAAGCCCTATTCCATAATCGACATTTCTATCGAAATGATTATGTGAATGTTAGGGATTTAACGTCAATGAAATACTATAGAATATTCTTAGTAGTAGTCTCACATTTAAGGTTGATATTTACCTCAAAAGTAGTTATCTCTTTCTACCTTATTAACTAGCACATTCATATAAATTAAACGGATAGTAAATGTACATAGACATAAAAAAACTTACCTCTTGATAAGCTTACATTGAAAATCATGAAAATTAACTACATCATAACTTTATTTTAAATTAACCAGCCTAGATCCATCTTAAATCCGCATCTATCAAGCACTGGGAGGGATCAGATATCTCAAGGTGAGACCTATTTTTTGAGTGCAAAACTTGAGGAAAGGTTTGCACCTCGAGAGATTTGATCCCTCTCGGTGCTTGATAGATCCGGAGTTAGGATGGATCTAGGCTGGTTTCAGTCTTGTGCGACCAAGGAAAATCTATCGATAATATGAGGAACATATGATTAATTTTATCAATAATATGTAAATACATCTAATATTAATATAAATATTTTAAATATGCTAAATATGTCTAAAATTTATAGTCATTTAAATTATAATTTTCTTAGTTACCTGAGTTGGTTGAGATGATAAATATTGTAAAATAAATTTAATGATGAAAAATGATGAAATAAAATTTTTGGATAAAAAGTGACAATGTAATAATATTAATGATAGGAAATGTAAATAATAAGAATGTAGTGAATTACAAATAGATTTCATTGTGATGAATCTCAAACTATTTTCTTCTATTATTATTATTGTCACCATTGTTAATTTTGTCACCTTTTCATATCGATTATATGAAAATGACAGTTGGAATCGTAAACCATTTAAATATTTTTCTTGAGCTGTTGTAGTAAACATCATACCTTCTCTCCCTTTCTCTCCAATATTAATAGGTTAAATTAATATAACACAAAAATAAATGTACATTGCCAATAATTTTTTGTGCTTACAGTGAAATCAATGCACACTATTTATCCAATGAATTTGAAATTAATGTATCATCATACGTCAAATCATAAATCAACATATACATTGAAATCAATGCATCTAATGCAAGAAATCAAATAAGATTAGAAAAAAACATCTACATTGAAATCAATGCATCTAACACAAGTAATTAAATAGGATTAGAAATCAACATCTACACTCAAATCAATGCATCTAGTGCCAGTAGGAAAATAGAATTAAAAACCAAAATCTACACTGAAATCAATGCATCTAGTGGAAACAATCGAATAGGATTATAAATCACCATTTACACTGAAATCAATGCATCTAGTGAAAGCAATCAAATAGGATTAGAAATCATCTACATTTAAATCAATGTATTTAGTGCAAGAAATAAAATATAATTATAAATCAACATCAACCTTGAAATTATTACATCTAGTGCAAGCATTAAAATAGGATTAGAAATCACCATCTACACTGAAATCAATGCATTTAGTACAAGTAATAAAATAGGATTATAATCATCTACATTGAAATCAATGCATCTAGTGCAAGTAATAAAATATCATTAGAAATAAACATCTACACTAAAATCAATGCATCTAGTGCAGGAAATCAAATAGGATTAGAAATTACCATCTACACTGAAATCTATGCGTTTAGTGCAGGAAATTTTCTTCCATCTCTCCCCCCTCCATCTATATCTATATCTCCCTCCATCTCTCCTTCTTTGTCTCTTTATTTCACCATGCCAAACACACACACTCTCTCACTCCATATCTATCAATCTCTTTGTCCCTCCCTCCTTGTCTCCATCTATCTCTTCTTTCTCTTCACCTTCCATCTATATCTATAGCTCCCTATGTATCTCTATATCAACCCCAAAACATACACTCTGTTTCTCCAATCTATCTATCTATCGGTCCCTCCTCCTCTCCCTCTCCTTCTCGATATCCTCACTCCCTCTCTCCCTCCACTACTTACTCTCTATGTATTTATTCTTCCATCCCTCTCTCCCCATCCAACTCCATCTATCTATCCCTCCCTCTCTCCCCCTTCAACTCCATCTCTCTATCCATCCCTCTCTCCTCCTCTCTTTCAGTTCCCCTCTTTTTTTTGTCCTCTCTTCTACCTCCCTCTCTCTTCCCCCGTCTCTCTCTCTCTCTCTCACTCTCACCCCTACAATCCTTTATCTTACCCTATCTCAAGTCCTCTCTCTCCCTTTCTCTCCCGCCTTCTATATGCCCCCCCCCTCTCTCTCTAGGCCCTCCACTCATCTCTCTTCCCGATCACTCTATCTCTCTTTCCAACTATGTTTCTATATCCCTCCCTTTCTCCTTCTCTCTCCTTCTCTCCCCCCCTTTCTCCATCACTCCTATGTCTCTTTCTTTCACCCCTAAACATACACTCTCTCTATCTATATCTCCCTTGTCACTCCCTGTCTCTCCACTTCTCCCCCTCCAACACCATCTCTCTATCCCTCCCCTTCTCCTCCTCCTCCCATCCTTCCTCTCTCTCCCTTTCTCTCCTACTTCCCTCTCCCTTCTCTCTCTCTCTCTCTCTCTCTACCCTCCAATCCTTTCTCCTCTCTCTCCCTTTCTCTCCTACCTCCCTCTCCCTTCTTTCTCTCTCTCTCTCTCTCTACCCTCCAATCCTCTCTCCTATCTCTTCCACCTCCATATTTATGTCTCCCTCTCCCTTTGTTACCCTTCTCTACCTCTCTCACTCCTCTCCCTCTCTCTCTTCATTCCTCCCCTCCCTTGTCACTCCCCCTATTTCTCCACTCTACCATATGTCTTTGTTCTTCCCTCCCATATATATTTAGACTTAATATATATATCATGATTTTTTAATATACATTATAATATAATAAATTTAATATTGTATTAATGTAAATTTATAGATTTAATAATATTATATTATAATATATTAACAGGAATATTAAATTTAACAATAATAATAATTATAATAATATTCTAACATTAATGTTAGGGTTAATAATGTTTTTTTTGGTATGGTATTAATAATAATTTGGTCTATAGACTTCATATATAATTAGATGTCCATTTCTAATCCTATTTGATATATTTTTAAATTTATTTACCTTGCCTATTTATACCTATTTTATATTTATTTATTTACCATATCTCTTTTATAAGTATGGTATTTGGCCCATGGTATTTGTCCCATTGTATTAATAATAATTTGTCCCATGGTATTTGGTTCACAGGCTTCACCTAAATAAAATATTGTTTAAATTTATTTTTAATTGTTTATTTATATGGTTATGTAAGTGATTGTTTAAGCTGACATTATTTATATTTTATTTTTAAAAATTTCTTTAGCTTTTTTATTTTGGCTTCCCACATACTTACATATAGGGTAATATTGGGGTGTAGTTATAAAAAATTTAATATATTATTTAAACATATATACATTTAAAAAGATATGTAACAATATTCCTAAACATGAAGATTCACCCCACTTTACCATGGAGATTTTGAACCTATTAAAAGATCTTGTTATAACAACACCAATTCATGTTCATGTGACTTTTTTTAAATATACAATTTAATTAAAATGACAAAAAGGGCATAATAGATTTTGAGATAAATCTTAACCTTTTAATTGTGAATACTACTAAGAATATTCTAAAATATTTTGTGAAAGTTAAATCCCTACGGCTAATAATTATTGATAACTAAATTAAAATTCAAGAAGTCCTAGATTAAAAAAAAACACAATTATCATGTCATTAAAATGATTAATTAAGGCTATAGGAGATAACTCAATTAAAAATTGTAGAGTTATGAAGTAATATGTAAAGCATGATATTCAAAGCTCAAATCCTTGTGGATCAAGCCAACAAAAAAAAAGTGATTAATTAAAGAATTGTCATCTCAACATGTGTTATATGAAATGATATTGTAATAAATCCTTTTTACATCTCCATGGTAAAATGGTATATATATATATATATATATATATATATATATATATATATATATATATATATATATATATATAAGTGTTTTTATGTCTATGGGCAATTAAAAGCCATTTAATTTATATCACTATGTTAGTATATAAAAATGAGATATAATATGTTATTAATTCTTATTGCAATTAATAATGATAATTATTATAAATATATATATATATATATATATATATATATATATATATATATGTGTGTGTGTGTGTGTGTGTGTGTGTGTGTTTGTTTTGAATACAAATGGAATCACACATCTCTCTAGAGTGGGAGCAGTGCACCCTTGAAATGTTTTAACCACACTTTTCTCCAATTGCTTTATAATACATAAAAGTTGATATTCAAATTTTTTTTCTTTTAATATTTTATTTTTTAAATAAAAACTATAAATAAAAAAATTACATAGTTCAAGAACATAAAAATCACATTTATGGAATAATAAACTGTCTACTCTTATTTATTTTATTTTTCTTTTCTTTATGTATGTATGTATGGAGTTGGCATCAAAAAAATAAACTATATTCCCCATGTCATTTTTAATGGAAAATTCTTATAAGTCTTTGTTTGTGAAATTTTTGTCTAATTCTTCAAACCTACTTCAATGGAATCCTCTGACCAAACATTTTTTAATAATGTTATTATCTCCACTTTCACGTACCTCCTTGAGTTTGCATAGAGCACATCTACCAAACCTCTCCCAAATCATCTTTTGCAATCTAATGCAAGTTAATAATTTGTTCAACAATAAACATGAGATAAACAAATTTTTTTAGAATGAAATTTCAACTCCCAAAGATACCACCACCACCATTGAAGTTCTCTTCTTCCTTAGTATATACTGAAAAACATATATCCAAACTTAGACATGCAAACTCTTTAAAGAGAAAGAAACAAAACTAGTTTGTCCTAATGTTTCTAGATTTGAACTTGACTCCTTTCTAAACATAATAACATATCATTCCATAAATATGTTTCATTATCTAACAAAACCCAACTTATTTACCCTAAACCGTCCCACTCTCAAATCAAAATTATAAATAATAAAACTTAAATACTAACCATTAAATTTATAAATATACACATATATATAACTTCATATAAAATTTATTTTTAAAATATGAATATGCAACTTGTCCAAGTACATAATGTGATAAACGTTATCATATGAGTAAGTAATTTGATATGCATTGATGCTAGAGATAAAACCTTATATGAATTGTATATGAATGTCTTATGGGTGTGGAGAGTAATGTTGGATGTGTGGAGCAAAGTTATGTAATGGCTTTCAGTTAGAAGAATAAAGCTCCTATATGTGAATGCAACAGTGATGTAAATATCAGAATTTTTTTTTTTAAATTTAATTTGAACGCAAGGTAGATGTTAAAGGGACAAAGTTGTGTAATGCCCTCCACTCCGAAGAATAAATTCCCTCCTAAAGGAACCATAAATGCCCTCCTAAAGGAACCATAAAGAAAATATACACGTAGAAAGTGTGCTCCTGAGAATCCATGTTTCACAGGATTATCGTGGAGAGACCGAGAAGATTCCCTAAATTGACTGATGCCACTCTAATTATTATCCTGGAGAGACCGAGATGATTCCCTAGATTGATTGATGCTACCGTAACCTCCACAAACACAAAAGATGATTCCCTAGATTGATTGATGCTACCCTAACCTCCACAAAAAAATATTCTCCACTCACCCATGGGTATCTATATAAGGCCAATCAACCCACCCTTCCAAAACATAGCTCATCTCTTGTGTGCTATCTAGGTAAGTGATTTTTGTTTCTTTGTTACAAGAGTTATTGGCCTTAATTGCCATACGATCTTGCAGTTTGTTCATCCAATAATTCAAGTCATGGCATACTATCGGGAGGACGAGTACGGTTCATACGAAGAGAGCAACGAGAGGATCTACGACTGTCCACCTAGTTCAGGCTATGGTTATCAGCAGCAGTTGACACGGCCCCCATGCCAACATGCAAAACAAGGAGGCTATGGAGTTAACGAGTATGGAGGTCGCATTAGTTATAATAAGTTTAATGTAGCAGGAGGCTGTATGATGAACGGCCAGCAAATAATTCCACAAGGCCAGATCGTGAGGGTGTGCTCTAAGGCCAACCCTGACTACGCTTTGGCTATCAGAGATGGCCGGGCCGTCATGGCCTTCTACAATCCCAATGATCCCACAATGGTAACACTCTCAATTTCTCAGATGCCTCCATAGATTCTGTTAATATATATATTTTCTTGATTGATCTTTGTTGATATATATCTATATAATGTGTATATGCATTCATGCAGCAATGGGTGAAGGATGAAAGCTGGAGTAACCAAGTGAGAGACCAAGTGGGTCATCCTGCTTTTGCTCTGGTGAACAAAGCCACTGGTCAAGCTCTTCGCCATGCCATTGCTGAATGTCAGGAGGTGCTGCTCACTCAGTACGAGGGCCCCACTTCTTATGATGAGAACATACTGTGGAGTGAGAGTGAGGACATGGGATATGGTTATCGAACAATAAGGATGGCCAACAATATTGGACTGAACTTGGACGCATTCCACGGCGACAGGAGGAGCGGAGGGATCAGAGATGGCACGCGCGCTGTGCTCTGGAAATGGAACAAGCAGGACAACCAGCTCTGGAAGCTATCCCCTTGCTACTAATTACTTACAGTTATAGGCTGTCATGTATATCATATATTAAAGTCTTATACTGTGTTACTATTAATATGGCTGAGTTCAGTAGGAGATGATGCATAGCATAGCATGGCATCACATGAAGAAATGATAGAATGCCTGAATATTATTATGATTATAAGGTCAGAGGGTACACACTAGATGCCAAATTAAATATTTCATGTGAGCATTTTATCATCTCTTAAATAAATAAATAAAGCCGTGTTGTTTAATATCTGAATTTAGTTCATAAGACTTTGCTAGGCTCTGAATGATGATAGGTGTTATTATTTTTCAAGGGTGATTATTTTTTGAAGTGTTATATAAGTGAGCAGTTTTTATTTTTTCAAATGTTATTTAAGTGAGTAGTTTTAAGTGAGAATTTTTGAGAAAAAAATGTTTATTTTTCGATTTAATTTGTCTAGAATTTGGCTTAGGTTTATTGTAATCACAAGTTTGATAAGTGAACTCTTCAGAATCAAAATACCTTGAGGATTTTTGACTGTGTTGAATCTATATATACAGTCAAAAACTAGTTTAAATGACAGAAATCAAGATTTGGCAAAAAAAAATGCTCTGATTTAAACCAATAATCAACAGAAAACTTCAAAAAATCGCACTTAAAACTACTAGATAAAAATTGGCCCTTATCATAAATAAATAAATAAATCCACATTGTTTTATATTTAAATTTAATTCATAAAACTTAAATAATGTCTACAGTATTACATTATTATATGTAATTATTTTTTACTATTTTAATTATAAATTTTGAAATATTCTAAAAATCTCCTAAAACAAAATAACAATGGAGTTGCTCTTATCTTTTACTTTTATATTTTAAAATCTACCATTTAGATAAACCATTCATCAATAAAATTGATAAAATGTGATGTTTGATTTGATAAATAAAAAACACACACGATAAAATCATTGTTAATAAAATTGATAAAATGTGATGTTTGAATTGATAAATAAAAAAACTCACTGGTCAAGTCTACGAAAGAGAGTCTGAACCAGGAGAGGAGTTTGACTCTACAGAATGCTCTACATTCTCAATACAACTCAAGAATTATATAGCATACATGGATATAGGGAAGTTAGAACCATACCCTAAAAAATAGAAACTAATTCCTATCCTAAGGTTTTGTGAACCAACTCACACTAATTAAGGTTCTCCATTATCTTTCAACACTCCCCCTTAATGGAGAAGGGGTTCACAAATATGCCTAACATCTCCCTAAACATTTCAAACTTAATTTTTCCAAGAGGCTTAGTGAAAATATCGGCAACATTATCACATGTTTTACAATATACAAGATGGATTTCTTTAGATTGAAATTTCTCCCTGACAAAGTGGAATTGTGTATCAATGTGTTTAGTGTTCTTGTGAAACACCATATTATTGTCAAGTTTGATTGAGCTCTGGTTGTCACATCTGATTTTTATTGCATCTTTTTGTTCTTCCCCAACATCTTGGAGAAGTCTCTGCAACCAAACTGGCTCACATGTTGTTGTGCACATAGCTTGATACTCTTCTTCCACTGAAGACAAGGAAACTGTGTTCTATTTCTCACTGTTCCATGTAATCACCCTAGATACAATGCTGAATACATAACCTGTTATGGATCTTCAGTCATCTACATTTCGAACCTAGTCGGAATCTGTAAATCCTGTCAATCTAACATCAGAAGAATCAATATAAATAATACCATAATCTACAATTCCTTGTAGATACCTTAAAACACCTTTCGCTGCATTCCAATGACTCTCAAGTGGCTTGGACATGTATTGAATTAGCACACTAACTGCATAAGCCAAATCAAGTTTAGTACTAGTTAGATAGATTAGAATCCCAACCAACCATCGATAAAGTGTCGCATCTGCCTCTTTAGAGCCATCCTCACACTGAAGTTTAATGTTCTGTTGTAATGGTATTGCTGCAGCCTTGCACTGATCCATCATGAATGTTTCCAGTAGACCTTTGACATACTTACCCCAGGACAAATTTTTTTGTCCTGAATATCTCCAGATCTCAAGACCCAAAAAGTATCTTAGTTCACCAAGGTCTTTCATTTCGAACATTTGTGACATTTGTTGCTTGATTTCTTTGATTAGATCAATATCATCACCTGTAATAATTAGATCATCTACATACAAGGAAATCAACACTATGCGCCCCTTTTCATCTTTCATAGTATACAAATTAGGGTCCTTTTTACTTCTGTTATAACTGTGTTGCAAAAAAAATGAATCAATCTTTTCATACCATGACTTAGGTGCTTGTTTTAGTCCATATAGAGATTTCTTTAATCTACAGACTAAATGTTCTTTCCCTTTCTGGACAAACCCCTTAGGTTTCTCTAAATAAATATCCTCTTTCAATTCCCCATTTAAAAATGTAGATTTTGCATCTAGTTGGTGAATCATCTAATGTTTCTTAGTAGCTAAAGCAATCATCATTCTGATAGTGTTTAATTTAGCTACGGGGGCGAAGGTTTCCTCGTAGTCAATACCTTATTTTTGTGAATACCTCTTTGCTACCAATCTAGCTTTTAATTTATCTATGGTTCCATCTGCATTAATCTTGGGTTTATACAACCATTTACATCCTATGGTTTGTTTCCCTTCAGGAAGTTCAACTAGCTCCCAAGTGTTGTTTTTGAGAATAGATTCATATTCCTATTCCATAGCTGCTTTCCATTCACTACATTGATGTTCTTCTCTATAACTAGAAGGTTAAACAACATTCATCATACTGGTTATAAAGGAATTCTCCCTATATCTAGCAAGCAATTGAATCTGCCTACCTGATCTTCTAAGCGTTGGTGTAGCTTCCAACCTGTTCTGAGTTTCCTTTGAAGGACTCGGCTCGATTGCTGTATCTAAACTTTCTGCTTCTGCCTTTTGCTGCTCCTCATGACTATTACCTGTTTCTTCACTTCCTTCCACTAATAACAGTATATCCAATTCCTCATTGCTTTTATCAGATTCATCAAAAAACTGCTCATGGAACATGACATCTCTATTAACAAATATCTTGTGAGTAGAGGGATTAAATAATCTATAAGCTTTAAATTGTGAACAATACCCTACAAAGGTACATCTGATGGCTTTTGAATCTAGTTTTCTTCTATCTTCCTTTGGAATGTGGGAAATTGCTTTAGATCCAAATACTATTAAACGTTTTACTGCAGGATTAAATCCGTATAATGATTCAAAAGGAGTTTTAAACTCGAGACTTCTTGTAGGACTCCATTTTTCTTGTAAACTACAGTATTCAATGCTTCAGCCCAAAAACCATTTGAAAGACCCTTAACTTTCAACATGCTCCTAGCACACTCCACCAATGTTTTGTTCTTTATTTCTGCTACTCCGTTCTGCTGAGGAGTATAGGGTGCTGTGAATTGCTATAGTATTCCATGGTCTTTACAATACTTGGTAAGTTCCTCCTTCCTGTATTCTCCCCCTTGATTAGAGCGGAGAATTTTTATGTGCTTCCTTGTTTGCTTTTCTATCATATATTTGAACTGCTTAAAGTATTCAAATGTGTGAATTTTCTTACTCATAAAATATACCCAAGAAAACTTTGTGCAGTCATCAACAAACAATAGAAAATACAATGCACCTCCTAATGACTTTATTTGCATGGGTCCACATAGGTCAGTGTGCACTAATTCAAGTATGTATCTCTTTTTTTTTCTACTCAAACAAAAAATTATTCTCTATGCATCTTTCCTAACACACAAGCATCACAATGATTATGCACTTGTTTTAATGTAGGAAGACCTCTTACATTTCCTTTTTCTAAAGTAACAACAAATCGTTGAAGATGATGTGACCAAGTCTCTGTTGCCATAGATATTTTGTGGTCAATCTCGATGCTGAAAAAGCTTGATTTGTTGTTGTCCTCACTTCTAATTTGTACATACCTCCTGTTTGAATTCCTGAAGCAATAATCTTCATTCCATCCAACAAATCTTTGATATACCAGTTAGATTTAAAAACTTCTACCTTGAGATCCTAATCTGTATTCATGGATACATAAATCAAATTCTTTGTAACTCTGGGTACATACATTACATTATGAATATTTCTGATATTACCATTAGGAAAAATAACAGGAATTTTCCCACACCCTTTGATCTTATGACTTCTATCATCACCAAGGTAGATTTGTCCTCTGTTGTTGATTTCTTTAAAACCTTCTAACCATTGTCTTTTCCCCATCATACATGTGGATGCTCCCAAATCCACATACCAGATGTTTGCTTTGACATTTTCATCAAAGTCTGCCATGAACAATCTGAAGTCCTGAACATGGTCATCATTTGCGAAATGACCTACATGTCTTTTATGTTTCTGCCGTTCTTCATGAAATTTCTTCTTCTCGCACTCCTTAGCCATATGATCAATTTTTCCGCAATAAAAACATTTTATTACATAGTCTTTTCTATTCAGATACATACCTTGAGCTTGGTTCGGTCTTTTCTGTGGATTTCCTCCGTTTTGCTGTGATGGATTTCCTTTTGCTTTGAATAATTTATTCTTTTCCATTAATGAAAGATCTACACTTTGGGGTTTTAGAGTCAATCTTCTTTCTTCTTCTTGCATTAATATTCTTGTCAGTTCTTCAAATTTTGAGATTTTATCTCTCGCACTTATCCCAATGATAAGCATTTGGTAATCATCAGTCATACCATTCATGGTAATCGTGACCAAATCTGCATCTGCTACAATCTCAATGATATCTGCCAATTTTTTCTTCAGATCCTTGATCCACGATATGAAAGAGGCAACTGTTTCATTCTCCATCTTTATGGATAGAATCTTGCTCTTCAAAAAAAAAAGATGATTTGTATTCCTGATCTCATACAAATCCTTCAATACTGTCCAGATTTCTCTTGCTGATTTGCATTCTCTGATATGCGGTACGATGCAGTCTTTCATTGACATCTTCAACAATGTCTTTGCTTTTCCATCTCTATTCTCCCAGTTTGGAATTGATGTTGCTCCCGCTGCTGGCTTCAAATCATCCCCATTTGCAATCGTCTAAGTACTCTGCGCTTCTAGTACAGTCTGCATCTTGAACTTCCAATTTGAGTAATTGGAACCATCGAGCTTGTTGCTCTCATTCAAATATGCTTTAATTATTTGATTATTCATATTGACGATTCAAAAATTAATTGAAAGGAAAAAAAAAATATAGATCTACCCCAGATCTTTACAGAAAGTAATGTTACGATACAGATCTACCTGATCTGCGATCAATCCAACAGGTTGTTTTACATGTTGTGCAAGAGGCTTTCGAATCCTCTGCACTAGCAAGATCTGCTTCAGATCTCTTCTCTCATCAACGAGCTTTCACCGAATCCCTTCATCGGAGACCTTTCACCGGATTTCTTCCTTCATCAGTGATGTCCATTCCATTGGCTCAGATATTCTTCAGATCTCCTCAGTGCACTTACTGACCCAATTTCTGTGACGATCGTGCCGGAAATAAAATGCAGTAAGTCTTCCTCTGATTGGCGCCTATGTTCAGATCAATTCTGCGACGATGGCGCGATTGTTTCTACAAGAACCATGACGATTGACATGACTGTTACTCCAAAACCCGCGCTAATCCTCTTAAAGCATGCGAAAAAAAATTCACTCAGTCATTAGAGGCTTCTCCTCTGTCACCTGGATACTCGCAGGGATCACAACACTTCGGCTATGATTCGATCCTGGAGCTCTGATACCATGATAAAATGTGATGTTTGAATTGATAAATAAAAAAACCCACTAGTCAGCTCTATGAAAGAGAGTCTGAACCAGGAGAGTCTGGCTCTGAAGAATGCTCTACATTCTCAATACAACTCAAGTATTATATAGCATACATGGATATAGGGAAGTTAGAACCATACCCTAAGAAATGGAAACTAATTCCTATCCTAAGGTTTCGTGAACCAACTCACACCAATTAAAGATTCTCCATTATCTTTCAACAAAAATTCTAAGAAAAATGAAAATCTGTTGGGTTGAAGATCAGAATGAGAATCCTCTATGAGAATATTGATTAGTCCATCGAGAAACATACGGTGCACAATAAGTATTTGTTTTTTTCTAATAAATCTCTGCGAATTGTATGATCTTTTTGAAGTGTTTAGGTTATCTATACCCTTTTTTGTTACAATTAGTTTAACAAATGAACTTCGAATCACAAATATTTGGAGAAAATATATTTACGTTTTTGGAAAGTTTCTAGTATTTTTTTGAGTTGAGAGGTTCATTCTATAGCCCGTGTAAGTTTTTCATTTTCTGATTTTTCTTTAAAATAAAAATTAAAAACAAAAACAATTTTTTTTTTTTTTTTCCCCTAAGTAAAACTATATCTATTAAGTAGTCAAACCAGAGTTACAATTCTCACCCTCGAAAATGGATGAATCCATGATGGAGGGAATAGGCAAAACGCTACTGTCCAAAACTAGACTGCCCCTAGAGGGGAAACCAACCTTGAAAATCCAACCATAACATGCTTCCCATAGCGGGAAACCATCCTTAGTAGCAGTACAAAAAGAGATAAACAGAGCTAAACAAAGATAGTAGATAAACCAGTAAAGGGAGAAATTCGAAGAGTGAACTCTATGGAGAACCTTCATGCGAGTCGCTTGGGGGAGGCGATTCTTCGAGAATGCGGTAGATATATCCATAATCCAGAGTGTCCAAGCCTTGGTTTGCGTCCTCAAGCGGTTCATGCAGAGAAGGAGGAAGACCAAGGCGCTCCTTTGGTGAGTCCGCAGAGGTGATATCTTGCAAGAAGGCTGGGCTGTCCAGAGAGACCGTCACATTGTGGTCATCTTTCTTCGAGGGAGTGCCCGAATGACTCAACCCTGGGAGTCGCTTCTCCGCAGCTGGTTCAAAATCACTGTCATCTGAATTAGAGCTGGAAGCAGGCTGCACGGGGAGGGCTTTAAGTTTGCGGGGGAGGAAGGCGGGCTCAACAACAATGGTGGATTTACGAGCCCTCTTCTTGTAATGGGAGGAGGAGGGTGGAGCATACGAATCAGAGAGCTGCGCAGGAGGAGCCAAAGGGTCGGAAAACATAGCGGGAGGCGAGGCCAGAGCAAGGATGGAGGGTGATAAGTCTGCCATATCCTAGTCGACAGGAAGATTCAAGTTCGTGTGGAGAGCATGTGGCAGAGGGGGCCGTGCAGGGAAGCCCCTTCCCCCCACTCGCCTGCAATGCTGCCGATGGCGTCGTGGCATCTTAGCGATCCTGGGTAAGGCACAATATTGTTGCAGAGTCGAGATAGAAGACGAAGCCCAGAGGCTTCTAGCCAGAGCCGAGGGGGGCCAAAGCCACACAAGCATAGGGAAGGCAAGTAGAGCAAGCTGAAGAGCTAAGGGAGGAGTGGGAATGGCGAACCTCATAGCGCAGGAAGGAGTAAATAAACAAGACGCTGAGTACGTTGAGAGAAGGGTGGCGCATGGGACTTTAAAGCCCAGCCCACGTGAGCAATAAAAGCTTCAGGTATCCCCAGGCCATGGCACATGGGCGTGCCGTGTGGTGAGCCACATGGCTACCTCCTATAGCCCATCGAGACTATATAACACCCGCATTCGGGGAACAAAAACAAAATATTTTTATGTTGTATATCAAAAAATATTCAATGTGAGTTATCAATAAAATATTTTAATAAGAATTAATGTTGACATATACTTAAAAATATATTAAGAATAAAAAACCATTTTAATTTAAGTGTCAAAAAAAGCAAGTTTTATGTATGATAAAAAAAATTAAGTTTAAAAAATTTATGTTTCTATAATAAAAAAAATTAAGTTTTTATGGTTAAAAATTTTATTTGGTCCTATATATACATTATTTAGCACTCAAAAATACATTTGACGCAATTAAAAATAATACCTTATATTTTTCATTCTAAAAAAACTTGTATTTGAAGAAATTTGATCTCAATATTTAAAGTAAATTTATGCTAGTTTAGTCAAAATTCTATGAAATCCTCCTTTCACTTCCATCTTAAATTATTAATAATTGATAATTATGAGATGAATCTTGCTATTTGTTTTTTGTTTTCACTCAAAAAGAATTTTTTTGGCATTCTATAGAATCAAACACATACAAGTTTTTACAATAATACAACATTCTATCTTTGCTGAAAGAAATTACAAGTATGCTGTACCAGTTTTACAATAATACAACATTCTATCTTTGCTCTTTTCTTAATACAAATATGCTGTAGCAGTTTTTACAATAATACAACATTCTATCTTTGTTGAAAGAAAATACAAGTATGCTGTACCAGTTTTACAATAATACAACATTCTATCTTTGGTTAAAGACATTTTCTGACACAGAAAAAACAAACAGATTGCCTTACTGTTATAATTAATTTTGACATCCAGCTGTGCTTGACCGAAACTTTCCCACGCTTGTGCTTACACTTACCAACTGACAATTACCAGTTTCAACATTAAAAGTGATTTTCTTTGATTTCGGGAGCCACACATTATCTGAATGTGACATTCTCTTCACATTGGTGTGAAATGTTTTACCATTCAAAAAGGAATTATTTTCAATAAATAATAATGATACGAAACAGATAGATGTTTTATGATTCGAAACAAATAAATGTTTTATGGAATAGATAAATGTTTTTATGGTAGTTTAGTTTATATATAAGAAATTAAAAGATACTACAAATTATCAAATTCAAAATTAAATAAAAAATTATATTATTAAATTATTTATATGTAAAATTATTTCTTCTCACCTCATTACATTAAAGTTTATTATGTTATTTGGAATAATGTTTTTAGTATGTGTGTTTTGTACAATTTAGAGAAATTCAAAATTTTCCACAATAGCTTATTTTATTAGCTAAGCCAAGACTTTGTAACATGTTGAAATATTCTCTAAATTTGTGATCGAGATAAAGATATGTACGTCAATGTACAATCTACTTAAAAAGACAATAAAACTAGTGTGCTTGACTTAATAAAAATTCTAGTGAAATAGAGAATGGGCAAAGACATGGTGAAGAGTAAAGAGTGGATATTTATTCAATTTAAAAAAAACATTACAAATAAGTTATCAAATTGAATGACCAATCAAAAATTTAAAATATATGTATTCATTATGTGGAGTGGTAGGGACATGGTTTCAAATCACTCGCTGACTCTCCCATAAAAGTATTTGTTGATAAAGTGTCTATGTGAGGTAATGGAAGAAAGTTTTGGCATTCATGTTGCACAAAACTAGGAATGTAAGATAATGGAAATCATGCAAGAAGAAAATAGAATATGGTTGTGCATGCAGAGAGCAAGCTTGATCTTCCACCCACCTCCGAAAATAACATGGCATGGTAAAGACAATATCATCAATCTACTAGGAATTTCAAATGGTATCTCTAATCCTTTGTCTCCAATTCCTCTGGTACTTCGGCTTTTCTCTCTATTTTTTTGGGCATATTCAACCTTCTTTCTATTTTTTTGGTTTCTCTATTGCCTACACATCAGAATGGTCATGCACTATCACTACAAGGGTAAAGCTCATATCACAGCACCCATGTGGAGCACCAAGCCCAAGAGGGATGTCATTTCTATGACGATTTCATTCCATTCAACAATTTCATGGCTGCAAAGATGCAAGGTCTAGGAGATGGAGAAAAGAGCTTGGTCTTGAACAAAACTACGTTAGAAAAAGGGCAAGTTGATGCAAAGATAATGGATTTCTTAATTGATCTAGACACCTAATGAATAAGGGATACCAAGTTCTAGTGAACCTGAGAGCTTTATTGGCACACCAAGGGTTTTGTGGCTTATACCATTTCTTTTTCAGATTGAGAAAAGCACCGCGTCTGTGAGCGACTAGACATGGTGGAGAAATAGAGCATGTTCTTGTTGATGTTTATTTTCTAGCTAGTCAAAAATCAAGGGGAAAGATTATGATGCAAACATATGGCACTTATAAAGAAACTCCATTAAACAATATAATAAAATAAGTCATAGGATTTTACCCTAATGTGTATACTCTCTTTTCATGTCTCATACTTAATATTTTTTATTTTATTATTATTATAATAAAAAAGGTCTCTTTATAAGTTTCTTCACCTAGGGCCTCATTTTTCTATATGCTCAATTTTTGACATACCTTAAACAATCGACTCACAAATTCCCTCCTCCAATAACTACGGTTGTCACAAAAGATTATCTAAAAACCTTAATATGATGCATCTCAATTTAATATTATGATATAAAATAAATACTCTTTTAAAAAATAAAATTAAAATATTGATGAAAAAATAAATGTGTGACGTTAAATTTAGAAAACCTTCCATAAATCTAACTTCCAACAACTAAGTGTGGTTAAATTGCATATGGATTTCTACAGAGACTACCTGGCGGAAAGTATGATAAGAGAACAAAAGGTTGAAGATTAATCAAGCATTGGAATATATTTACAATTTTCTGCATTTGTATTTAAACACAAGCTACATGGTAGCATGCCACTGCTTATTTGTATACATGAATTTTGTGTATATAGTTTTTAGTTTATATAGTTAAAATGTTATGTGTGAAGATGAAGATGAATTTATAGCTCAAGCTCATACACACGAGAAAAGTTTAGGCATAGCTAAGTCCTAAAAACAAAGATAAAATAAGCCTAAATATTTTGAAGCTAATTCCAAACTATTTGATTTTAATTTCTAATTTCAAAATATTGAATTTTAATTTCAAAGTGTAATTTTATAGATTATACTTAATTCAAGAAAAACATATGTTTTTGATAATATCATTATTTTTTCGAGCTTAACATATTTTTATTGGTATTTATTTACATGGGATGGGAAAACAAGTTTTTTTTGCAAAAATTACTTTTACCTAGATTTTTCTAAAATAACAGTTGTCTTTGTTTTTTTTATTTAAATATACAAAACATTGGACTACTTTACTTGGTCGTTTACTGATATTTACAGTTATTATTTTAATAATTGTTTTATTTCTTATTATAAATAGTAAATAGTTGGAGCACTTTGACATTTGCTCTACTTTACAATAGATCAACGAACAAGAATAAACACTAGAAAAGGGGTTGTGTTGATTATTATTTTTCGAGAATTTTATTTTCTATGTGACAGTCCCACCCAAGGTTCTCATATGCATTGCATTGTAAAGAGAATGTACATATGTTGTAATATTTGGAATAGCAAAAAAATGGGACAGAGTCTGAGGACATGGATTTTAGAGCTAGGGATGGAGAATTCCTAGTAGGGATGCATTGTAGGGAAAACCTAACACCCCCCATTTTTAAAATTATTTACTTGAAATAATGGGGACCCTCTCTATTAATTTTTGGATAAGCACCTTTTATGATTTTCATATGTTAATTTTCCTACAATTTTGCTATTTTTTCATTTTCATCAGATTTCCATTGTGATTGTTTCATTGAATTCAATTTTTAGCAAGTTTTCCATTGAACTTGTTTTACCTCATTTCGTTAACCAATTTGTAAATGGCACTCCTTTGAAGTTTGATCATTTTTGTCACCAGGGTTTAAAAATTGTATAAAGTGTATAATATTGTAATTTTTGTAAATAAATAGTCATTCTTTGTAAATATTAACTCTTAGTTAATTTTTACGATTTTTTCACTAATGGTCCTACAAATGACCCAGCTAAATTATACGACAGTGAAAGACGCGTTTCGAGATTTTGGTAATTTACTGGACAGTTTATTATTTTAAAACAAATTTCCAAACCCGAAATCTCAAAATTGCAAAATAAATGTAGTTTTAATTGCAGAATCTTTAATTTCACGTGGGACCCAATTTATATCACCTTTTTCCTTCCAAAAAAATTCCAATATAAAAATTGCGAAATAAAATTGTGATGCGATATATCACATATTGCTAATTCCATTAGCACCTTATTTAACAATTTGCGATCATGATTTAGTTTTATGCGATGAGATTTGTTGTTTTAACATAAAGTTTTACGTATCCTCATTATTCCTCTCGTACCTTCATGACCTCACTCACCCTCCACTTCACTCACCCTCATGTCATCCTCCCTCCATTAACTCGCATCTCCCGCCCCACTTACTTCACATACCTCTTTATCTCTCCACTCATACTCCCTCCTCCTCACCTCCATTACTACAGCCATATGCATTAAAGTATGGTATTAAAATTCTTTTAATTTGGTTTTTGTAATTAAAATATCAAAATATTATATTAATATAATAATAATTATATTTTAATTATAATATTTTTATGATTTTAATATAATTTGAAATATAATACTAATTTAATTAGTTATTAAATTTTGTTGTAATTAATTTAGTTTCAAATTATAATTAATTAATATTAGTAATAATTGAAATTTAATTTAGGATTAAATTGTAACCAAAAATTTCGAATTTTAGTCGAGGCAACAAAATTTCCAGAATCCTGGCAGTTTCGACTCAACTTTGGAGGCTCATAAATTGAGTTTTACTTGGCCAAATGAGGCCCAGGATAGCTTATTGGATAAATAAAATCATGGAGAACATTTCTAATGTGGTTGAAAGACCAGATTTGATCATTTCATGGGTATAAATTCAGCAAAATATCAAGCTCTAAATTTTTAAACAAAATCAATTTTCTGAGTTTTATTTTATGCATTCTCATTTTCCCACAACCTCTTCTGAGAGAATATCCATTCATATATGTTCTCCCTAACCAATTATATCCTCACATGCATCAATAGGAAGCTGTGATTGATTTTTAGATTATTTATTTAATTAAATTTGATTAGATATATTTTAATTGCAGATTTGATATTTGGAATTTATTTTTGCATTTTAATTTATTTTTGATTTGTTTTTTGTAGGAAAACAGTTGAAGAGATGAGAAGAGAAAATCTCAATCATTGAGAATTATCCAACAAGAGAAGAAGGACATTTTGGCCTAATGAAAAAGAGAAATGTCAGGTCATTCAACAAAAAAAAAAATTTCTTGAGAGTCGCTTGGGGGCGTCTCTCCTCTACAATTCTGGAATTCTTGAAGGCACTATTGTAAAGAGGATTTAGAGTTGTAGGTGAGAGGAGAGAAAACTCAGATCTAGGTGATTATTAAGGAATTTTCTTTTGCATTCTGAATTATGTATGGAGACCAGAGCTTGCACTATTGCAACTCTTGTTTTAATAGAATAAGTTCAAAGCATTGTAAAGGGTTGTTGGAGACCAGAGCCAGAGAAACAGATTCAATAAATTGGTACTTATAATTTACTATTTTTTTAAATACTGGTTTCATTTTATGATAGCAAGAATGTGTCATTTTATTCATATTTCTTCACTATTGTTAGTATGAGTAATTTGACTTAATCATATGTTATTATTTATCTCTGCTCTTGTGAGTTGAATTCTTATTTATGAGTAACTATTTACTTAGAAATATTCCTTTTAATAATGACTTTAAAAACAATAATATGATGTCAACTACTTCCTTATATTATTGTTTAATCATTTGAACTATTGATTTAACAATCAATATGATTTTTGTGAAGTACTTTCTAAATGTTGTTGATCGATTATCTCAGTTAAGAGGTCTATGAATAGAAGTGTTATGGTATTCATAATGTTAGTTAATTTAATTAATTCATTAGCTTTATATTCATCATAAGCTAGAAATAGTTAAATCCCAATTATTTAAATATCTTGCTCTCGGTTGGGTTACATTTATATCTACCTAATTGAGATAGGATTACGATAATTTTCCTTTTGCTTGCATTTTAGAATAATTTTTGCATTTAGATCTAATTATATATTCCTATAAGTCCTCTTCCCAAAGAGGAAAACTTTAGTTGTGGCTTGGTTGAGCCCCATATCGGCTTAAGGATCACTTTCTTTCTTGACCAATAAGAGGGCTGATCTGATGTCTCTTCTCCATTGGTAGATGTAAGTAACATTTTAAGACATTGGATATGGAGAAAAATAATTGGACCTAGTTTAACTAGTTGAAACCACCATTTCAACAGAAAAGGAGCTGCTTTAAGGTTCATATTGGGTGGTCTCCCTTATAGTGTTGTAGGCAGAGAATTTTGAGCCCTCAACACTTTTGCCTCTAGAAGGAGGACCAAAGACTTGTTGTCATTTTGAGTTTTTGTATTTTTTAAAGTTTTGTTTAATCACAATGTCTCCTCTCAAACTTCCAATTTGGAGTTGTATTTTCTAGATGTGCATCTGCCAATACTCCACCAAAAATAATAAGACACTTGTCTAAGGTAACGGTAAGAGGAATACTTCTTCATTTAATCATGCTTTAGAATTTATTCTAAAATTCTAAAATTCTACTTTTCATAATATTGATGAAGGTATTTTATGTAGGATTTTTACTCTTACATTCTTGGCAAAAGCTAGAAGCTAGTGTCAATCGCTTCCAGTTGTGTCATTTCATAGTTGGGACCAATTTTTTACGATGTTTCTTTGTAAATTTGATGGCTATATCTATGAACAAGTATGTGATGATTTTGAAGTTTTACGAATACTCTAAAATGAATCTTTGATTTATTTTACCATCAGGTAACGTTTAAATTGTTTGAAATTAAAAATTGAAGATAAACCTTTGAAAAAGGAAGTATTAGATTGGTTTGAACATACTTGCTCTCTTCTTCCATTCATAATCCATGTGAAATTATTTCAAGCTTTGCTCAATCTCCTTCCAATTTCATTGACATAATTGAGAATTCCAATATGAAGGTGAAAATAAATGATGATGAACTGGCATTTATTTTTTATGATCAATTCCTTCATTTAGTGCACACTTCCTATAATATTGATGATGATCAGGGTGCACCTTCACATGTCAATGAATCTTAATCACAAATCTTGGAAAATTTTACTATTAAAATGCAAGAAGATATTAGCAGCAATATTGGAGAAAATGCTACCTTGAAATATGAAAATTACTGTGCAGTAAATTCATAAAATCAGAATATGGATTAGCAACTACAAGAAAGAATTCAAACTTCCATTAACATATAGCCTACTGATCAAATATCAAATTCATGGCAGCCAAATAACAATATTCAAGAAAGAACAAGTACACAAATGAATGATCTGGAATTTGAAATTGACAATGAACAAAATTTACATGATTCTTCAAACAAGCACATTTTCAAATGCATTGTTTTGGATTCACATTTTCCCTTTATCCTGATATTTTTGTTGATAGCAATTTATCCTCTCTTCACTTTAAAATTATTTCAGAAAATAAAGAGGTTGATATAAATTAATTTCCGATTAGTTTTTATTAAGATACAAAATCATTTAATGATTATTCTTCTAGCATTAATGAACATGTGCTTTATATTCCTTCTTTTTTTGATACATCACATAAGATTCAAGGGAATTCTAGAAAAATTTCTCAAGTCATTTATGATAATTACTCTGACGTTGAGGATGGTGATTTCTCTATTTCTCAAGAGAATCTTCATAAGAAAATCACATGTAAAAACGAAGAACACTTTAATGCAGAAACTATTTCAAATTGTTCTTATTTTCAAACAATTAATCATACTCATGATTTCAGCATTTAATAAACCATTCCAATCTATGATTTATATGACTATCAAGCTCTCATTCCTATTCATAGTCATAATTATTTTTCTAATTCACAAGTTTGTATTGACAATAATTCGAATTCCATTATTTCGTCCAATTCTTGTGAAAGGGAATTTTTTTTAAAAGAGTCTCAATTTTTTTGTGACAATAATTATAACACTAGTGTAAACCATGATTCAATTTCGTTATTTTTCATTAATTTATTTTGTTTAACTTCGGATTTGTTTTATGTTTATAGTTTTTTAGGTACTTTATGTTGGCATATTGAACATCTCAGTATTAAACACTTTGTTGATGTATTTCCTAAATGGAATAATGAAGTTTAAAATCATAATCATGAACATCAAGAGTTATTGATTTTCCAATTCCAACAAATGTTCATTTCTTATCAATTCTTTCTTCTCAAAGTAGTGCTAACAAGAGAGTGTATTTTTATGATATGACTAACAATCTAATTCAATTAATAATATTCCATTGTATCTAACAGAGTTTCATCCATTTTTCATTGACCCATTTGAAAAATGTTTTGAGAATTTTCCTACACGAAAGATTGTTAATAATTTAACATATGTATACAACACTGTAAATTTTTTCTAGGCCATTGAATCTAAAATTTCTTATCCACAATCTATCCTGTCGTCCCCTATTTTCAACCTATTTCAATCCTTAGTGAAAATCCATCCAGATATCTATGGTCCAATCGAAATTTTGTTGGAAAGGACATTCCAAGAGAAGGTGACTATAAATAAGTTCCTTCCTGCAAATATATTAGCAATGAATGTACATTATGCTTTCAGAATTAGTTTTCTTAGTTTAATTATATTTGTATTTTTGTTACAAATATTTGACCCATACATACATGCATGAATTAAAATGAGAGAGTGGTTACATTGGAATTACGACTATACCTAGTCATGTTTCCTTCATTAAGTTAGAAATAAGAATAGATTAATTTAGATTAGATTTCTTTTATGTTTGAACTTATTACATTATTTCAGATTTTCAATAAGAAAGTAATGAATTCGAATTCTTCTAGGCATCCCTTTCATTTACTGGAAAAGTGACTTAAAAAATTTCAGAAGCTTATGAACTCCTTGATTGTCTTGTTTTTACAAAACTTTGTCGCATTGACAAGATTGCTTTAAAATCATATATGAAGAAATTCCAGAGAATTGATATGACTTGGAAATCTTTGATTCAGGAGTACTTTTGAAGAAATTATTTTCTCCACTCTTTCCATCTAATGTAAATTTGAAGTGGATGCAATTGAAAAGCTTCTTACTTGCCAATTTTTACTAAATAGATAAGATGATGTTGAACTTATTGGAAATTTGAGAAGTACATGAGAGAATTTGAAAAATCATGCGGTAAACTTACAATCAAAATTCTTCCAAGTATACATTTTACAAGTTCATTTTCATCTATTGTTAGTTTTTCTTCTTCATAAGTATTTTTTTTTTTTTTTTTTTTCTAATTCTTTTGCAGGTCTTCATTGTCTCGTTTTTGAAGATTTCAAGTAAACATGCAACTATTTCTAAATCCACTTCACATTCAGGGAAGCATTTATTGTTTTGTCAGAATTTGAGGATTCTTTAATTTTTCTTATATTCATGGAAACTCCAATAAACTTTTAATGCATTATTGGAAGATTCACATCGCATCATTACAATATCACAACTCTCCTCATAAGAAAGTTTAGATAACATCTCTCTTGAATACTCCCAATGGTTAATCAAATTATTAAAATGGATTTTTGTTAAATAAATATGAGCATGCATGGATGTGAGCATTTTATCATCTCATAAATAAATAAATAAATCTGTGTCATTTTATATCTGAATTTAGTTCATAAGATTTTGCTAAGCTCTGAATCATGATAGGTGTCATTGTTTTTCAAGTGTGTGATTATTGTTTTAGTGTTATTTAAGTGAGTAGTTTTTATTTTTTTTAAGTGTTATCTAAGTGAGTAGTTTTAAATGTGAATTTTTGGAAAAAAAAATTGGTTACTTTTTGATCTAATTTGTCTAGAATTTGGCTTAGATTTATTGATATCACAAGTTTGATAAGAGAAATCTTCACAATAAAAGTTCCCTAAGGGTTTTTGACTGTGTTGAATCCATATATACAGTCAAAAAATAAGTTTAAATGACAGAAATAAAGATTTGGAAAAACAAAAATTGTCTGATTTCGACTAGAAATCAACAAAAAACTCCAAAAAAGCACACTTAAAACTACAGAATAAAATTTGACTCTTATTATAAATAAATAAATAAATCCACATTGTTTATATATTGTTTTATATTTGAATTTAATTCATAAAACTTTACTAGTCTCTACATTATTACATATAATTAATTTTTACTATTTTAATTGTAGATTTTGAAATATTTTAAAAATCTCCCGAAACAAAATAACAATAGACTTGCTCTTATCTTCATGTTTTAGAATCTACCATCTAGATAAATATGATCCATAAAACCATTCATCAATAAAATTCTGAGAAAAATGAAAATTTGTTGGGTTGAAGTCCAGGATGAGAATCCTCTGTGAGAATATTGATTAATCCACCGAGAAACATGTTCCTCAATACTGTGGATAATCCATCCATATTTCTATGATGCAATTGAAATTTGTTGGAAAGGATATTCCAAGAGAAGGTATCTATAAATAAGTTCCTTCTTGCAAATATATTAGCAATGAATGTACATTATGCTTTCAGATTTAGTTTTCTTAGTTTAATTATATTTGTATTTTTGTAGTAGTACGAGTAGAAATTATAAAAAATTGTGATGGAGTTCGATAAAATGAGTTGGAAACAATTTTAAATCATTTTTGTTTTCGTGTCATTCAATCTCATAGATTTTTAGGGCATGCAGAGATCTGCCTTTATTCACTCTTGTGACAGCTACATCAAAACGTTTCTATCCTCCAACAAAACAATATGTTACCAAGTGCCAACAGTTAGGGTTTCATGGAGGGTAGTTGTTACTCATTTTAAAGCTGTGCATTGGTGGTTAGGTTAATAGTTAAAAATATGGGAAAGGGAGTCAACGTGAACCATTCAGAGCCAGCTAACACTTGTTTTGTTGACCATCGTGCTAAGTTTGAGTTCAAAGCAGCAGTGTGGTATAAGTTTTTAAAGAAATTTCAGGTGAAAATGTGGCAGTGGCTCAAGAATTTTCTGAGACATTAGATGGAGAAAAGGCCAGGATTGGGTCTCAGACCTTCAATATCATCGACACTATCATTGCAAGGGCAACTCAAACATCAGCTACAGGTGAGTCCTGACACAAGAGTAATAAAACTTTTCTTAAAGTTGATTTGAACATATATTTAAACCCTAAACATGAACATATTGGTTGGACCCCTACCATTCATATTTCATATTTTAGACCTGAGTGGAAACATGTCATTACCACTATACAACGTTACATAACCCATGAGGGTAGGTTTTCTACTGTCCATAAATACCGGATGAGGTTTCTAGCTCATATCTCTAGCTCCAAACCTATGAATCTACCATTTTTTCTTCATAAATCTCTGTTATCAATGTCTTGAAAGATACAGAAAACCCCAGGCTATTCTCTTCATAATATATATCACAGAGGTTTGATTAAAATACTGGTAGTTTATCATTTGAAAAAGAAAAGAACCACATGGGGGAAGTTTTTTGCAGATGAGGGATTTAGCAGTATTCATTAAAGGAGAAAAGTAGGCAGGCCTAGAAAGCTAAAAACTCAGGAAAAACAGTCAAGACCTACACCTACATTGACTCGTTCACCAAATGGTCCATCTTTAATATCATCTAGTAGATAGACTAGGAACTTAGCCTAAGAAGCTAGAGTTCAAACCACTATTTCTACACCAATCATCACTCCTATGCCTTCAGTACAAATAGCCAAGGAGGTCTACATTAGCAGTTCACCCAAGGAGCCACAGAACTTGAGGTATTTCATGCAGGAGTATAGAAATAAACTAAAGCAAAAAGATACCCTGCCTAACAAAAGCACTATGTATAAGAATAAGGAAGGGGTAGCTTCCTCTTCAAAGAGTAAACACAGAAGAAACCTCATTATTACAGAGGGACCTTCAGTGGAAGTCAGCCCTGAAACCTTCACATCAAGCCCTGTTCTAGAGGCTAGACAAGAGAATCAAGAAAATAATTCCACTTCAGTACCAGAGGAGCCTACACTTGCACAATTCTTTTCATCACTCAAAAAGGGGAAAAGAAAAATTTCAGAGACTATTACAGTAAAATAACCTACCATAGCTCACCTTTACTCATCTATTAGTTCTTCAGCCAAGGGGAAGAATAAAACTTAGGAACAACAGTCAAGCTCTACACCTACATTAACTCCTTCACCAACTGGTCCATCTTCAATATCATCTAGGAGACAGACTAGGAACTCAACTAGAAAAGCTAGAGTTCAAACCAGTATTTCTACACCAGTCATCACTCCTATGCCTTCAGTACAACTAGCAAAGGAGGTCTACACTAGCAGTTCACCCAAGGAGCCGCAAACCTTGAGGTCTTTCATTTAGGAGTATAGAAACAAACTCAAGCAAAAAGCTACCCTGCCTGGCAAAAGCACTATGTCTAAGAACAAAATATGAAACTTCCTCTTCAAAGGGTAAACACAGAAGAAAAATCATTATGACAGAGGGGCCTTTAGTGGAATTTAGCCCTGAAACCTTGACATCAAGCCGTGTTCTAGAGGCTAGATAGGAGAATCAAGAAAAAAATTCCACTTCAACACCAGAGGAGCCTACACTTGCACAAGTCTTTTCATCACTCAAAAAGAGGAAAAGAAAAATTTCAGAGACTATTACAGTAAAATAACCTACCATAGCTCACCTTTAGTCATCTACTAGTTCTTTAGCCAAGGGGAAGAAGAAAACTATAATTCATTCATATTCAACTTTTGAGGAGGATAGCAGTGAGACAAAGTTCAGTAAGTCAGAGTTTGAAGAAGGACATTCAAGCATATTCATACATGGGAGAAAGAGGCCTTTATATATTCCAAACCCATACATTGAAAGGTCTCACACCAGTCAAAAGAAGAAGCTTAGATTATCAGGTAAACTCATAGCCAACCCTGCTCTCAGGGATGAAATAATAAACATTGATGAAAGCCCATAGAATGAACCAAGGAAGAAAAAGATTCAACAGAAAAAGCAAGCACATAAGAGAAGGTCAAACAAAAGGGTAACTAAAGCTGAAGCTATTCGGATTTTTGCTTCTATATTATATCTCTAATGATTGAATGTATAAAATCTTGAAAATCTGAAGAAAATTTTCATTTTTTGGCTTATACACAATATTTTCGTATATAGCTATAGTTTTCGGGAAAAAGTAACTAATTTTTTGGATTTTTAATAAGGAGGAGAAAAGGTTGCTTTTTGGTTATGTTCTCAAAAGAATGGTACTAAAAGATGATAAAGTGAATGCAACCTCAGTGGTGATGATATTTTTCCAAGTGTCATCTAATCAAGGTATATTCCAGTTGGTTACTCCTTTCAGTTAGCTACTCCTACACTTTTGCAGATAAGGGTCCAGGTGTTATTTTCAGTTGGCAGGTTGCACTTTTTATGGAGGCAGTTTTTCCAAGAAACGAGGAGCACTCAACTACCTCAAATCAGCCACCTCAAGCACCATGATTCCATGTTATGTCTTCTATTTTATTTCAGTTTAATTCTTATGTTTAAGATAAGCTCTACTATGTGTAGAGGATTGTATTAAAGTCTCAAAAAAAGGAATTGCACTTTTTATGGAGGCTTTTTACAAAACTCCTTTTTTGTATATATACTATATAAGGCAAGGAGGAAAGGGTTCGTTGGTTGTACCTTTAATTGCATACTTTGTTGTATCTTTTTGAATATATAATATATCCAAAAACACTCTTGAGGACTCACAATTTGTATGGTGTGTGTATTGTTAATCTTCTTATTTGTTTCCATCATTTACTGTTTCATTCCAGATTATGATTTACACAGTTCTGCCTCATGTTACTATCAATATTGTGAACCTTCATGAAATATTAGTTTGCTTTTGTAATTAGTGTTATCAAGCATTCCAGATATAGTATTAACTGAAGACAGTTCATAACCATTCCTTGAGGTTGAATTGAATCTTGTTTCATATTCTTGTAAGTCTTTTGAACTAGCATACATGAGTGATCTTTTTTTGTCAGTATTGATGTTTCAAGCATTCCTGTTTGATTTAGTCATGTTAGTCGGAAGCATTCTATGTTATGGGATCCTTTAAATTTAGAGTGAGACTCTTTTAAGCCTTTTAAAGCTTTCTTTCACTATACATTTAAGGTCTAGAATTTGTGTCATCACTTCCTCTTAACAATGGGCCTCTGTCTTACACAGCTACTGTTATATCCCATTTTTCTACCATTAAGCTACAAACCTAATCTTGCTACCACATTATGCACCAGTGCCCTCATATGTGTGAGAGATTCTTAGTTGTTCAAAACCTCTTTCAGTGTGTGTGATTTCCAACCACTTTCCAAAAAACTCAATCAATTCATAAGAAAAGCCCTTGAGCCTAAGATTTTTTTGGTCAGGTGCTTGTCACAATCTAAGTGTTGATTCTAGCGCTAACATCTTTTGGTGCGTTTGCCGGGAGACGAAGATTCTGAACTCAGTATTCTCTCAAAGTTTTTGCATGAATTCCTGGTACTAGTTTTTAAAGTTGAATAAAGACTAGTCACTCTTTATGATTGTAATTGGTTCACCTGGTGACTCCACAAAGAGGACGAGGGGTTTCAAGACCGCCTACCACAAGAATAAGAAATTAGATATCACCTCCCGTGATTCCAGTTTCTGATCCAGAGAAGACCATAAAGGATGTAAGAGAGAAATAGAAATCAACTGAAGCTACATCACATTCAGTGAAAAAGATGCATTCAAAGTAAATTCCAAAGGAAAATGTACCATCATCTATCTCACAACCTAAAGAAATTTCAATTTCAAAGAAATCTCTTGAAATTGTTCAAGTTGAAACTGCTTACATAAAAGGCAAAGTAGATCATGTTAGCCTAGATTCAGCTGAAAGTATCTCTTAGTCATCACTAAGTAAATCAGAAAAAAATATTATTCCAGTGAGAGAAGATAAATTAGAGGTTTTAGGTGTTAGTGAAGAAAAACAAAAATCTTAAACCTTTGTGCTGACAAAATGGGAACTAGAAAAAGTGTTGGAAATTGAACCCTTCATAGATAGGGCTATTTTAACTGAATAATACATTAAAAAAATCCAGAGTTTTCTTCAAAATCATCCTGAATATCAGTCCTCTTTCAACCCACAATAGAATTATTTTCCTTTGTCTCAAGACCCAGCTATTGGCTCATCGTCTTCTCATCAAGGAGAAGGTAACCTTCCTGAAAATCTGACCTTTAATCTCTCCGATTTTTTATCTCAGTAGAATAAAGTTGAAGCAACCCCAACCCTTTAAGAATCTACATCTGAAACTGATTCTCTTGGAGAGGTTGAAATAAAGCCTTCTGATGTCCATTTCTATGAAAATCCATTGTTTTCAACTCCACAAAATGAAATTTCTAGCATTCAAACTTCTACATCAGCAAGTTTTCCACTCTTTATACCTCAGCAAGTCATGGCTCATTTGGATCCTACAAGAATGCAATAGATTCTTGCTGCAAGATATGAGCCACTCGCTCTTCCTCAACCTTTGTATCCTCTTCCTCAAGGGGATTATCTGAAATATTTTCCCAAATACACAGGGGAGGGAGAAGGAGTACCTACCGAAGAACACCTAGTTTCCTTTTATAGTTATGCTGATAATAAAAACATTGAACATGAAGATGTTTGGTCAAGACTCTTTGTTTAGAGCTGAGATGGAGAAGCTCGAAAGTGGTTCAGAAATTTTCCACCAGGTTCAATAACTAGAATATATTCTTTGGAGGAAGTGTTTGTAAAACAATGGGGTGACTGGAAGGATTACTTGTATTACCTCACAGAGTTTGGGGCCTTAAAGAAGAAGACTAATGAGTCATTGGCAGACTTTACAAAGATATTTAACAAAGTCTATCAAAATATTCCTGTAGAAGTAAAACCTCCTGAAACCATAGCCATGATAACCTTTTCCAATGCCTTAGACTCCAAGTTTTCACTGTGGTTGAGAGTTAATAAGCCACAAACATTGGTGGGTATGTAGCTGCTATTGGAGTGCAGTCCAATCTTATGGCCTCAAAAAAATTAAAAGTTGAAGAGGGGAAGGGGGCAAAGGATAAAAAGAAATTGAAAGAAGAGAAACCATCTTCCTCCTCTAAAAATTTTACAGCTGAAGAAAAGCTTGATCAAATGTCTAATTTTATTAAAGATATTGCTTCCAAAATGACAAAACTAGAGTTAGAAAACAAGCCTGTTGCTAGGCCCATTCAAAATGAAGGAAATAGAAATCAAGCTCCTTTTAGGAGACCCTTTTAGCCCCAAAATTTTTTATAGTTCCCAAGAAGAAATCCTGATGATGTAATATTCCTAAATTAGCATGCAACTAATGGGAATATTAATTTTTCTCTTAACATCTAGTTAGAGGAATAAATGGGTAAGGAGGCCCATAAGTATCTTAAGTAGGCTAAAATACCTCTTAATGTGAAAATGGATCATGTTAATAACTGGATCAAACACCATCATATGTGAGCAAGGGCTAATATATGTGGACAAGGTCAAGTTTGACCAAGTCAACAACATTAATATGAGAGGAGTGGATCATCAATAAAGATAGCTCAGTGTGAATGTAGATCAGTTTAGCTTGTCAGAATAAATACACCTTGGGTGTGAAAGAAGATAATGCATGGAGACTAAGTCATGGTTGACCAAATCAAACAACACTATAAATAGAAGAGTGGAACTAATGGAGACAACATAATTTTGGAGGAGGAGCCTTTGCATGGAAGTAACCTCATGAATGGGTGGGACCCATGGTGAGGAAGCTCATCATCTCTATAATGGAGGGAATGGCAGCCATATGGGGAGGATTGGAGAATATTATTTTATGATTCGGTCTGTTTAGAATTATTGCATGCTTCAGCTGTTTAGCTAAGTTTTCTGCATTTTTTAGTGCAAGGGTTTTCTCAGGCAAAAATTCCCCACTCTTCCCTGGATATATTATTTAATAAATCTAAGAGGAGTTTTATGGGCTTCATTTCCACTATCTGGAACTTGGCCAAGCATTCACCTACAGCCACATTGTAGTCTCTTGGAGGATCTGCATTATTTTACATGGTGTTGCAGTGGGAGGGTTTAAACCCTTGTTTTATGAGCTATTTTCCCAGGAGGAGGATCAACCTTTTTCATGGAAAGCTAGTAGGAGGAACTTTATGTATACCCCAATAACCTCGCAGGAAAAATGCATGGAGTTAGGATTTTTTTTTCAACATTTACGAATGTGTAACCTTATAAATTACTTTATATATTTCTGCATTAACCATTTAAATACCCATCATCATCACTTAGAGAAATATTTAGCAAAAATCATAGTGAGTTACACAACCATTAATTGTCCTTGTTGTAGCATATTAACTTAAATTTCCTGCTATAACTATGTATCGATCCCATGATCATTTTAATTCAATTAGTAGATCACCTAATTGATAATATCAATGTCATATCATGAAAGAAATTAACATCATCAAAACGACACAATGAACAATCACATAAATAGACACCGATATACCCTAGAAACCCCATAGGGTGAAAACCAGCAAACGTTTAATTTTATTATTAAACGCTCATGAGGGTTGTCACCCCTCACTCAATGGTTATAAGGGAGTCCATCCCTTGACCATTGTCATAAAATTTACATATAAAAATAATCTTAAACGAAACATAACTAGCTATAAGCTATTACAATCATCATGATACCATTTACCCACAAATCATCAATCTCTGTCTTTGTAGTCAGACTGCTTCCTTCAGGGGATCATTGTGCAATTGGAACTACTAAACCTGCATGGACTAACAACTCTTTATCTTCCACAATGTTAAACTTGAAATTTCCTTTTCTCAAGTCATCCTTCTTTCCTACCATTTCTATCGTCAGCACACTTGATATCATGATTAGATAAAATATTAATAAACCAATAATCGATCTCTATTTGTGACACTTCAACAAATATTTGTATGCATTTATAAAACATAACCACATTGACATTAGTTTCCTTATTTAACATCATTTCACATGCATTAGTAACAAATAAATCAATATCAAGCATCCTCTTTCCACCAAACACTAACAAAATCTTGCATGCACTTTCATATTATTTCCAAAAGAAAGCTAACATACTATATAATAATACCGTGCATAAAAATGCATAACAAGATTTTCAAGATAACTATCCCAACAAGAAATTTCTCTTTTTGCCTACTATTACTCATTATTTCTAAAACTCATAAAATATACCAACTTGGAAATATAATTTATTTCCATAGAAGAATTTAAATTATTCTAAATAAAATAATTAAGAAATAATGCTTCCAATATTCTTATAATTAGGAATTACAAGAATATTCTTCATGTAATATCAATATAATAATTAATAATATTTAATTATTTAATAACCCTCATTTTATGAGAACTTTTACAGTGGCTTACCTGAGGGATATTACAAACTCCCCCCTTAAAAAGCACATCGTCCTCGATGTTCTTCTCTTATTGGAACATTAACCTTTAATTTTCATTACCAATTATTTAGGAAACGTAAAATAATACTTAAATCATAATAATTCCACCAAAAACTCAAGCTGAACTTAGCCCTTTAATCATCAAAAGGATAAGAAAAAATCTATCAAGTGAATGTTATATTTTATTTAGGAGTTACACTAGTCTTTCTCTCCCACTAATGTTTTTTCAAATTACTATCTTTCTCTCCCACAATAATTTCAATCAAATTCAAACTCATGGTATTTATCTCCAACCATTTCCTTTGAAAATTATTGTCTTTCTCTCCCACAATAATTTCATTCAAATTCAAACTCATGGCATTAATCTCCAGCCATGTTCCTCTAGTATGTCAAGAATTTAAATTTCAATAACTCATTATTTTATCTAACGTGATTTATTTCAGTCGCTTATATATTTCAATTAATTTCCTCTATGCATGCATATAGATCAGTCATTTATGACATGTTCATTTTCTCATAAAAACACAACCTATTTCATCGAAATTGTTGCTAAGATAATTTAATATATCATGCATGCAAAACTATAACACATGCAACAACTTGGAGATATTCAAATTACATTCTATTGTAACATCCAACATATTTAGACAATTTTAAAATTAGTAACAGAACATAGACATAATTTTATCTAACAATAGTTAATTTAAGGGTAACAGAAGAGCCAGAGGCATATTTGAGGCATATTCCACCCAACCATGAACTGTATCCAACTGATTTAGCCAACTCCAGTCTGGCCCCCACCAATCTTATTTCTTGAATTCCTTAAATTTCTTCCCCATGATTTTTAAGTCTTGCTTTAAGATGCCTTAACCTTTTTTGTCTCGGGTATTTTTGTTTTTATATTTTTCGAAAAAAAGATACTCTTCTTTTTATTTAAAGTATGTATTTCTCTCCCGCTGTGCTTTGTTTTATTACTTAGTATTTATCTCCAACTATAATCACTAGCATAATCATTTTCTCTCCATTATGTTAATATTTTCTCTGCATTAATTTTCTCTAGGGATTTTTTTCTTATACTCATAATCATTTTTGTAATATTATGCATGCAAGGTTAATATAATCTACAGTATAACCAGTTAGTGCTCAGGATGGTTCATAGGTACAATAGAGGTTTTATTGTCTTTTATCCACATCCATATTCAATTCTCATGAGCACATCTTTTAAAGAAACATTATAACTTTCTACTCTTTCATGTGGTTATTAATCATGCATCATGCATCTCATGTTAATTGTAGTATACTACAAGTTTAATTAAAATCATACCTGAGATGATGCCCACTAGCATCATACCTCTACTTCCTTTTTGCATAACGATTCCCAAAAGGCGCCAGTGTTGCAACCTTTTGCTTTGATACCATTTGTAACATACCCCGATAACCTCGCAGGAAAAATGCATGGAGTTAGGACTTTTTTTTTTCAACATTTACGAATGTGTAACCTTATAAATTTCTTTATATATTTCTGCATTAACCATTTAAATACCCATTATCATCACTTAGAGAAATATTTAGCAAAAATCATAGTGAGTTACACAACTATTAATTGTCCTTGTTGTAGCATATTAACTTAAATTTCCTGCTATAACTATGCATCGATCCCATGATCATTTTAATTCAATTAGTAGATCACCTAATTGATAATATCAACGTCATATCATGAAAGAAATTAACATCATCAAAATGACACAATTAACAATAACATAAATAGACACCGATATACCCTGGAAACCCCGTAGGGTGAAAACCAGCAAACGTTTAATTTTATTATTAAACACTCGTGAGGGTTGTCACCCCTAACTCAATGGTTATAAGGGAGTCCATCCCTTGACCATTGTCATAAAAATTACATATAAAAATAATCTTAAACGAAACATAACTAGCTATAAGTTATTACAATCATCATGATACCATTTACCCACGAATCATCAATCTATGTCTTTGTATTCATACTGTTTCCTTCAGGGGATCATTGTGCAATTGGAACTACTAAGCTTTATAATAGGACAACAACTCTTACCATCTTTACAATATTAAAACTTAGAAAAATCCCTTTCTAAGTGTACTTCTTCCGCCATTGTTGTCGTCAACAATACTCTAATCTAGTATTCTGATGCAAAATATTAATAAACAAATAATCAAATATCTATTTGTGACACTTCAAAATATACTACAGCCACATGTATAAAACACAACCACATTGACATTAATTTCTTATTCTTTTCATTTAACATGCATTAGTAACAAATAAATCACTATCCCAACATCCTCTATAACGAACACTAACTTTTAAAATCTTATGCCTTTCATATTGACATAGAAAACTACTATACTATATAATAATATTGTGCATGCAAATGCATAACAAGATTTCAAAATAACTATTATGACATTTCCTACTGCACCTATCATGCTCATTATTTTCTAAAACTCATGTAAAATACCAACTTGGAAATATAATTTATTTCCATAGAAGAATTTAAATTATTCTAAATAAAATAATTAATAAATAATTCTTCCAATATTCTTATAATTAAGAATTACAAGAATATTCTTCATGTAATATCAATATAATAATTAATAATAATTAATTATTTAATAAACCTCATTTTATGAGAGTTTTTACGGTGAAACTGCAGCGGGGATTCACTGCAATACAACCATTTCTTTGCATGGGTAAACCCTTTACTAGAGCTTCAACCATACGGTGTTATTCAGCCACATATACGTAGGATACGGTTCTTATACTTCATGTTTATCAAGAAACATACTTAGGGTCATCTTGGATCTATCTAAAGGAAGCCCAGGATCTACTTTTTGAAGCTCTATATGAACTCATCTATCTTGTATTTAGTTTATCTCTCTATTTCGATATAAACCACGAAAAAAATGTCTTGTCTTTTGCTTGATAATTCTGTGTTGCGGTAGTCATGGGAGTTGAAGTGTTTTTAAGTTCCTGGTTGTTGTCGGTTACATAACACATATTTATGAAAAATTCATTTTCTATGCATGTATTGCTGATTTTCCCATTTGGAAACTCTCAGTTAATTATAAAAGCTCTAATCTTGGCTCAGCCTATGTATTTCAACCATTATGGAGTCTTCTCATGGGAAGGAGAGGATTTGGAAAAGAGATCAAGGAAAACCCTTATTTTCTAGAGGGAAGAAGTTCTCAAAACTTCTTCTTCAAACTCTGCATGGTATCAGCAACGACATCAAAGAAATGAGGAGGGAAAAACATGGAGATCCCTCAACAGGATTTATGCATGCAGAAAACTCTAGTTCCTCATATTATGGGTGTTAGTATTCAGCCACACCATCAGATTTAAAACTCTCTACCAGCCATATGTTCATGAAAAATAAAATGGAGAAAGGAGATGTGCCAAAGAAGGAGACTCTTGGTGAATATTTGCAAGAGTATGAATATCAATCTAAGAGGTTCAAAGATCACTTGAACTTCCAAGGGTTTTGCAAGATCAAGGAGGAAAGGAGCACAAGGAGCAAGCAAAATCGTGTTGGTAGATTCATTGTATCTACTTTTTATGGCTCACCTAAATGTCCAGCTAGGGTTTGGGTGGAGGAGCTAGACACATATGTGCAGCAACATCAAGTTTCTGAAGATGAAGCCATTAAAGTAGCAGCGCTGCATTTTGAACGTAAGGCTTATGCTTGGTGGTTTTTTGAGCTCTTTTCATTAAAGAATGCAAATAAATCTACTTATGAAAATTTCATTAGAACAATAGTGGAAAGGTTTGATGAAAAATTTTATGAAACACCTTTTGTGGAGTTAATAAAACCAAAACAAACAAAACCTTTGCATGGTTTGGAAGGATCTACAAACCCAACTCCATTTTAGAAAACCATTGAGGGGAATGAAAACTTATATGATACTTTGCCAAGGGAAAGATCCCCATTGCATGATGAACTTTCTTCTCAAGAGAAAGACATGGGGATTCCTCTTTCAGGGGAAGACCAAGATCAAGGGTCTCTCATTGTTGATGAGGTATTCTCACATATTGATGAGGAGAAAGAGAAGGCTGGAGGTAAAAATGTTTTCATATCAAGAGCACATCCAGTACCTCATGAAGAGGAAGAGGGATCATTTTCTCCAAGGAGAGAAACTCTTGCACTCTTGCAAGAAGTTCCAAAGAATATCACATATGGAGATCATGGAACAATCAATGTGCAGCATGTGCCATCATTAGAAAATGGTTAGATCTTGAAGCTAGAAGGAGATAAAGCAGAGTACAAGCATAATATGATGAGGAGCACACACCCCTCTCTATTTTAGAAGTTTAATGCACAAAAGAGGTAGGAGGATTTGTGCAGTGTGAAGGCAAGGATAAATTAGTCCACACACATATACATCTTTCTCTATGCCTTGATGTATCTTTGAATGGAGGCATTCCACCAGAGAGACCCCCTGATTGGCAGAACAATAAAGAGTTATCTCAACTATGTGAAACAATGATATATTTTCCCAAGGAAGGATGCCAGCTCTGCTCACAGGGTATACAGTGAGTTGGGAGGATGAAATTTCAAATGTGGGCCTTCTTTATCTTCTAAAAAATATGACTAGGTAAGTTGATTCATAAATCTATGATGGCATGATCATGGTGTCAAATGGCCACTCCATAGCCTTGGAGTAGCAAATGATACTTCTACATATAATGAATATTTCTGAATATAACAAGAGGGAATGACCACTCTTGTATGGATGGACCAAACTATGGAAGTTTTGGAAGAGAGAGACCTTTCAAAAGGAGGTTGACTTCCATGTACTTCAATCTTGTCTTGAGCAAGATCAACTGCAAGAGAGGCACCAAAAGTGGAGTGACATTACTCCAACATGTGGCTTTGGAATTGAGCATGTCAAAGAGGAGAGTTATCATATGACATGCACTTCATTTCATATTTCTACAACGCTGTCATTGTTGGGAAGCCTAGATCCACATTGGGGGTCCTAACTCTTGGTAGAATATTCCAAGAACCTCTTCACAAGTAAGGTTCTTAATGAGAAAGTGATGGATAGGAGGTATATAGTGGTTGATGGAGTCATTTATTTTCATAATCAGATCTATTTGACTAGAGACTCCAAGCTCAAGGATAAACTACTACATGCAAGCTATGAGACCTTGCTTTCCAATCCCACTGATTTCATTAGAATACACCATATTATCTTGGATGGATTCATGTGGGAAGGCTTCAAAGAGGATATGCACTATCACATGAGGAAGTTCATATATTACTTGCAGGTTGAGGAGGAACATAGCTCTTGGGAAGAGTTATCATTACCACCTCCTTATTCATTGGGTGTGAGAGGGAGCTCATCCATGAGCTACCTAACTGATTTGAACCAAGTGTATGGTAAGGCTTGTATTTCTGAACATCATGATATATTTAATATATAATTGTATTTTCTTACCACACATGTGCAAGGCATTGCTCTAAGAAGAGGCACATTTTATTATTTTCTTCATGGGCTACTTGGGGCCATGAGCAATGGTGATGTTGACCATTCCCTATAAGATTTTGGGGAAATGATGTACTCTTCATGGTGTGATTCATTAACACCAACAATCATACACCTTATCCAAGCATGCAAGAATAATGGGGCAACAAACAAGTGGTGGAAAGAACACTTGTTATATCAATCTCTATGGCAGTTAGGAGAAAAACTGCGCTGGTTGCACATGAGGGACCATTTTCCTTCTCCTTTACTACATATGGCTGCTTGCATGACTTTAATTATGATTCCATATGCTGAAGATGTTCTTATATTTGTTTGGAACATGATTGGAAGGGAGATACATTGGTTGGATGTATCCTTGAGGAAAGAAATTTCCCACACTTTTTGCACTACATGCTTCAAGGGGAGCATGGGAGATGATATGGCCACTATAGTAGATCACTTGTTTCTTTATGAGGTAGGCCATATGATTGTTTGGAGCACTTGGGACATGCCTCTCATGAGAATTTTGGAGGAGCTTTTCTACGAATTACCAAGCTGGGAGGTGATTCATTTCATTTGGATGACAGCATGGAGATGGGAGTATTTCATTGGGAATGAAGTCCCTATGATTGTCATCACTTATACCTTGAGGAGGCCATTAAACAGCAAGAAGGTTTCCATATAGACCTTCCATTCTTTCATGATGAGAGCCATTTGGTTTATCCACCAAAGGCCAACTTACACATTTGGGAGGAACGATTGGGAGACAGAATTGTTGCAGAATAACTGAAGCAATGGTGGAGACTATTAGATGTGGAGGTCACAAGAGGAGGAGGGGAGATTTTGCAGCAGCCTTACAGTTGCTTGAGGACAAGCAAAATTTGGGAGGGAAGACTGTAATATTCCTAAATTAGCATGCAGCTAATGGGAATATTAATTTTTCTCTTAACATCTAGTTAGAGGAATAAATGGGTAAGGAGGCCCATAAGTATCTTAAGTAGGCATAAAATCCCTCTTAATGTGAAAATGGATCATGTTAATAACTGGATCAAGCACCCTCATGTGTGAACAAGGGATAATATATGTGGACACAGTCAAGTTTGGCCAAGTCAACAACATTAATATTAGAGGAGTGGATCATCAATAAATACAACTCAATGTGAATGTAGATCAGTTTAACTTGTCAAAATAAAGACACCTTGGGTGTGAAAGGAGATAATGCGTGGAGACTAAGTTATGGTTGACCAAATCAAACAATGTTGTAAATTGAAGAGTGGACCTAATGGAGATAACGTAATTTTGGAAGAGGAGACTTTGCATGGAAGTAACCTCATGAATGGGTGGGAACCATGGTGAGGAATCTCATCATATATATAATGGAGGGAATGGCAGCCATATGGGGAGAATTGGAGAATATGATTTTATGATTGGGTCTGTTTAGAATTATTGCACGCTTCAGCTAATTAGCTAAGTTTTCTGCACTGTTTAGTGCAAAGGTTTTCTCAAGCAGGAATTCCCCACTCTTCCTTGGAGATATTGTTTAAGAAATCTGAGAGGAGTTTTCTGGGATTCATTTCCACTATCCGACACTTGGAAAAGCAATCACCTATAGCCACAATGCAGCCTCTTGGAGGATCTATGTTATTTTACATGGTGTTGCAATGGGAGGGTTTAAAACCTTGTTTTATGAGCTAGTTTCCCAGGAGGAGGATCAACCTTTTTCCCGGAAAGCTAGTAGGAGGATCCGCAGCCATTTCTTTGCATGATCAACCATATTTATGCAGTGCTTCAGCCATATAGTGTGATTCAGCCATAGATTTGCAACATGTTCTTCTTTTACTTCGTGTTTATCAAGAAACCCTTGCCGTGTCATATTGGATCTATGTAAAAGGGACTAGATCTATGTTTTTGAGCTCTATTGATTAATATATCAGAAAATCTGATTTGTCTCTCTATTTATGAGTATAAAACCTAAATAAACTGCACTATCTTTTGCTTCAGTATTTCTATGTTGCAGTAGTCATGGGGTTGAAGTGTTTTTGAGCTGTTATGAGCATGGGAGGCTTGTTTATCTAGGCTATATTGATTTTTTTATGATTTCCTTTCAGATTGTGTTGTTATAATGTCAGATCTAAAGGATCCATGGGATGTTATTGATTTTAATAACACAGATTTCTGAAAAATGCGTTTTCTATGCATGTATTTTTGATTTTCCCATTTGGGAATATTACAGATGATCAAAATGTTCATCCTCCACTGAATAATTTTTCTGAAGAAAATTAGCAAGATAAAGAAGAGGAGCACAAATATATAAATCTTGTTGGGGAGACATCATAGTCAACTTGTTTGACTTTGCAAGACTATGAAGACTAGTCTATGATAAATCTATTTTCAGGTGATGAAGAGGCTCATATTCATGTTCAAAATGAGAAAATGCAGCATGAAAATCAGATAAGAAATTATCCTTTGAGATCATAAGGGGTTGTCCAACTGCCTCAACAAAAACAAGATGTTGAAAACATTGCTGCCAAACAAAAAGAAAAGGTTAATGATGTCCCTCCATCACCTAACCTTGCCCCAATCATTAAAAATAATGCAGAAAATAAACACTTGACTCCAGTCAATTTTAGTTTCAAGTCAGAATTAAATAAAATCAAGATTCCAGTTCCACTCCTTGAATTGTTGAAAAATCCAGCCTACAGAAAAGTCATTTAAAAGTCTCTTACGTCCATCTCTTTCTCCTGATTCTATCAACCTTGAGGATGAACATCCTACTATCATTTTAGGCAACCATGTCAAATATCAAAATGATGATAATTCTTCACCTTTCTATCTTTCACTCAAAATTCATAACAAATTGCTGCACAACTGTCTATTAGATTCCGGGGCCTCTCACAATTTGATGCTTAAGAAAGTGATGGATGAATTAGGACTAGAAATCACTAAACAATACCATGACCTCTACACTTTTGACTCCAAAAGGGTCAAGTGTTTAGGAGTGATGACATATTTGGTAATTTCTCTTACCCAGCTCCCCATGAAAAGTCTAGTGATGGACATAGTGGTTGCTGATATACCATCTAGATTCAGAATGTTTATTTCTAGATCTTGGTCCAAAAATCTAGGAGGCACTCTCCAAATGGATATGACATACACCGCTATCCTAGTCCTTGGAGGAGAATTTAGGAGATTGTATAGGGAAAAAAAAATGACGTATATCATAAGTGATCAACAAAATCCATCAAATCATCCTATATATGCAGAGGAGAAGGAGTTAGGGTCTTATATTTTACACCTTGCTGCTGATGACAATAATTTTAAGCTTGAAATTAGTAAAAAAACAAAAACTACTCATTTCAAAAGAGAAGGATTTAGAAACAGGACAGATTCGGAAATTTTATTTTGATGGAGCCTCATCAAGAGAGGGATCAGGGGCTGGTGTAGTTCTTATTTATCCCACTCAGAAGGTAGTGAATTTATCATAAAAATTACAATTTTTCACTACTAATAACACTACTGAGTATGAAGCACCGATTCTGGGAATGAAGACAACAAAATATTTGGGAGCTGAGCAGTTGATTGATTTTGGCGATTAAGAGTTGGTGGTACAACAGGTGAGAGATAAATATCAAGTAAAAAAAATTCAAAATTGAAGAATTACATAAATTAAGTCTAGGATTTTATTGAACATTATTTTTCAGCATTCAATTTGAATTTTTTTTCCAGAGAAGAAAATGAAATGGCAGACTCATTGGCCATTGCTGCTAGTAATTTTAAGGTTCCTCTTGATGTTAAAGCAACCTGTGATATTCAAATAAAAATCATACCTTCCATTCCTGACAATATCAAACACTGGAAAGTGTTTTTAGATGATAAAGAAATCTAGAAATTTTTGGAATGTGTGGAGGAGTTTTGAGACATTCAGATTGACAATGAACAAGACACAACTAAAAGTCAGAACAAGAAGCCATTCAAAAATACTATAGCTGGAAAAAACATTATGGATCTGAAAATAAACTTCATCCCTAAAGGCTTGGTTCCTTTAAAGAGGTTGTTTGACAATAATGATGTATTTTTAAAGTCTGATAGCAAGACAACTGAAGAGAGTACAGTTGATTGCAACATTGGTACATAAAATCACCTAGATATGTTAAAGTTTCTAAATTTCTTCCTCAAGAAACTAAAACTAAATATGTCAAGTTGTTGAAGCAATATGAAAACATTTTTTCTTGGTCCTACAATGATTTGAAGACATATGAAAAAAGTATAATGGAGCATAAAATCCCTCTTAAATCATAAGCAAAACCTATGGCAGATAAGATATGGCATATTAATCCTATGCTGCTCCCTATTATTGAGAAATAAATCAGGAAAATATGGGAAGCCAAAATAATTATGAATTTGAGATTTTCTAATTGGGTAGCTAATATAGTCTCGGTTCGAAAGAAGAATGATGAAATCACAATTTGTGTCGATTTTCCCAATTTGAACCAATGTTCACTGAAGGATAACTATCCTTTACCCAAAATGGACCATATTTTGGAGAAGGTTGTAGGCTCAAAGAGGCTATCAATCATAGATGGGTTTTTAGGATACAATCAAATTTCAGTTGACAAACAAGACAGGGAGAAAACAACCTTTACTTCACCCCAGGGAACTTTAATGTACAATAAGGTGCCTTTCGGTCTAATGAATGCCGGTGGAAAATTTCAGCGGGCAATGGACATTACCTTTGTAGGAGAAAATGACAATTTTTTTGTCATTTATTTGGATGTCAAAACAATATTTTCAAAATCTGATCATGATCATTTAAAACATTTGCAGCAAGTGTTTGATAAGTGCATAAAATTTGGTTTTCATTTAAACCCAAAGAAATCATGCTTTGCTGTTCAAGAAGGAAAAATGTTGGGACATATAGTAACATAAGATGGTATTTGCATTGATTGAGGGAGATTTGAAGCTATTCAAAAAATTGATTTACCCAGAAATAAAAAAGAGTTACAATCATTTTTTGGTAAGATTAATTTTGTGAGGGGTTTTGTTACAAACTTTGTAGAATTAATTAAACATATAAATTTCTGGTTGAGGAAAGATGCATAGTTCAGGTGGCAAGATGAAGCAATTTTTTTTTTTCTTAGCAATCAAATCTACCTTGACTGAAGCCCCAGTGTTAATCAACTCTGATTTTGAGAAGGATTTTTTGACTTTTTCATATCCTTCTGAGGAAACTATTGCAACAATTTTACTTCAAAAGAACAAGGAAGGCTTGGAGCAGCCAATTTCTTTTTTCAGCTGTGCATTAAGGGATGCTGAGTTAAAGTACATCTTGGTTGAAAAACAAGCATATGCAATAGTGAAGTATTTGAAGTCTTTTTGAGTTTATGTCCTACAATCTAAAGTCATTTATTTTGTGCCAAATATTGCTATCAAGGATGTATTGTTGCAGCCAGAAACATATGGCAGGATGGGAAGATGGTTGAAAAATATTGTGGAATTTGACATTGAAATCAAAATTAATAAGTTGATAAAGGGATATGGTTTAGCCCACTTGATGGTAGAATCAAATTGCAAAGCTATAAATCTGAACATGGAGATAGCTGAAGAAACATATAAAGAAGGTATAACTAATTATCTTGAAATCTTTTATTCCAATTGGTACAAGGATATAGTATATTTTTTCTTAAATTTTAGTTGTCCTCCAGAAATGGAAAGATAAAAGAGAAGGGATTTTAAATTGAAGGATGTTAAGTATTGTGGAAAATCATCTTTATTGGAAAGACCCTATAGGAGTTTTGTTGAGATGTCTAGACGCAGCTGAGTCACAAGAAGTTATGGTAGAGATGCATGCAGGGTTATGCAGTGGTCATTTATACTGAAAAGCTACCCCAAATAAAATTCTAAGATTTGGCTATTATTGGCTAGATATTTTCTCTGATGTTTTTGCTGAAGTAATAGCTTTCACTAAGTGTCAAAAGTGTGTTGGTAAGAAAAAGCTTCTCCCACTACCTCTCATTCCCATTTCAGCAGATACTCCTTTCTAGCAGTGGGGGCTAGATTTCATTGGTGAGATTCACCCACCATCATCAGGACAACACAGATGGATTCTTACAACCAAAAATTATTTCACCAATTGGATTGAGGCCATTCCAATCAGAAATTCCATTGACACAGTAATAATTAAATTTATGTTGGAAAATATTATGTCTAGATTTGGTTTCCCTCAGAATTTGGTGACTGACAATGCAATGGATTTTAAATATTCCAAGATGAAAAATTTCTGTTAGAAGTATAACATTGATTTGACTCATTCTACACTTTATTACCCCCAAGGTAATGGGTTAGCTGATTCATTGAAAAAAAGTCTGGTAAGAATTATAAAAAAGATGACGACATAAAACAAAATAAATTGGGATACTCAGCTAGTTCATGCGCTTTGGGAAGATAGGGTGAGTAGAAAAATATCAATTGGAGTTTCTCCCTTTAAACTTGTTTATGGTGCTAATGCTATGATGCCATTATAGTTGGCCCTTCCTATTATGAAGCTCTTACAAAATGAAACTAAAAATTCAAATCCCATTCAGAGAAGGATGTTGCAACTGATAGAAGCTCATCAAATCCAAGAATCCCTGATGGATAAAATAGAGAGGTGCAAAGCCAAAGTAAAATATATATTTGAAAAAAGAGCAAAAAACATATATTCCAAGAAGATGATTTGGTATTGCGCTGGGATGCAAGAAGAGAAGACCCTGGGAAGCATGGTAAGTTTGATAACTTGTGGTTTGGGCCATTTAAATTCACTCAAGTTCTAGAAAATAATACATTTTTGCTAAAACATTTATATGATGATAAATTAACCGGAGGTCCAGTCAATGGTCATTATCTCAAAAAGTTCTTTGTTTTTTGAGTCAGTCAGTATCTCCATTGTAAATATCTAAAGTGTTGTTTCAATAAGACTCCATGCCCAATGGTATTTGTGTTTGTAAATAGAGTCAGTTTCATTTCAATAAATAAAAGTCAGTTTTTGTCATTTGTTTCTAGAATTTAAAAGTCTTGAGAGTTTAAGGCACTGAATCTACATAACTTGAAGCCTCAGAGGGAGGAATTCATCCCCAATAAGATCCACTATTAGCACTGCAATTTTTCAAAAAAAATTTCAAGGTCTAGTCATCATTGTAAGTTGTGTCTTTGATCGTCCCTTGTATCCTAACCTATGGTGGAGAGACCTAGAGGGTTAAAATGTATGAGTTTTTATCACTTTTTAACAAAATCCAAAAATAATTTTGAGTCCAATAGTTTGTTTGTGTCATAGAGTCATTAGGGTGAAGTCTCTTTTCATAAGTATTTTAATTGTTTTTAGTAGTTAAGGTCATGTGTTTAAATGTCAGAGTCACCAGTTGCGTTAGGAATAACACAGGAATAGCTACCCTTTCCTCGAGAAACAACTATTTTCTTCAGAAGTTCTAGTTTTACAAGCAACATAGGAATAGATGTCTTTTTCAAAAAAGAAGCTATTACCTGAAAAATTGGTACAAGGAGACAAAAGTGGCATTACTCAGGTGAAACAAACACTGCTCTTTGAGTAGTGAAGGTGTTGTAGATCATATCTGCATATCCTTTTCAATTTTTATTTCGAATATCAAAAATACAAAAAAAATTAGAAAATCAAAAATCATATGTTATAGTATAAAGTTTTTATACTATATCATAAAAGAAGCATTTCAAAGCTCGCTGAATATTAACCTTATTGAAATATATGTTTTGATTTAAGCTTAAGCTCCGAGCAATTTCTTGAGCGGAAGCGGTGATCACAGAAAAGTGCTTTCGGATAAGTTATTGCGGGGGGAGAAGTAGCTCGTTGTTTATCAAATCCCGACCCCCCGTAGTTGACTAGTCAAATCTTGGATGAGCCGTGATCAATGGCTTGGATTCATTACGGGGGGTGTCGGTCGAAGTTCGCTACTGTACTCCAGGACCTCCCGCGGTGATGTCATCTGGTGAGGTGGACGACCGCTGTTCCTAACGGCTTTTTCGCGTTGGCATTTATTACGGATTTTCAAAGCTGTTAAAAGGGTTCTTTATTCCCGTTTTCATCTATTCGTGGTTGTTTTTACCTTTGAACCGTGTTCTCGCCACCTTTGCATTGTCTGCTATCCCACGAATTGTTTCTATCCCCTGTCAGCCATGGCAAAGCGAGTCTCCCTATCTGGTATTTCAAACCTCAGTCCCCTCCTGGACAACGAAAAAGACGTCCACAACACCTTGTCCTCTGTTAATCATCCCTTATTGTGTCACCAAGTGACCCTCAATTCCGAGAAATCCCCATTGTTTTCCGCCATGAGAACTTCCGGTGTTTTAGCATCTTGTATCCCAAAAACCCACTTTTTTCCCGAATTCATATCATGGTTAGTCTCATCAATGTACCCTGGTAAATGTTTCGTCATGAATTCTCAGGGAGAAAATGTCCTGTAGGTATCAACACAATTAGTTCGCCAAGCATTGTGCTTTCCAGAAGATAAGTCTCCGTTACAATTCTCCGAAGATTCATTGTTTCAGTATTTTGAAGACCTTTCAAACGAAGAGTTCAGTCATTGTATGTCATTTTTGAAATCAAATCTAGAAAAAACTCAATTTGGAGGAGAAGAGTTCAGTTTGGAGGCGTTCAATGTTTAGTATAGGCCAGTTCTTAGCTGCATTACGGAGATTTTGGGGAAAGACGATGACCACAAAATTGATAAATCAGTCTTGGGGATGTTTGCACTGATGATGAAACCAGGGGTGGTCCTTGACATTCCGTCTTTTTGGTTGGAAATAGTAAATTCCCAATTGATAGCTTTTCCTCTAACATGTTTCTTCAGATTTCCGTCATTGGTTGTTTACTTATTTTTGTATCAAAATGTCGAAGAGTTCATGAGTTTGGGTTTAAATATAGTTGATAGTAATAAAAATAAGCAATCAATTTTATTCTGGACCGACATGATTAGAAAAGAAGAGAATGAAGCAGGGCTGTTTGAATTTGCTAATCATTTCATGTCTATTGCTTATAAAATTTTGAATGGAACTCTTCCTCCATGCTTTCTACCAAAAGCCCGGGAGTTCCTACAGATAGGACCCAATTGCAGATTTGGAGATTGGTTTGTATTCGAAGAATACTCAGAGATAAGGCTATATGGAGTTAGCATTGAGCCCTATAGGCTCCCAACTTTTGTACCCATGCGACTTTTCGCCCTGGAATTCATAAGGCAAAGTCTTAATGTAGACCAAGTACATTTTCTTCCCATGAAGAAAGGTTTGATGTACAAATTGCCTATGAGTGTGGGACCTTTTGTGGTCAACACGAGACAAGCTTTTGATGAAGTCTCAAAAATGTTGGAAGGGACACAGTTGTTGTTGGGGGAAAAATGGCCTTATGATCCGCATGGAATAATTTCTCAGAAAAGGGTTGAGAACGGGTATGCTGCATTCTCCCATGTAAGCAAGCCTGATATAGAGAAGCTGGCAAATCCAGGTGAAACAAGTGCCTCAAAAACCAGCATTCAAACACCTGCCATTATGGAAAGGGCAAGCAAAAGAAGTAGAGAAGATGTTATTGAAATAGATAATGAGGAACCCAAAGAAGAAAAGAGAACCAAACTAGCAGAAGATCATTCTCCCAATTCGCCTGGTTTTACCCTTCATATCAATGAAGAATCAAGTGTTCCCTCTTCTCCTAGAAGACATGAAATTTACTCAGAAAGGATGCCGGCAGTCAAGCAAGTATTCATGCAAATTGAAGAAAGAAATCAGAGAATAAAAGCCAATGTAGAAGCGCAAGCAGAACATCACACAGCTGCTGATCAGACCAGATTATTGACTGTAATGGATATTGAAAAAGATCAATTTAGAATGGCTCTGTCACATCCAAAGGGAATGTCCCTTGGGTCTTCGAGCAACTTTAATGAGGTAAACATAATCATGGATGTTAAAAAGATCCCATTGTGGGACAAAATGAATCTTCATATGCAGACCGGGCAGTTGATTGTAAATGATTTGAGCAAGACTAATGCCACAGCAGTCAAGACTGAAAACATGCTTGCAAAGGTCATCAGACAATGCAAAATGGAAAAAGCTAATTCAAGGGCATTAACAACTCAAAACAAAGAGTTGAAGAAGATCATTATGGAAATTGGTGTGGATCCAAATGATAAAGCTGCAATTCAAAAACTCATGAAAAGTGCAGAAGTAGAAATATCCTCACTAAGGAAAAAGTTAAAATTACCAGCTACAGAGCACTCAATGGCTGCAGAAGTAGCTGAGGTGGAAAAAGAAAAGGAGGAGTTACGTCTGCAATTGTTACGAAAAGATGAAGAGTTGTCCAAAGTGAAGCAGACTACTATATCTCTGCAGAATCAAATTCAAAACCATACTTGCACTTTTGTTGTTCCTACAGGTGACAGTGATGCGGATCCTCAAACCCAAATTGTTCAGCTCAGCATAGAACTGAAGATAGCCGAAGGTGATCTTAAGCGGGTTCAGTTAGATTTGGAAACAGCTACTAAGATGATGAGAGGATGGGAAAATAAAGCAAATGAAAATAAGCAGCAATTACAAAAGGCTAAGGATGAAATTAAGGAGCTCAAGGAGAAGCTAAAAGGTAACATCTCACTTTTAAGAGCTAAAGATATTATTTGGACTGAAATTATATCTGAAATGAAGTCAAATTGGGATTCCTTAAGTATAATTGCTACAGAGAAACGCCTCATCTCGGACCATGAAGAGGAGATATCATCAGAAAAACAAACGCTCATTAAAAGAGCAAATTGGGCTAGGAGGTTTTTAAATTTTATCAATTCCAAATCAGATGAAGAGCTAGAAGAAATTGAGATACAAGATAGATACTTTTATGCTGAAGAAGTCAATAAAATGATAATTAAGAATGATCTACGAAAAGTTGCAGAGAAAAGGTTACTGAGAATTAAGGAGGCGGTAAAGAAGTTTGATATAACTTTTGATAAATTGATCCGAACAGGTTTGCCTTCATGCTGGACAGAAAAGGGAAATATTTTGACATGGAAGTTTTATGAAGATGCATTAACACTGGCAAAGAGCAGAGAAGATAGCAGACACGAAAAGACACAAGTTTTAAAGGGAGAGACAGTGTTTAACTTTTTACAGAGGCACTTCAATTTGCTATGGATGGTAAAGGCACTCTTCACAGAAAGGCTCACTCACAATCAGGAAGTTGCATTTAGATTGGAATACCTCAGCTACAAGAATGCTCCTACAACTCAAAGTGAACTTTGGAAAAAATGCAAAATCTTCTCCATTGACACAGCAAAGAAGATTCCAACGGATAAATCAAAAGTAGTTGTTGATTCCGCAGCCACTTCAGGACCAGTTGTTCCTTTAGATTAAAAGTTCTAAAAATTCTCATTATGTCATTTCCTAGGATTATGCAAATGTAATAGGACTTTTCTTGAGGCATGTACCTCCATAACAATTAATAGTTTAGGCAGTTAGAGTTAGTTAGAGAAGTTAGAATCAGTTTCATTACTGGAAACTGTTTTGTGATAATGTATTTAAGGACAATTGGAAGAAGGAGTGAGGTTCCGAGTTTTGGACCTTGAAGCCTAATTTTGTACTGAAAAATATTGAATCAATGAAAAGTTTTGCAAGTTTCCTTCATTCTATCTATGTTGAATAGTTTTCCATTTTTCATTTCGTTTCCATATCTATGAATAAAATAGAGTGATTTGAGCTGCAGGTCTCTTTATATCTGTGTATCTAAGAGTTAAACATCCTTAATGGGCGCTCCTCTATTTTAACTTTATTGTTGCTCACTTCTTCAGGGTTTTATGATGGTAGATTTTGTTTTAAGCAGCATATCAAATTGAAATCCTTTTCTTTCTTTTTCTTCTATTCATTCACTTCAGCATAAAGAGAACATGGCATTGCAGAACTTGTAGGGGTTTGATATTTGGAGATTATATTATTAATATTTGAAGGTTTAATAAACAGAGACAAATATACACTTGTTTGTGACATAATCTTTAATGTCTTGAGCATGGATTCCTTTACACAACAAGGAATTGTTTCTCAAGGAACAACGAGAAGGTATGCTAAAAAAAGAGGTGTTAATAACCTGAAATGTGGTTATTTCTCATTAGAGGATATATAAAAAAGGTTGGCTATTTATTTGCTAAGGTTACACAAATATATTGCTACTCATTAAAGGGTAAATGTATTAAAGTGCAATACGAGTAGAAATTATTAAAAAATGTGATGGAGTTCAGTGAAATGAGTTGGAAATTTTTTTAAATCATTTTTGTTTTCGTGTCATTCCCTCTCACCAAGTTTTAGGGCATGTAGAGCTCTGCCTCCATTCACTCTTGTGACAACTACAAAAAAACATTTCTCTCCTCTAGCAAAAAAATCTGTTACCAAGTGCCAGAAATTAGGGATTCATGGAGGGTAGCTATTCCTCATTTTACAACTGTGCATTGGCGGTTAGGTTAACTGTTAACAAGATGGGGAAGGGAGGTAAAGTGAACCATTCAGAGCTGGCTAACACCCGTTTTTTTGACCATCATGCTAAGTCCGAGTTCAAAGCAGCAAGCTGGTATCAGTTTTTAAGGAAGTTCTTAGGTGAAAATGTGGTAGTGGCTCAAGCATGTTTTGATACATTCGAGGGAGAAAAGGTCAGGATAGGGTCTCGGACCTTCAAGATCACCCAAACTATCATTGCAAGGGAAACTCAAACATCAGCTACAAGTGATTCCTAACACAAGAATTAAAAATTTTTGCTGAAAGCTGATTCAAACATATATTTAAAGCTCTAACATGAACATATTAGATGTAACCTTACCATTCATATTTCATATTTTATACTTGAGTGGAAACATGTCATTACCACTGTACAATGTTACATAAATTATGAGGGTAGGTTTTCTACTTTCCATAAATACTAGATGAGGTTTCTAGCTCATATCTCTGGCTCCAAACCTATGAATATACCATTTTTCCTTCATATATATCCGTTATAAATGTCTCAAAAGATACATAAAACCCCAAGCTATTCTCTTCATAATCTCTATCACAGAGGTTTGATTAAAATACTAGTAATTTATCATTTGTAAAAGAAAAGAACCACATGGGATAAGTTTTTAGCAGATGAGGGAGTTGGAAGTATTAATTCAAGGAGAAAATTAGGAAAGCCTAGAAAGCTAAAAACTTAGGAACAACAATAAATACCTACACCTACATTGAATCCTTCACAAGCTCGCCCATATTCAATATCATCTAGTAGATAGACTAGGAATTCAGTCATAAAAGCTAGAGTTCAAACCACTATTTCTACACCAATCATCACTCTTATGCCTTAAGTACAACCAGCCAAGGAGGTATACATTAGCAGTTCATCCAAGGAGCCACAAACCTTGAGTTCTTTCATGCAGGAGTATAGAAACAAACTCAAGCAAAAATCTACCCTTCCTAGAAAAATAACTATGTCGAAGAACAAGGAAGAGGCAACTTCCTCTTCAAAGGGTAAACACAGAGAAAAATCATTGTGATAGAGGGACCTTCAATTGAAGTCAACCCTGAAACCTTGTCACCAAGCCCTGTTCTAGAGGTTAGACAGGAGAATCAAGAAAACAATTCCACTTCAGCACTAGAGGAGCCTATACTTGAACAAGTCTTTTCATCACTAAAAAAGGGGAAAAGAAAAATTTCAGAGACTATTAGAGTAAAATAACCTACCATAGCTCACCTTTACTCATCTATTAGTTCTTCAGCCAAGGGGAAGAAGAAAACTATAATTCATTCATATTCATCTTTTGAAGAGGATAGAAGTGAGACAAAGTTCAGTGAGTCATAGTTTAAAGAAGGACAATCAAGTAGAGTCATACATGGGAGAAAGAGGCCTCTATATATTCCAAACCCATACATTCAAATGGCTCACACCAGGCCAAAGAACAAGGTCATATTAACTAGTAAAATCATAGACAACCATGCTCTCAGGGATGAAATAATAAACATTGATGAAAGCCCTAAGAATGAACCAAGGAAGAAAAAGATTTAGCAAAAAAAGAAAGCACAAAGGAGAAGGTAAAAAAAGGGTACCTAAGTCTAAATTTATAAGGATTTTTGCTTCTATATTAGATATCTGATGATTGAATATAAAAAATCCTTAAAATCTGAAGAAACATTTCATTTTTTGGCTTATACATAGTATTTTCGGATATAGATACCCTTTTCCAAAATAATATCTATAAATGACTTCGCAAATATTGCGATATCTATACAACCCCTGACCCGATAGGACATTTAAATTCAGTTTTAAAAAGATATCACATCTGCTTATAAATCACAATTTTGGTTGAGCCATATGTTTAAAATCTCCGATGTTGCGGATCTGATATGAAATTAAATACATATAATAAAACTATCAGGTCTGTTCTTCATCACACATTGACATATCAACGATGTTACATCTCGTACTCAAATATTCCAATCGACGATCTCTTATAAAATCCAAAGTCGGTCCCACCAATGAGCCACATCAGCTATCGCATTCCCTCTATCAAAACAATAATATCAATGATTTATTCTATTAACAGTTCAATTTTCTTATAAAATTATTCTCCAATATAGTATTCACTCCATTGCAATTTCCCATCACATATGCTCATATTGCAACTTTTCTATCGAAACAATGATATCGCATCGTGAAACTCAAATAATGCCTTGTCTTTAGATCCTCCAATGCGATAAACTCTAATATACGCCTCTGCACTGTTATATTTTAACTATTATAGAAAACTTGATTTTATATAGACAAAGGCAAAAGTCACAACTTTTAAGTTATGCATGGAAAAAAAACTCGCGATGCGAAATATTCGGCGAGGTGATGACCTATACAACAGACCATGTGAATGCACGTTTTCATATTATACCTCTCATTGGTCTAGCTGGAATGAAATGTTTATGCTTGATAATACTCTAAATTGCTACAAACCAAGGAAATTTCGCATAAAACGATTGTAGTGAATGATATTATCCGTGATTTTACCTTTACCTGTTCCAAATATTACAATTTTCGAAGATGAGTTGAACCATTACATCACACTCACCAAATATTTTTCCCTTTAGTTATATTCATTTCTTCGAAAGGGACTCAGAGCCTCTAATTGACGAATTTTAGAATCTTGATCCTATGCTTTTCATTTTTCGATGTTTTCCTCAGAATTTCAAATTTTTTTACTTATCATACTGTTAGGTTTGTATTATATCGAAAGTATTTAAAAGGAATTCTAAGATTTAATTCTCTAAGCTTCACATTTCCTTTTCTTTCCAATATCTTTTCCATCACATTTAGTAAAGGAAATGACCTCTATTTCACTATATTCATTGGAATTTTGTGGTCTTAGAGTTTTGTAATTTTTTTTTTAGCTTTAGAAAAGGTTTTTGACATATTTGACACTTGATTTAATATCATATTTATTAAATCCCAATGTGCTCTCCTCGAAAAGTATTTTACAGGTAAATGTAAATGCTCTTGTAATCATTTTTACAAAACTTCAAATTATCGAAATGAAAGTCATCACAACTACTTTATAAACTCTTACAAAATTTTTACTTTTAATATGTGAATGTTTGATGCATTAGAAAGGTAATATTCCTACATTATACATTTACCAATAATTGGTTATTAGGAATGATCAATATTGTAAGTTTTTTTGTAAAATTTACACAAAAGCTTTTGTTCCAAGATCTTGTTGCTCTTAATATTCTAAATGTCGAGACTTCTTGTATCGAAGGTGAAATTTGATTAAAATTATAAAAAAAAATGTTGTCAGAAACATTATGAAGTAAGATTTTTATTTATCAAAGTCTTATCCATTGAGACTTTTGGAAAACTTGAGCTTTTTCCTTTTCCTTTGTTTCTTTCAGAAACTTAGAACTTTAGAATATTGGGTTAAGAATCTTTGCAAGTCCCTAACCAATTCATTATGATATTTCACTATGTAACATGAAGTTTTGTTTGATTATATTTTGAATTTATATTCTACTTTCATGTTATCAAGGTGGTCTAAAACTTGGATGTGTTTCAATCGTAATTTTTCCAAATCCAAGTATTCATTCATAGAGATGACTTTCTGACTAAAAGGATATAAATTCTTCATGGTGTACATACATGGAATTCTTTTACTCTCCTCATAAATTTGCTTCACTAATAAGGAATTTGGAACAGGTAAACATAATGGACCAATGGTTAATTCATATATCAATTCTCTTTCATTTTGAATTTCACTCCATACTTATCATATAAAGACTTAGGTCCTATTTGATGAAAAGTGAAACCTACTATAGGGTAGGTTAACTTTAATTTTATCAATATGAACCTACAACCTTCAGATCTGTGTCAAAGATGTAGATTCATAGCTCCGATTCTTCGATCCTGGGACCTGTGGGTTATGGGCCCACGGTTAAATATATATATCGGAAGCAAATAATCCATCGAATTCCATAGTTTTTGACCAATACATGCGGCCTTCTTCTGAACCCTTAACATTAGAAGTCAAAAGTCATTCACTTTTCTGTTATGGCCAGGTATATATATATAAATATCAGATGCAATAAAACGAAGCAACAACATTTGACCAACAAACACTGGCCCACCTTTATAACTTAAACCCCAGAACTCAAAACACTCCACTTTACTTTATAAAACATCGGGTCCATTAAAGGTTTTAAACCCTGAGCATTTTTATTCGTGATAACCGTCGATTTATGATCAGATAGTTGTCTCTCCACACCAATCACATAAATGTTGACCGGAATAATGTTGAGGTCTCCATCGTTAACGTCAGCACACCTTCACCGATGATTTGATCCTATCCATTCATCTGATGGATGTCGCATAACAAAGATGCACACTATTTAACGTTTTAAACCTCTGCACAACATCTCACGCGATCGCCGTTGGATCTCCAATGTTTACAATCGAACGGTCATCGCATTCAATTTGCCCCCGGACTTTAACAACTAAAAGTCACGCGAAAAACGTTGTTTCACCTCCGTGATGTGTCGTGATCCCATACGATCGCATTTAAATTGAATAAAACCATTTACCACTCAAGAGCTACGTGAAAACCCTTTGTGGTTTTCAGAAACCACTTTCACTGTTAGTCTTCCATTTACGCCGTGCCCGAACAGTTCCATCTCCAGGTTCCAACTGTATGCGGTTCCCACCTTTCATGACTCCAACGCATTGTTTCATTCCGCCATACTCTACAACACCAACTCACGCTATGACGTTATTGCATAGGAACGCAAATTTAATTCTGCGACACAACACTCATTCAACGATATCGTATTACACTAGATCGCCATCGATCCTTACAGTGATCGATGGTCGATCAATAAATATCATAACACAACATTTAACTTGTAAATATAAATCATAAACAAAACATAGTCGAACACACAGATACACAGAAATCCACATATTTCAATTATATACAAAACCTAAGGCATTTCAACCTTAGTCAACAAATCCACCTGTGATTACATTGTATTTCTACTCGCTACCCCTTTTTTCACACACATACTCGCTTATAAAGAATTTACAAAAGCGTGGATCAGCTAAGATCCACGATTTCACTCCCTAAATTTCTCAACAAACCCTTAATCTCTCGTTATACATAAATGACAGATAATTACAATTAATTATCTCCAACAATTTAGCTCTGTTTCAAACCAATTTTGGCCCCAATTTACATTGACTGTCCACATTTTCCTTTCCACAGCTTCAGATTCCAAATTTAACAAAATTTTGCTCAAATGCCCCTGCATCAAACTCCTGAGGCACAAAAATTTTATGACCTCCTAGTCATATGTCTTCTATATATGTAAGCAATGATACCAAAATCATCTGCGGAATTGCTCTTTGTGATATTCTTGTAACAACATTTTTGAAAAATTATACCCACATCCTTTGTGGAATTTTCCTTTGTGAGCTACAAAAAAACCTTTGCAATAGCAAGTCCTCCCTGCTACCAGATACCTCACCAAGCTTCTCTCTTCTGAGCTTAATATTTCAGCATCTCTTTGGTTTGACCCTGTGGAACCATTTGAGCACTCCTGCTCTAGGTTGCTGCAATATTTTGACCTTCCCTTGCTACTACCTTCACAAAATATAAAAAATCACAAGATTTACTAAAATTCAACAAAACTGTACCTCTTCTTTATTTATATGCAAACTCCTTCACAAGAAATCCTTTCCCTGCTCTGATACCACTTGATGAAAAGTGAAACCTACTATAGGGTAGGTTAACTTTCATTTTATCAATATAAACCTGCAACCTTCAGATATGTGTCAAAGCTGTAGATTCATAGCTCTGATTCTTCGATCCTCGGACCTGTGGGTTATGGGCCTACGGTTAAATATATATATTGGAAGCAAATAATCCATCGAATTTCATAGTTTTTGACCAATACATGCAGCCTTATTTTGAACCCTTAACATCATAAGTCAAAAGTCATTCACTTTACTGTTATGGCCACGTATATATATATATATATATATATATATATATATATATATCAGATGCAATAAAATAAAGCAACAAAATAAGACCAACAAATGCTGGCCCACTTTTATAACTTAAACCCCGGAACTCAAAACACTCCACTTTACTTTATAAAACATCGGGTCCATTAAAGGTTTTAAACCTTGAGCATTTTTATTCGCGATAACTGTCAATCTATGATCAGATGGTTGTCGCTCCACACCAATCACATAAACGTTGACCGGAATAACGTTGAGGGCTCCATCGTTAACGTCAGCACACCTTCACCGATGATCTGCTCCTATCCATTCATCAGACAGATGTCGCGTAACAAAGATGCACACTACTTAACATTTTAAACCTCTGCACAACATCCCATGTGATCGCCGTTGGATCTCCAACGTTTACAATTGAATGGTCATCACATCCAATTTTCCCTCGGACTTTAACAATCAAACATCACGCGAAAAAAGTTGTTTCACCTCCGCGACGTGTCGCGATCCGATATGATCGCGTTCAAATTGAATAAAACCGTTTACCACTCAAGAGCTACAGGAAAACCCTTTGTGGTTTTCAGAAACCACTTTCACTGTTCGTCTTCCATTTACACCGTGTTCGAACAGTTCCATCTCTAGGTTCCAACTGTATGTGGTTCCCACCTTTCATGACTCCAACGCATTGTTTCATTCCACCATAATCTACAACACCAACTCACACTATGACGTTATTGCACAGGAACACAGATTTAATTCCGCGGCACAACACTCATTCAACGATATCGTATTACAATGGATCGCCATAAATCCTTATAGTGAGCGATGGTCGGTCAATAAATATCATAACACAACATTTAACTTGTAAATCTAAATCATAAAAAAAACATATTCGGACACACAGATACACAAAAATCCACATATTTCAATTATATACAAAACCTAAGGCATTTCAGCCTTAGTCAACAAATCCACCTGTGATTACATTGTATTTCTACTCGCTCCCCCTTTTGTCACACACAGAATCGCTTATAAAGAATTTACAAAAGCGCGGATCAGCTAAGATCCATGATTTCACTCCCTAAATTTCTCAACAAACCCTTAATATCTCATTATACATAAATGACAGATAATTACAATTAATTAGCTCCAACAATTTAGCTCTGTTTTAACCAATTTTTGCCCCAATCTACATTGACTGTCCACATTTTCCTTTCCACAGCTTCAGATTCCAATTTTAAAAACAGTTTGCTCAGATGCCCCTGCATCACTATTCATATACATAATTTCAACATTATTTGGGATTTTGAATCGACTTCAATATTTTGGGGCTGATATAAATTCAGAATGGAAGAGGAAAATAGAGCATTCATCACTGCAATTCATAATCATATCTTCATCCTCATTTCTGATGGATTTGATTTATTTGTAATTCCTTGAACATGAAGCATTGCTTTCTTCTAGTTTGCTTCTTATTTTATTTTACATTAATAAATAATGATTTTGGGTCAACAATATTTCATTCAATTCAACTTCTTCATGCTTCTAATTCTAATTAAAGGAAGAAGTTATATTTTTTTGGAGAAAATGATACATCTCACGTAAGATTAAATGCAATTTTCCAATGATAAGTTTTATTTTCATTATTTCACTTTTGGTTTCAGTTTTGTTTTTTTTAGTTTTTGCTGATCATGAACTCTGTTTTTATAGGTATTCATGAACCTTTTGCACCTCTACCAGATCAGTTTTGAAGTTCATTCTCTTTTGTTCGATAAGTTTTGATATCCTTAAGAGAAGCATTAATGATGCTCATCGAATCAGCTAAAATAGGGAGTTTCTGGACCTCTAGCATGTTCCTTTAAGCATTAATTTTATTAGAAAATGGTTGAGATTATTTTTTTGGGGTTCTTCTTAGAAATAAGAAAATTTGCAGCAGACACAGACTTCTCATTTAGCATATTATCTATCCCCACTGCTAAACACCCTCTACATTTTGATAACCTTGTTTTTTATAACTTTGCAAGATAAAAAATTTAAACCTCAACATAGGAAGGAACACACCTATTCTTATTTTATTTTATCTCCTTTGCTGAGAAATTTGTATAAGTATTCTTGTTGGAGTCTATTTTTAAATTTGAATTTTTTATTTCACCTTTTTCCTTCATTTTTATTTTTGTTTGATCATTTATTTTCTTACTTTACTTTAGGAATTCTTTTCCTTTTCCTTTCATTTTTGTTTTGAATTTGGTGACTTTACCGTGATTTATGCGAAAGGCCTTTTTATTACCTAACAACGATTAGCATAGATGGGAAATCTCTCAAATCCATCCATTTTAGTGAATTTCATTTATCATTAAATGCATATATTTAAGGAACCATGAAGTCTTCTTACTTTAAATATTTTTCATGGAGGAACACATATCCTTTCTAAGTGATTGAGTTTACTTTTTCAAGGAAAGAACTAAGTTGAGTTTAATACAATAAAGCTCTCCCACTCCTCCACATAAAAGCCTTTGATTGACAGTTGTAGGGAAATAATTTGGATTCAGCATTATGAAATTATTATGTCCATTAAACATAAATCTCTATTACCATCCCACCTCTTTCACTCAAATACATCATAATCGAAAAGCTTGAAAATGCGTTTATCAAAAGGGTGATTAAAAGAAGAAGCATGGGAAATACAAGTATATTTATGGGGGCTATGGACGCTCACTAGCAACGGGACTAGGCTTGTATGGCATAAAAGACAACTTCATCGGGGTACTGTTTAGGCTCGCTAGTAGTAAAGCGATGCCAGATACCACCCATAAAAATGGATATATTCTTTATCCAAAACCCCTTTCTGTACCTTCTTCTATATTTCATACAAGGTAACTTTAAAATAAAATTTTCCCAAATTTGGATTCATCACTTTTACTCAAGTCTGTTTTAAGTACTTATCTTTACAAACTCATATTTCTTAATCTATTTATGTGGGACATATGGAAATGTTTTACTGTTAGATGATTTCCTGAACTCTAATATTTTTAACCTTTGGGTAAATTAAATTTCATTATCTTTAACGAGAAATAATTGGTCCTTCTTCCATGTGTCGCCATTTTTGTAGGGAAAACCTAACACCCTCCTTTTTCTGTATTATTTACTTCAAATAACGGGGACCCTCTCTAATGATTTTTGGTTAAAAACCTTTTATGATTTTCATTAAGTTAATTTTCCTACAATTTTGCGATTTTTTCATTTTCATCAGATTTCCATTGTGATCATTTCATTGAATTCAATGTTTAGCAAGCTTTCCATCGATACTTGTTTTGCCTCATTTGGTCAACCAATTTGTAAATGGCAGTCCTTTGAATTTTGATCATTTTTGTCACCAGGGTTTAAAAAATGTATAAAGTGTATAATATTGTATTTTTTGCAATTAAAAAAGTCATTCTTTGTAAATGTTAACTCTTAGTTAATTTTTACTAATTTTTCACTGACGGTCCTACAAAATGACCCAACTAAATTATATGACAGTGAAAAACGCATTTTGGGATCTTGGTAATTTACTCTAATTTACTGTTTTAAAACAAATTTCCAAACCCGAAATACCAAAATTGCAAAGTGGTTGTAGTTCAATTTGTAGAAACTTGAATTTCATGTGGGCCCCACTTTATATCACCTCTTTCCCTCCAAAACATTCCAATATAAAAATTGTGAAATAAAATTGCATCGCATATCGCAAATTCCATTAGCACCTCATTTAACAATTTTTGATCACGATTATGGTTTTATACGATGGGGTTTTTTGTTTTAATGTAGAGTTTTATGTAACCTCTTTATGCCTCCAGTACCTTCATGACCTCACTCACCCTACACCTCACTCCCTATTCCTCCACCTCACTCACCCTCATGTCATCCTCCATCCATTAACTCTCATCTCCCTCAATGCTTACTTCACATACCTCCTTGTCTCTCCACTCATACTCCCTCCTCCTCTCTTCCATAACCACAACCATATGTGTTAAAATATGGTATTAACATTCTTTTAACTTGGTTTTTGTAATTAAATTATAAAAATATTATATTAATATAATAATAATTATATTTTAATTATAATTAATTAATATAATTTGAATTATAATATTAATATAAAATAATAATATTTTAACTAATTATTAAATCATATTGTAATTAATTTAATCATGTTAATAATTAATCTGTAAATTAATTAATTTAGTTTATAAATATAATATTATTTAAAAGATAATTTAAATTTATTTTAGCATTAAATTGTAACTAAAAATCTCTAATTTTTAGCCGAGGCAACAAAATTTCTAGAATTCTTGCAGTTTGGACTGATCAACTTTGGAGGCTCATAAATTGAGTTTTACTTGGCCAAATGAGGCCCAATATGGCTTATTGGATAGATAAAATCATGGAGAACATTTATGAAGTGGTTTCAAGACCATATTTGATTATTTCATCGATATAAAATTCAACAGAAGAACAAACTACGAAATTTTAAACAAAATCAATTTTCTGAGTTTTATTTTTCTGTATTATCATTTTCCCACAACTTCTTCTGAGAGAAGATCCATTCATATATGTTCTCCCCAACCAATTAAATCCTTGCAGGCATCAATAGGAAGCTCTGATTTATTTTTAAATTATTTATTTAACTAAATTTGATAAGATATATTTTAATTCTAGATTTGGTACTTGAATATTATTTTTGCATTTTAATTTAGTTTTGATTTGTTTATTGAAGGAAAAGAGTTGAAGAGTTGAGAGGAGAAAATATCAATCAATGATAATTCTCTGGAAAGAGGAGAATGAGTTTTTGGCCCAATGAAAAGGATGGAGAAAATTTATTCTTCAACAAACATTCTGTTGAGAATTCTTTTTGTAAATTTTTTAATAATAATAGATTGCAGAATGTTGTAAGGGGCTTCTCTCCTCTGTAATTATGGAGTTATTGAAGGCACTATTGTAAAGGGAATTTAGAGTTGTAGGTGAGAGGATAGAAAACTGATATCTCAGGGATTATTGAGGATTTTTATTTTTCATTTTGAATTATGTATGGAGAGCAGAGCTTGCACTATGCATCCCTTTTTTTAAAAGGAGAAGTTCAAAGCATTGTAAAGGAATGTTGGAGACTAGAGCTTGAGAAACAAATTCAATAAATTGGTACTTATAATACTATTGTTTTAGATACTGGTTTCATTTTATGATAGCAAGAATGTGTCATTTTATTCATATTTGTGCACTATTGTCAATGTGAGTGATTTTCCTCAATTATATGTTATTATTTATCTATGATTTTATGAGTTGAATTCTGATTTATGAGTAACTATTTACTTACAAATATGCCTTTTAATAATGAATTAACAAACAATAATATGATGTGAACTAATTCCTTGTATTATTGTTTAATCATTTGAATTATTGATTTAACAATCAATATCAGTTTGTGAACTACTTCCTAAATGTTGTCGATTGATTATCTCAGTTAAGAGGTATATGAATAGAATGTGTTTTGGTATTCATAATGTTATTTAATTGAACTACTTCGTTAGCTTTATATTCATTAAAAGAGAGACATACTTAAATCCCAATCATTTAAATATCTTGCTCTTATTTGGGTTAGATCTATATATGCCTAATTGAGATAGGATTAGGATAATTTTACTTTTGCTTGCATTTTAGAATATTTTTTGGATTTAGATTTAATTCTGCATTCCTAGAAGTCCTCTTCCCAAAGAGGAAAACTTTAATTGTGGCTTGGTTGAGCCCTTGATCAGCTTAAGGATCACTTTCTTTCCTGATCAGCAAGATGGTTGATCTGATGTCTCTTCTCCATTGGTAGGTGGAAGTCATATTTTAAGCTATTGGAGATGGAGAAAAGGTAAATTGACCTAGTTTAACCAGTCAGAACTAGAATTTAAATGGAAAAGGAGCCAATTTAAGGTCTGGACTAGGTGGTATCCCTTATAGTTTTGTAGGCAGAGAATTTTGAGCCCTCAACATGATGATATAGTTTATTGTGCAAAGAAGAGACCTGAAATTGATGATAGGAATTAAAGGCTGAATTTTCCATGAAGTAAATGGGGATGGTTCCTAAAATTAAATGGGTTAGGGAAAGTATTCAGGCCCATGCTTGTTTGAGATAATACAAGGATAAAAAAAGGACAAAATTTATGGAGGGATTGCAACAACAAGGATGGAGCAGTAATGGAGGGACATGAAGCTTGCTCCAAAATAAAGAGAGGAATTTGGAAAAGAGGACGTGGATAGAGGTCCAGATTCAGTTTTAGTGAGGACAAAAAATATAAATATTTTATGGTTACTATTTGGAATTAATGGGTTATGCAGCATTGTCGTTGTAATAGATTTGGATAAACAACAACTGTAATATGTGTTGTTTTGTATATATCTGTGATGCAACTATGAAGGGATATTTTCCTGATTTGTATATTGATTATGGTTATGATTATGTATGGGTACATGTGTCATATGATTGTATGAAAAATTAAATAAGTTATTACAGTAAAAAATAGTAATTACATAGTGTCTAAAGTTCAGAGTGGAGAGGAGTCCCATAACAGTGTTGCCTAAATGCTTAATGATATAATTCAATAACTGAAGTTAAGGACCTAAATGATCAATTTCAATTTCAAAACATGATCATTTAGAAGAATTGGGTTCTAAGACCCTTTCTATTAATGTAAAATTTTTTAACATAGAGCCTTTGTTCAACAGATTCAGTCAATGTGTACATCAAGATATATGTTTACAAAGTATTGTGCTCACAAACGAACAATATATGAAATATCAACGGAATATTCCCATGTCGATCACGCCTTTTTGTGGTACTTACATAGGCTCTAGCCTTTGTTGTGCATGAGCGTCCATTACAGCCATAGGGAATTTGGCAATGAGGGTTATAGGCCCCTGTCAATAGCCAAATGGTTCGGCTACCCATGAGTAGTCTTGAGGATCTTCTAAGAGATTTTGCGATAATTCCAGAATATTTGGAATGTGGAAGGTGAGGTGGGAGCCCGATGTAAGCTGGTGCCAGGATTCTGTCAAATAAGAGATGGAGAAGCGCCTATGCCTCCATGTGAGGAATTCCCTATTCGAAGGCAGAGAAGTGTTGTGGGATAATAATTCCTCAATGTAGCTATCACCCAAGCTCAGAAGGGCTAACATCATGGAACATATTAGTATGAATTCCAAAGAGTGGTAAGGTGTTGATTTAGATCTAGAAGTGGAATGGATCCCTGAGAGCAGGTCGAAGTCAAGAGGATTAGCTAGAGGTAGTTTATGCAGCAACATACATGGTCTTTGGGGAGAGTGTAGAAATCTCAAGTGAAGGCTTTGCATGGTGCAGAGCCAAAGAGCCGTGATGTATACATTCCTGAATAATAAGAAAGGGTGTTTACTATGGAGAAAAGGGGAAAAATGTTGAATTTATAGAAAGAATTGGATAAGGCTTATCATGTTGCAGTCAAGAGAGTAGGTGGGAAATATTTTGATTGGAGAAGTTGGATTCTCCTGTTGTACTATTGGACATTAGACATGGATTATATGTAGGGTCCAAGAAACCTAGAATATAACCGAGAGTTCAAAGGATGGATTAATAGTTGCATAATAGCATAAGAAAAGTGGTGTCGAAATCCACACAGTCGGAGGTCAGTAGGACGAGTTGTATGCATAGTGGAAGGACATTTGGGTGATATGTCGAACTAATTGATTTGAAAGTCGGGGGTCAAGTGGTTGGAGGGAGAAAAAGTTGCAAAATTCAGGATGAGATGACTTCCACTAGGTCGGGAAGTATGGAGTCGGGAGGAACATGACATTGTGAAGTAACAAATGGGTATGTCCTAACCATCTGCCTATATGTTGTATTGGCGGGCCCATGATATACTTTTGCATGGAAATATATAATTGATAATCTTGATTCTTTATGAGCGAGAAAGGAAAGGATCTAAATGGATTTTATGTATCAGAGAAACTATAAACTGTATTTTCCTTTAAGGAAAATATAGACAAAGAGCCCCCTCGTCCAATCCTTCAAGTTGTTTACATAGTGTAAACAATTTTTTTTTTTAAATTGATTTTGAAAAAAGTTCAAGATTACTATCCAGACTGCAAAAGATTTTATTATTATTGGGTTGATCATACATTTAGGCATTTTTTTGTTTTGTTTTACGATTCATTTATTCTATCCCGACCCCAATTATACCATAGTAGGGTGGTTTCATTAGTTCAAGTAGTTTTACAGTCGGGAAATGTTGAGGTTGGGAGGTTGGAGGATTAATTATAAAAAATTCGTATTCACCCCGACTTGCTAGTCGGGTGGTCAGAAGGTCAGTTAGTCGAGAGATTATAATTTTTTTTCCAAATTATTTCTCGATACAACCTCCGACTTAAGTCTTAGAAAAATAAAAAAATGGTTTAAGGATTTTATTTTTATTCATTTTGTGATGCACACAAGAAAAAATGATTCTTGTAAACCTAATAACAAGAATGCAAATTATTCCATGAATTTTTAAATTATATGTTTCATATCAAAAAATTACAGACAAAGAAATAAAGAAGACTATACTTGGATTTGTCCCGAAGGCTATGAAAATACTATACTGTGTGCATAGTCACAATTATTTAGTTGACTCTAAGGTCAATTATTGATATCATGAGTGTATATGTTATGTGACAATGTACAAATTTTCTAGAATTTCAGTAGCTGATTCTCAAAGCCCACTTTTCATGTTTGTTTGTGTCTACATCCATAATTATAAATACATTTATACATATTTTTCCTTTGGTATCAATAGTGATAAATAAGAAGAGTTCTATAGTTGTAGTTGTATTCAAAGCTAAAAACTTGACATAGATGAATACAAGAACATAGTGTGGCAAGAAAACATAGATGCTCAATTTATTTTAGATTCATATGCTACAACAACATATTGTGGCTCTTATATGACAAAAATGGATTGCTCCATGACAACTGCATTCAAAAAAATTTGAGAAAATTGCATATCTTGTGGAAACGACAAAATTGAAACTATTTGAAAACTTGGAAACAAATTGATAAATATGCAAAAAATGTCAATTTGACAAGCAGTTCACATTTCTCTATCATTTCCTTCATATTAAACTTCTAGAAAAATAATTTTCACTAACACTTCTCCAGTTGAAAGACAAACATATGTTCTAAAAATACCTATTTTTCTAGAACGAGAACTCGATAACTCTGATTTCTCTAGTTTTAGTTGTATTCAGAGCTAAATATTTGACACTAATGAATACAAGGACATAGTAAATGAGAGAGAAGTTTTTGATGAAATGTACAAATTTTTCCCAACTCCTTGTGCTAGTTTTGTGTATAATAACTCTTCTCCTGGAACTCTATGTACACCCAATGTGGAACCTAGGTTCAACATTGGAATTTTGTGTCACTTTGTGCTTCATCTTATAGGAATAATTGTTTTCATGGACATAATGACACACATATATTACAAGAAACAATATTGCGGCAAAAAATAGTGGAATGCACCTTCTTGAGGAAACTTGTACAACAATGCTAAAAAGAATAGTAACTTCATTGTGCCATATACAATGATAAGCATTATAAAAATATATATATGAGTATGCTATATTATAATAATTACGAATGTAAATAGGGATCAAGGCACAATTATGACTGCAACAATTGTTATGCTTGCATCCAATTTACAGAAGGAATTGTTGACAAGTGGAAAAAATCTTCTTGCAAAAAGTCAATATTTTGTCAATCAAAGCTCCATTTTTTTTTTTGTTTCATTTGGTATGGTTGTATAACTACTATAACAAAGGTCTTGTTGCCTATCTAAAACTATAATTAAACTAAGATCTACAGTTCAATCCATACATTGATGGCTATCAATATAATATTTTGAAACATAACCAAATTTTTTTAAGTGTACATTTTAAGCCACTCTTGTTACATAGCACAATAGATATTGTAGCTTCAATAGATAAATCAATTGTCTCATGCATTTTTCCATACCAATTCTCACTTGGAAACTTCTACATACAGTCAATTGAGCAAATATTACTTGAATAATGTTTGCTGATCTATCGAAAAAATATCAATGAAGGCCATGACTCTCTATTTGAGTCTATTTGTACACTTGCACCATGTTTTGATATGTCTAATATGAGAAAAAAAATCGTACAAACTTTTTATAATTGTTTCATTTACAATGACAATAGAGCTACCATTTTCTTAAAACAACACCTAAATGTTAGAAACATTGAACAAGAGAAATGTATCAATGATTGACAAGCATATATTATAAACTTATTAATTCCATATGCATAAGGAAATATAGAGGGAAAATATTTTGAAATAAAATGGATATGTGAACTACCTGATGTTACATATATATTTGGAATACAGAAAAAAAAGAGATATTTTCTTGAGATTCCATTAATCAAACACTTGCTCCAAATTATTGCACCTTATACATGTACCAATATCCACATCACATGCACATTTAACCAATCTAAATAGTATAAATTAAAGGATTTAAATGAGCATAACACCACACATAATATCATGAGATTTAAAATCCTAATTGAAATTGAACTTAGAAAATCAAAGAAATAAGTTTTGGCTAAAGATTTAAATAGAAACTTAAAAAAAAAATCGGGTTTTCATACTATTCAAACATATTTTTTGGTATTTTTTGGAATATATATACATACACACTTTAAATTAAATAAATAACAATTTCTATCTCGTAGAGGAGAGAAAATGTGCCTATATTTGAATACTAGATTGCAATGATCAACTAGAAATAAGTAAATCTAGAATTTTTTAATGGTCGATCATACAAAGATGTAAATTACAAAATTGTCATAAGGAATATTAAATAGAATTATCAAATTTTCATTCTAAATCAAACAACATAAGCCATAGTGTAAAATCAGAGGCATTTATTAAGTAATTAAAATAATGTATTGACATAAATTCCATAGTTCATCACACATGAAAACTCAAAATGGTTTTGAAAAAAGCTGATACTTCAAAGTTGATTAAAAACATCCAATTCTTTAGTATTCATTGATTTTGGACCCTTTTGCACCAACACATAAAGGTATATAAATACTAAAAAGGAATAAAATAGGTCTTGAAACATGAAAATCAATTTTTTTGAAAGTAAATACTCAATTCTAAAAATATGTTTGTTCAATTGAGATATGGCAGGTAAGCTGGCATCCTTTCTTCATCTTTAGAATATTCGTAATTGATATTGAGTAGAAGGTGAGGTCATGTACTTGGATATAAGTTTCCCATTGTGAATATATCTCGTGTAGTGCAGAGAAATAAATGGAAGGAAAATAATTAATTTTAATCTGGCAGTTGGAAATTAATCCTTGTATATTTTTCTTCTTCTTCTGATATTTGACCTCAAACTTGGAAATAAGCTTGATTTATTCAAAAGGAAGTTGCAGATTTTTTTGGAAACTTTGTTGTTTCCAATTTTTTTTTATTTATATTTCTACCTGGTCCTTGGCAACAAAATCTTCTATAGACCGCAATAACTCACTTGGAATTGTTTCCTTTAATGACTTGTCACCTGATAGGTCAAATTCTTCTATAAAGTCTGTTCCTTTTTCCCAAATTGATTAACATTGCTCATATGTCGTTTGTATGCATGCTGTGACTTCTTTTCCACTTTCTCCCTTTAAATTAAGGATGCAAGCATCCATATTTTATCTCTCTTAGAACCTTTTGGAATTTTATTAGATTGAAATTCATTTTCCCAATCAAGACTAGAGAGAAAATTGTTTTTAATTGATTTTTATTCTTATACCAATGAATCAATTCTTTCATTTAAATTTGTAATCTCTTGATAAAATCTTGATATTTATCCATATTTTTATATAATTTTGATTAATTCTTCATTAAAATTAGAGAAATTTGTAAATATTGATCCTTAAAAATTTCGAGACTTTGCATTTCACGTGGATTCTCATTGAGTTGATATTTAGGAGATTCAATTTTCTCTTTAAAAGTTGTGACCATAATGGGAAAATTATTTTCTTGTTATTGCTTCCAGATGTGGATTTGATCTTCATGTAATTTTCTCAATTTCTGAATCTCCTATTCATGTTTTTCATTCTCTTATTTCAATTATTTCTGGAAATTCTTCTATAGGTTTTCTCTTTCTACAACAAATCCTTGAAACAACATGGAAGAATTTCACTGCCAGTTTTCTACATTGAACAATTCATTTTTCTTCCATTTTTCCTCCAAAATTTAATTTTCTGCAAATTGTCATCAAATGAAGTGTAAGCTCATTCAAATGATATTGATTGTAATTAACAAAAGATCCTAAATCTTGAAAAGATTCATGAGCTTTTTCTTTTATGTCTCCTTGGGCTTGCGAGTTGAATTCAGATGTAATATCCAGGGTATCATGTTTCCTTTTCTTTGTTCTTCTAACAATTTATTTTGTTTGAGTATTAAAAGGATAATCTGTCAAAGAAGGGATAGTATCTCCAATTATCTCTGACTCAGAAACCGGTTTAAACAAGAATTACTCCCAAGGAATCTTAGTAGAAATCAATGTTACTAATGCTTGAGGAGATAAAACAAATAAAATATCCAAATTGTTATATCATTCCATTTTCTCCACATTTTCCTTGGTGCTCGTTTCAGTAGATACTTGTTTTTATTTCTCCTTTACTTCCATTTCTTTGACTTTTGTAGTTTCTAGTTTCTTTTGCTCTGTTTTCTCATGAGAATTAGTGACAATAATATTCTTTTTTTTTTCTTTTTTTGAGTCTTTGATATTCCTATACTTTCCTGCTCCTCTTTAAGATTTTTTATTGTTTTGACTTCAACTTATTTACCTGTGACAACAAAACCTTATTTTTTTTTCAATTTCTACCCCTTTTCCCTTTTGAGAAACGATAGAAGGTTTTAAATTGAGTTTGTTGAAATTAAACTGCAAAATTTTAGTAGAATTTAACCGTTTGAATGAAATGTTGAGGTGGGGAGCCTTTTCCTTTAGGAAATTTTCGAATAGTCTCTCCCTACATTCTTGCAATTGTTGTCTTGTTTGACTATCTAAGAGTTTGATTTCAATAGCTTGTTGAAAATCATCAACGTTTATAAAAATATCATCGAAAGGGGGTTTCTGATGAATACATATTTTATATAACTGATTATTATATAATGAATGCCAATGAGACCTTGAGGATCATAGTCATAATGAGGCAAAGGAAATAACCAAATTTCCTCAAGCTCTTTGGCTTCTTTGAATCTATGCCCTTTGTATCGGATATTGATGTCACCAAACTTGATTGGAAAATAAGTCTATAGTTTCTTTTGCAATGTACTAAACTTTTTGACTTGGCCATTCAAAACAATTTGATTAGGAACTTCTCTCAAATCAAGTCTTTCCGAGATATATCTGGGCAAAAGGTGGGGACCAACTTCACTTCTAAAAAATCTGATGTAGGAAAATAATTCTTCAACAAACAAGTGACCTATTGATTCTATGCCTTCTTTCAAATTATCACTTATTCTAGGAGGCATTGTTTCAAACAAGATTTCATATAAAGGAATCAAAACATAATGGAAGATATCATAAAAATGATATTTAAAATTAGACTCCCATAGAATAGGAGCATAATTTTGAAATAGTTTTTGATTAGACAAGTAATTCCATTTCATGAGTGGGAATGGAACCGAGGCAATAACAAAATCTATAAAGTAGGAGGAAATACAAAAAATATCTTTGAACCTAGGGGGAGATCATAATGAAAGTTTTAATGAATTTGTGATATTCTATGACATGATGTCATCCCAGTTTAGGAATTTCCCCTCATTCAAAATGCTATGGATTATTGGGATCCATTTATTTTTTCAATGCTCAGGATCTTGTTCCCCATATAATCTAGCTATAATTTTAATAAGAAATCTATCAAGCTTCTTAAAAATAGCTATGGGATACTCATTTTTTTTCTTTGAGCTTGAAACCTTGCTCTTCTTCTCTCAACCAGTCTTCAAGTACTATATCATAATTCCCTTGACATTTCTTCAAAAAAGTACTTCGAAAATTTTAAATAAAGTCAACATTAAGGTGGATTTCCACGGGCTAATCTTATATATGGCTGATAAGACTTTAGATTTACTGAAGGCTATGACAATTTCTTGATGATATGATATTGTCTAGGTATTAATAAAAGCGAGAGAGAGAATATATGAAACCATGTCATAATATGGAAAAATTATGGCCCTAGTTGGTACTTTATGTAAGTTATTTTGATTGCTTCAAACAAATTGTTCTTTGTTTTAGTAGTTCTTGTGTTTTTGAACCATTCTCTTTGCTCAAATAATTCAAATATATCCTCCCATATCATCGTACCTTATTTTAATGTTTTGTAAGTTGAATATGAGGTGAGTAATGCATTGAATTTTAGTTTCTCCATTTTTTCCCATTTTATAACATGTAAATAGTAACAGAGGATATATAAATTTTTCTTATTTAAAATTTGAAATTGAATTCAAGAATTTCTTAAAGAAATAACATTATCCTTACACATAATTTTTGAAATTGGTACCATGTTTCCTTAATTTAGTGCTTCTTCGAACAAGACTTAAGAAAAGATCATGCAAGCAGAACACCCTAAAATCTTAAATTTGTTGCTGGATATTTTCAATTTTTTTACCTTTTATGAGCTGTAAACACTAAGAGAGCATATATAAGTTTTAATTATTCAAAATTTGGAATTGAATTCAAGAATTTATAAAAAAAATAACATTATGGTTACACATAATTTTTTGAAACTGGTACTGTGTTTCCTTAATTCAGTTTTTTTTCGAACGAGAATTAAGAAAAGGGAATGCTGGAAAAAGACCATAAAATGTTAAATTTTCCACTAGAGAGTTTCCCTTTTTTGCCATTTTATGACCTGTAAATTCTAATAGAGCACATATATGTTTTGTTTATTTAAAATTTGAAATTGAATTCAGGAATTTCTAAAAAAAATAATGTTATGCTTACATAGAGTTTTTTGAAATTGGTACTATGTTTCCTTAATTTTATTTTTCTTCGAACAAAACTTAAGAAAAGAGCATGCATGAAAAGCAACCTAAAATCTAAAAAATTTGTTTAGAAAAATGTGAAAATCACTATTCAACGTGTTCATTAATTTCCTGTAAACATGCCAACTCTTTTTCTTTTCAGTAATCTAAAAAGAATTATAAAATTTATTGTTGATTTAACAAATAATAAATTTAATGTGAAACGGGAAATTTTGAAAATATTTATTAAAAAGAGCACTGCACACAAATCAACAAAAATAGTATTTTATTCGGATGATCCTACGGTTGGGAGGTCGAGCAGTCGAGCATTTTTTTTCTTTTATGATTGATTTGTTCTATCATGAATCTGACTATACCATAGTCAGGTTTTGTCTTTAGGTTGAGTAGTTGACCAGTTGGGCAGTCTAGCGGTCGGGTGGTTTTTCTACATTTAATCACCTATGAATAGTAACATTATATATATATATATATATATATATATATATATATATATATATATATATATATATATAGATATATGTTTTACTTTTTCAAAATTTGAAATTGAATTCAAGAATTTGTAAAATGATATTCTGGTTACACAATATTTTTTGAAACTGGTACTATATTTCCTTAATTCAATGTTTCTTCGAACCATATGTAAGAAAGAAACATGTAGGAAAAGCACTCTAATCTCTTAAAATTTTGTTTAAAATATGAAAAGATCGCAACTAAACATGTTTATTAATTTCTTGTAAGCAAATCAATTGTTTTTTTTTTCCTGAATCAAGAAAGCACAAGGAAATTATTATTGTTTTAACAAAGAATCAATTGAACATGAAACATAAAATTTTGAATATCTATATAAAAAATCACACTTCACACAAAGCAAAGGATATATTTTTGTTTGTTTGTTTGTTGTTGTGTTGATCGTATAATAAGGAGGTCGACAACTTAGGAATTTTTTGGTTTTTTTTATGATTCATTTATTCTATCATGACCCCGAATATACCATAGTCACGTGGTTTCATTAGGTCAGGTATTTTGATAGTTGGGAAATGTTGAGTTCGGGAGGTCGGACATATTATTTATAAAATAAATTCATAGTCACCCCGAATTGCTAGTCGAGTGGTCGGAAGGTCGGATAGTCGAGAGGTTATAATTTTTGTTAAAAAAATATTTTTGGATCCGACCTCCGACTTAAGTCTTCAAAAAAGAAAAAAATTGTTTAAGTCCTTTATTTTTATTCATTTTGTGATGCATAAAAGAAAAAAGGCTTCTTGTAAACCTAATAGCAAGAATGAAAATTATTTCGTGAATTTTTAAATTATATGTTTCATATCAAAAAATTATAGAACATGGGTCATGGAATGAACGAGCATTGTATTTTGATTTTGAATCAGAAACAACACTGGTAGTAACAAAGATACTTTCTATTAGTTCAATTAATCTATTCTAATGTATTAAGTACATAAGAGAATGAAAAATGACTCACATATGCAATTCTAGCTTCAGATCTTGTGTGCTACTTACTTAATATTAGCAATAAAAGACTAGATTTGTCAATGTATAAATAATGTTTTGGATTCTTGTTACATGGAGCTAGCAATAAAGGCTAGGTTTGGTAATTTCTAAATAATTGTTTACCTGTGTCATAGTTAACCTCACTAATGTAAATTGTGTTTGATAATATCCAAGCAAATTATTAAGGCAGCTAGAAGCATATTACATACCTGTTATGCATAGAACTATTCCTCCAAGAAAAATACAAATTTGTTTTGATTTTTTTCCAAATTAATCAAAGATATTTTTTGGATAAAAATCTTTGAAGATACTTGTATCATGTATGCCGATATTCTAGTGAAGGCAATGAATAAGAACCATATCAAAATAGCAGGGACAAATGAATAATTTTTTTTTCTTCTTCTGGATTCTGAATCTCTGAACAGAGAAGAGTATAGATAAGATCACCATAGATATCATATATATCATGTTTTTCAATTCTTTTCTCTCTTGTGGCAGAGATTTGGGAGTATCCTGCAAAATGCAGGATTCCAAAGCTATCCAAAAGAAATCTATGAACATTGACTAGGTACATGAAAGGAAATAATATTGTTAACATTTGCTCTATTTCAATCAGAAATATGGAAAATAAGTAGGAAAATGGAATGTTTCTCAATGATTGGAAGATATTTGTTGTGTCCTTTGTAAATTTTATTATTATTAATAAGTAATCTTATTAGGGTTGCATAAATATGCTTTCTATTTCCAATGATGCTTAGATTGACTTTATCTTAGTGAATGTGTTTCTTATTCGTAGCTTAATCATAAAAATATAATCTCTATAGCTCTAGTTAAATTGGATGATAAAATACAAAGGGATATATGAAAAGATGGCAAACCTACAAATTTTGTTATGCTAAGATTGAGTCCAATAGAAGAGTATCCAAAAAACATGGTGGTTGCAATGTTCGAAAGCCATGAAATTTCCTCCAAGGTTGGCAGCTAAGACAATATAAGCTTTAAAATATCAAACATAACCATGTATATATTGCTTTATATGTGAAAAATAGATTTTTTCCATTGTTCATGAAAGCATGTTGTCTTTTTTATTGTTCTATTACAACAACAATAGTTAGATTTTAGTAGATATCAATATTGAACCCAAGCACATAGGGAGACCTTCTAGCCACCTAGTGCAAAAATCAATATATCATAATTTGTCTTGTGAAAAAAATACCTTAGTATGCATGTAAACCAAAAAATTCAAAAAGGATAAGAGTAAATCATGTTATTTATTACTTGTTGGTTTACCTAGAAATGAGCTTCACATCATCCCTATTTTATAGTTTCTAGATACATTAATCCAGTGTGACAACTTGTAACATTCTGCAAGTAGAAGAATAATGTAATATACAACCCATAAGAAAGCCAAAAAAATGGATTATTTGGAGAAGCACGTGATAAAATAAGTACTAATATTGAAAATAAAAAATTATAGGGCAAATTAACCATCATGAGATTAATGATCATATTAACATTAAAATTTAAAAATCTGCAATGCATGAAGACTAATTTGAGCTTCAATAATGACTGCATTATTAATTGTATCATGACTATTTGGATGCATGATACTGGTGTAATAAGTACATCAAATGTCAGATCAGTGTAATCAAAGTGCATTTGATAAAACTTCCCAACAATATTAAATAATAGGTAAGAAGTGCCTAAAAATGCATACATCTTTATTCATAAATTTATGCTTTTCTCTTCACTCAGTCACTCCACTCTTTGAAGTGTATGGAACATGTATTTGATCATCATTGAGCTCGGTTCATTGATTCATTGATAATATTGGAATAGGAAGAACATGTGGTTGAAGAGAAATTGTAGACATATTTTATGTTACATTGCGTAACTTTGTTTTAAAATGCTCATCTGTGATATGTTTCTTGATTCTTGTATTCATGGAAATAACAGTTTCTACCTTGAACTCAGGGCTAAATGAAATTGAATTAACATTGGACATAGTTATACTATGCTTAGTGAATAAAGGGATAAAATCGCTTGATTCAATGATTCAAGAGCTTTCAATATATCGAAAGTAGTTGAGTCTAAACATAGAATTTTAGTGATATTTTTATCATTGATATTGATTCCCTATTGATACAGTCAAATTGTACATTCTAAACTGACACGAGAGATAAAAAATATGAAATCACGTCACCAATGATTCAAAGGTTTTTTTACAAATGTATCAATCTATTTTTTACAATATATTAGGAGTATTAAATTACATATGTTAAATACACAAAATACAAAAAATACCTAAGAAAATATTGTTAGGAAAACTTTATGCTAATGAGAGTATAAAATATGTCATAATGTCCGTGTAAAATTGATTATATAGGTCAATGAAAAAATTATCATAAGAGTTCAAAGATCAAAATAACTAATATATTTATTATTCATAGCAATGACAATGTTCTACAAAAAATGGATCTTTGACTCCAAATAGTACATATATCCTTCACCATTCACCAAGTATTCATTATCAGAGGCCAAACATTCAAACATATTAATAGGTGCTATGATAAATAACAATCTAAATAGCTTGAAATGGAAAAACAAGTAGCTACAAAAACCACACATGCTCGTTAGCATTTGTGGTTGGTGAAAAAGAGCCAAAAAATTATTTGACACCATATTTATAACACTTAGGATTAGAAGAACCATAGTTTCCTTACACTATAGTTAAATTTTCAATTTTTTGCAAGTTGATATGCATTATAAGAGGAAACAAAATAAATAGATAACATAAATAAGATGTACATTTTGTTAATTTATTAGATCATATATGCATTTTAAGAGGAAACAAAAAAATTAGAAAATAGAAATAAGATGTACATTTTGTTAATTTTTTAGCTCATAAATCCGCAATTATATATAACTGCAATCCAACACTATATAGCTTAGGAAATAAAACCTTTGTACAATAAAACCAATCAACAAAAGCACAAAACCTCAAAAAAACACTTGTGCAAATAGAAAAATAAAATTTTGGAAGATTTTATATATGCAAAAAAAAAGAGAGAACAAATATGTCTCAATGCTCATGTAGAGGTTTTTTTTGACACAGAACATTTCATTGAACATATACATAAATTAAGAATTTGAGATACTTGCATTTTATTTTTTGGTCCTTAACACAATACAATTCCAAAATTTATAGATCAAAATGAGAATTCAAGTTAATATTGCAAAAGTGGAAAGTAAAACACGCGTATGTATATAATATGGTATAATAAATTTTTTGGAATTATACAATGTTGTTGTGCAACTGAGATATTATGATCATATTAACAAAATGATGTACTGGGTGGGCAAATTTTTTTGAAATAATAAGTCATTGTATTCCATCTATGTCTCGGGAAAAACAAGTAAAAATTTATTGAGCACCATAGTCGAAGCATCTAGCATCAATAAAACCACAATCTGCCTAGATTATAGTTAAATTTTCAATTTTTTTCTAAGTTGAAATGCATTTTAAGAGACAAAAAAAACTAGAAAAAAGAAATGAGATACAATTTTTCTTAATTCAATGCACGATAAATTTTCAATTGTATATAGCTGCAACATAAAACTTTATAGCTCAGAAAACAACAACAAAAAATCTAATCATCAAATGAACACAACATGAAAAAAATTTATGCAAGTAGGAAAATAAGGACGATTTGATGTATGGGAAAAGAAAACCAGAACACGGATATCTCAATTCTCCTGTAGTTCCTTATTTTAACACAGCATTTAATTGAGAATATATAGAAATGAAGGCATTGATACATATGCAACTCTTTTCTTCCCCTTTTTTTTCCTAACACGACACAATTCCAAAACTCACAACAAATGAGAATCCAAGTTAATATTTCAACAATGGAGAGAAAAAGATCAAGATATATAAAATATGGTATAATAAGTATTTTGGAGTTACATTATGTTACTGTAGAACTGATATATTATGTTCTTATTAATGAAAATGAGACCGTAGCCTAGCAAAATTTTCGACATAACTGAAATGTTATATTGCATAATGTGCATCTTGGTCTCTGTTTTCATTTGCAACAAGAAAAGATATTTGATTCAAAAGTTACAGGAAAAAACTATATATATATATATATATATATATATATATATATATATATATATATATATATATATATATATATATATATATATATATATATATATATATATATATATATATATATATATATATATATATATATATATATATATATATATATATATATATATATATATATATATGTACGTGTGTGTGTGTGTGTGTGTATTCTTGATTGAGGTAGTGTAGCAAATATCTGAAAAGAACTAGACTGCATGTTTTTTAAGTTTTGAAATTCTACAACTTGCAATAAAAGAAAAACTATACATTAATGTTGTTGTAAGAATTTTTGAATTATGAGTTGGTGAAATACAGGAAGTAGAAATGGAAAGTGGATGAATAAGATAACTGTCAAAATGTATGAACTTGATGTACAGAGGAAGGATTTTTGGTTGGTCATAGCACTTTTATCTGAACAATAATGTTGTTAAGTATTAAAGTCAAAAGACCTCGAATAAAATTTTTTCTTAAATTGAAAATTGTAGATGATATGTTTTGCATGTATTGTTGAAAGCTTGTCTCAACAATAATTGGGAAATTTTATTTTAGCTACAAAATTTTCAACACACAATCAATTTTGCAACTATCTTTTTCCAATGTGCATTTTGTTATCACCCTCTAGTTCCCCAAGGCTAAGAAAGGAAGCCAAAGGAGTAACCATAGACCAATATTTAGATTTGATATGTAGCGCTACCAAATCAGAGAGGGCTCTCTTGAAATTACACTCATAACTAATGGAAATGATTGGCAGCTATTTAAGGTTTTAGGCTAGTTAATAAGCTCATTAGGGTTTGTTGGATCAAGATCATATATCTAGGAACTAGGTCAGGGTTCTGAATGATCAATCACAGAGATGAAAACGAGGAAAAGTAGGTATTTTTAGTGACATATTTGGGAAGTCATTGTGGTATAGGGTTAAAAAATGAAGGATTAAAATGAGCATATGACTATGAATTCATTCATCAGAAGAAATGGAACACAAACATGAAAATCTCATTAAAACAAAGCATAAAACTTATGAATTATTCTTAAAAAATAGTGAGATGATCACATGATAGCATAAATATGGTTGTAAGGTTAAATAAAAATTCAAATTGATGATAAAACTGAGAAAAAACACTATCAATAAGCATACCGCAAGAATATGAAGATTATTACTGCAACTGTATTTGATATCACTGTAAAATGGTGTACACAAGCTCCACACTATGATTACCAAGTATCCAACCCTCACATTGAGTTGAGTTTAAGTACATATATAAAAATAAACAAGATGCCACCTCAATGGGTTGAAACCTGATCCAAAACAACTAATTAATGATTCTAATGACTCATAACCTAATTTCTAGGGGAGTTAGAAATAATTTCTCCTTTCTTACCTAACAAGTTTGTGTCTTTGTCTCAAGTCATTAAACACAAGATAATTTAACAAAGATGACCATAAATATGCTCATTAAACATAAAAAAACTCATGGTCCAGTTGTTACATTGACTAAATTCAAACTTTGACCTCCACGTTTCTAGAAAAGTCCTCAAACCTAGAAGCACATATTTCTCTCTAAAAACGCAATGAAATTTAACAGAAGTGTAGTGAATTTTGATGGAGAGTTTGGATGACTTAGGTGGATCTCTGAGCTTAGATTAAGGTTGGTACAAGTAGCTGAGGATGTCCAATAGACCTTTGAAGCTTCAAATCACCAAAAAATCATCTCCAAGACACCTCAAAAATCATTCTACCAAAACCACTCTAGAAACGCCGCGTGTTCCTAAAAAAAGTGGCATACGTGTGAAAAATTGGTGGTGTTTGACCTTTTCCTACAAATTTATGAGTTGACAAGATACAAAAAGTGGATTTCTGAGATGTACAAGTCAAGATACACATTCACATACTTTCCATTCATCATTTGAAGCCTTTGAGAAAAAGTGCAGCGTGGTCACGCTACATTTCCGTGCACTAAAATTGCTTGAATTACCAAAAAACTCAAAAATTACCAAAATTTTCCCAAAATTTTCTCCTTTTGCATTTTTCAGTCATGGTTTAGATAACTAGAGATGAATCAACCAAAATATCAAGTCTATCCTTCTTCTTGAGCCTTTTCTTCATTTTATTAACCCTAATCTTGCAAATCAAATTTCGTGTGTAATAGTGCATTAGCATGTGCCTCTGCATGGTAGTGTTTCTATTTGCCTTCTCCAGTAGCTTTTCCAAATACACATTCAATTTTTCAAGCAAACACTCTCTATAGTTATCATCCTCAGCCCTTATGGGATCAAATATAGTATCCTGAGCATGAGTATTAGCTATGGTGTCATGAGCTTGAGGAGAAGATGTCTCTTTGTGTTGCTCTTTATTCTTTTCCAATGCTCTTGTGGTAGGTCTCCTTACATGCCTCTTCAATATTATCTACATCTATCACTCCCTTACCTTTGTATTCAAATTCTTTGCTAGATGATGGAGGCTATTGTGAGGTATTTTTTTGCATAAAATTCATTTTCAAGTGACTATTTTCCTATTTCAAGAAAGCCACCATAATTTTTTCCTTTGAGAGATCATCTTGTAGTCCCTTGATTTGTGCTTTCTGCTCCTTGATAATTTTTTCACTTGACTTATCTCCATGGTCAAGTGTTTCTTTTTCATGAGGCATCTCTTCATCATTATGCTACAGGGGTGACTCATTTCCATGCCTAGGTGATTGCTCCATAACTTCTCCTTGAACTTATTCATTTGTAGCTTCGTTAGGCAGTCTTCTAGCTTGTGACCTAGTCAGCAGTTTAGGTGTAGGCATGCATTTATACATCTTTTTCCCTTCTTGTAGGTTTGATAAATATCTACCCTAGTATTTAGTTTGGTAACTAAAGGTATGAAATATGGCTCAGCTCTTTGTGGCCCAGATGATGTAGGAGTGTTAATGCTTTTGGACTGAGGAGACATAGGCAAAAGAGTTGTTGCCTCCAAAAATTCCTCCCAAGACATAATAACCTGTGTGAGCTGAAGAAGAAATATAAATTTGACCAAGGCATGATGGAGTAAGCTAGTTGAATGGTCTCTCCCTTTAGTATTCACTTTCTCTGTCATCTTTGCAAGAATGATAAACAGGTAGTTAGGCAGATTTAGTGGTTTAATAGAGGTGAAGTGCATCAAAAATATGATGTAGTACTTAGAAAACCTACTAAAACTACCTTCACAAGTGAAATATTTCATTATCATCTTCATCAAAGGAATGTTTTTATCTAATAGCTATATACTAGGGAATACATGAGAGGGAGCTTCTCTATACTATGATTTGAGAAAAACTATGTAGTTTTGAATGTCCAAATATATTCCCTTAAAATATATTTATCCTTGATTGGGAATAACCGTGGCTAATGCTATCACTTATGCTAAGACCAAGAAGTCTATCCCTTCTATGGTAGTCTTTTTCCTCTTAAAACTGGTGGCAAATAGACTACTTAGCTTACAATGGTGACCCACCTCTTGTATTTTCGCACAAAAGCTTAGGCAACTTACCTTTTCAAATGACCTTTTGATGAACTCTAAAGCATTGATTTCCTGCATATTAGTTGGATCATATATGGAAACATGTCCTCCCTTGTTGTACTTATTATTTTCACTAGCCATGGTGTTGGTTTTTCTATTAGGAAACCCTAGTTTGATATGAGGGAAGGGTAGGTTTTAGGATTGGAAAAAGTGGAAAAAGAGAAGCTAGTTTAAGGAGGTAAATGGAGAGGCTAAGGGACTGAGAAAAATATGAAAAAACTATGTGGGAGATGGATAGGTGTTAGGGACACAATTCAAGTGGAATTTCACTGAATGGATGAGGGAAGAAGGGAAAAAAGTGAAAAATACAATCAAAACTGAGGAACACAGTAGAAGCATAGTGTGGGCTACAGTTTTTGGGGAAAATGGTGGAATGAAGGAAATTAGTGTGAGAAATGGTTAGGGAAGGTTTGATAAGTGTATGGCATGGTAAGGGGGTAGAAAAACTATGGAAATTCAATGTGAGATAAAGCAAAATCCAATGAAAACTAAAAGCACAACGAAACCCTAGGAAAGGGATTCTATTCACTATTTTTTCAGAGAGTTGATGAATGGATTTAATTACTTGCTCAAGAGTCTCTAAAGCTTGTAGAATGTGAAATGGAACCTATTGTTACTTTATTTAACTTCCAAAACAAAAAACATAGTGTGTTTTCTAGAAACGCAGCGTGTTGATGCAGAAACGCAACGAGTTGATGGCAAAGGTTTGGCGATGAAAAATTCAAAGTTCCAATGGATGAGATGAAGCACAATGGTGGAGAAGTGTTCTTACAGGATGTAATGAAGCTTTTGAATGCTTGGATGGTCCTTTTATTACTTTAAAGTCTATTTTTTTCTTTGGTGATGGTGTGACATTACAAGTCCTTTTGAGAAGTGATTTGATGAGGTAGTGTACTGCAGTTTGATTTCTTTGTTTGGAAAGGTTACATCTCCATGTGGCATGAATGTACCTTTGATACGTTTTTGAAAAACTTATCCCTAATTACTAACTTCCATGACGATGACAATGGTGATACCTGACTCCCATGTACAGTTTGATGACATGAGAAAATGATGACACCTAATGCATACCTTAAACATGATTTGAACTTCGAACCCTCTAAGTATGCATGTGAATGACTTAATGACCAAAATGATTACCAAGGCACTCATTTGATGACCTATCACAAGGAATGATGACATGACCATGATGAAATTTTATGACCTTGAAAATGGATAGAGTAGTAGTGAGACCTAGGACATGACTCAAGACTCATTTGACAATAAAAATACATGTCAAATTTATTTGAAAATTTTAAAAAATTAACCAAAGACATCCAATAATACTGAAAGAGAAAATTTATCACTAATGAATTATAGACACTAACACAGTTAACACTATGCTCATAGTTAAATGTTGTGTCATATTTACATATTGTGCATTATTGAGATTCAACAAGATGATGATCCTAGTGAAATTTAAGCACCTACACTAAGATGGAGCCTCGAGCTATTTTTAGGTGTAAGTATATTTTAGAATGGATGAAAAAATTCTTTTTATAGTGGAAGTATATTTATAGATGTTGAGAAAATTCTATTTATAGATGATGTTCTATTTTTAGATGTATGTGCGGAAGTCTATTTATAGATCACATGTCTATTTATAGATGCATGTAAACTATTATCATACCTTAATAATAATTGGACAATAAATATTAATATATTCTCATGGAGCACTTGAAATTAGTTAACTGAAGTGGAAAACTAGTTAGATGAAGGAATTTCGAGTTCTAAGGTTGGTTGGTGTGATGTGCAAGTGGACGTAGTTGTAACTCAGTGATTCGAAGTTGTAACAGAGTTGGATGTGTATTTATGTGAGTTGTAAAGTAGTTTAACTCAGTTAAGTGAGTTAAACTCAGTTGTGCTAGTTGTAACTGAAGGTAAACTAGTGAGAGGTTACTAAATTAAATATTAAATTAATTCACATGGAGTGATCTCACATGCCAGTGAAGATTTACTACTTTTAACCACATGCATGTCAGATCTAGTGGAGACCCAGTTGAGAGGTAGGTGAAAGGGATAGTTGACTATCAGTTGTACTATATTGGATTGCACTCTTGCAAGCCAAACACACATTGGATATGCTCATGAGGATTTCCCAGTCAAGGAGGGTCTTATTGCATTGAATTGGTCTTTATAATCAACTTGGATTGCGCAGTGGAGGCAGGTTGTTGTGAGGCGGAAATTTGGCTAAGGCATTTGTCAATTTTTGTAAGACAGTGTGAGAGGATTGTATATTGTACTGAGAGCTCTTGGATAAGAGTTTTGTATAAGATTGTTTCATGATCCATGATATATACATAATATATGATAGTGAGGTTTTTAGCTTTATGATTTCTTAGTAAAATTATGTGTTATGTGTGAATGATATTTATTCTTGTGTTTGCAATTGGTGATCGTGTTTTAAATTTCTGAAAGAATTTTTGTAGAAGCAATTCTATATTTAACAGTGGCATATAATTGTTAGATCAGGTGAATCCAGGAAATACATATTTGTATTAAAATTTCTACATGGTATCGGAGCACAGAAGATTGCAATTCTGAAGCAGGAGTTGAGTTTGTAGGTGGAAACAATTCGAATTTGCTGCAATAATTTCTTGGTGCGATAATTAAGTAAACATTGAAATGGATTTCAATGGCTTGCGGCTAGAGTATGCACTTGAGGGAATCTCGAACTAAATTTACTGGAAGGACATGATGGAGGCAATGCTTGAAGGTAATGGCTCGAGGTAATTCATCGAGAGTGATGTTCCTAAGTGCACTTAGACAGATGCTGCATTACTCAACGCATGGCAAAGGAAAGTAGCGAAGGCGAGAAGGATTTTGTTGGAAGGTGCATGAGATCACATTATCTCAAGCCTTCATGGGAAAGCCACTCCATATGCTATGTGGAAGGCTTTGATGGATCTTTTCCAAAGCAACAACGACCATAAGAAATTGGCGATGAAGGATAAACTCAGAAAGATCAAGATGGAAAAGGGAAAAAAAATTCCAAAGTATCTCACAAAGTTTGTCCAATGTCGGGATGAACTGGGGAGTGTGGGAATCATTGTTTCTGATGATGATTTGGCTCTCTTGGCTCTCTTGGGACTTCCTAAGAGTTTGCACAGCTATGAAGACTCTGTCAACGAAGGGGAAAAACTGCCGGATTGGGAACGACTGTGGTTGGATCTAGCGCAAGAGGAGTTCAGGCAGAACACCAAAGATGGCTGTTCATCAAAGCATGATGATGAAGAGGATTGTGCTTTGGCTGCCAAGGAAAGGAAAGAGAAGGGGAAGAAATTCCATTAAAAATACGAGTCTAAAGGCAAGAAGCTGGATTTGTCTAAGGTGAAGCGTTTTCATTGTCACAAACATGGGTATCTTGCCACTAACTGCCCACATAAAAAGAAGAACAAGAAGGTTTCTGGAGCTGCAGTTGGTGAGGCCCTTGCCTCATAATTTAAAATTTATTTCCCTTTCATCACATGCTTGGTGACAAGCGCATTGGGATCGGTGTGGTATATAGATAGAGGTGCTTCCTTCCACATGGCGGGAGATAAGGAGCTTTTCAGTGACTTAGAGGAGAAAGATCTCCAAATGCATTTAGAGATCAGTGACGATGGATGATACAGTGCGACCGATATTGGTACCATTACATTTGAGAGGGAGTCAGGTAAACCATTTCAATTGAATGATGTTATGGATGTTCCAGGTATGAAGAAAAACTTGGTATCAGTCGCGATGTTGGAGGATAGAGGCTATGATGTTGTGTTCAGCGTTGGAAAAGATTTCTTGCAACATTAAACAACAGGTCAAGCCAAGAGGATAGGGATTCGAGTTAAGAATCTCTACAAGCTAGAGGTAGAACGCTGCGTTGCCATGATGGGCAAGGCGGAAAAAGTGGTGATCTGAGATGAGGGTGAATTATGGCATAGTCGATTGGGCCATCTTCATCATGAAGCCTTGAAAGTCATGCAACAAATATCTACTGGACTTCCAATGGGAACACTTGCTCAGTTAGATTAGTGCAAGGGTTGCACCATGGGAAAGTAAGTAAAGTCCACCTTTCTTGAAAAGGAGAACCATGCTTCAGTGATCTTGGAGAGAGTTCACACAGACGTGTGTGGACCATTCTTGGTTTCTTCAACAACAAAACACAGGTATTATGTTATTTTTGTTGATGAATTTTCTCGTAAATGCTGGATCTTCTTCATGTAGAAGAAGGATCAAACATTGTCAAAGTTATGTGAGTTCAAGGCATTGGTTGAGAAAGAGTCAGGGAAGCAAGTGAAGGCTCTGTAGAGTGATAATGGTGGAGAATACATCTTGAACGAATTCAAATACTTCTGTAGAAAAGAAGGAATTCAAAGAGAACTCATAGCGCTTCATGGGGTTGCGGAGAGAAAGAATAGAATGATCATGGGTGTGACATGAGAAATGCTGCATGATCAGGGCCTACCAATGCATCTATGGGCGGAAGCATGCAACACTGCGGTTTATGTGAAAAACCATTGTCCTCATAGAGTACTTGGCATGAGTACACCTGAAGAAGCTTTTACTAGTAATAAACTAGATGTTTCTCACTTTAATATTTTTGGCTCATCTGTTTATGTACATGTGACCAAGAATGGCAGGAAGAAGCTGGAGCTAACTGCTGAAGTTGGGATATTTATGGGGTACACAGAAACACCCCATAATTATTGTGTGTATTTTCCTAACAGTAAGATGGTTGTTATGTGACAGGATATAAAATTCGATGAGGGGAAAGCCATGCGGTTGTCGCTTGAGAGGGAGCTGGACTTGCATGCGGAGGAGGAACTGTTGGTTCCCAAATATGTCTCTAGATGTGGACCAACCAGAGGAGGAGGTTCATGGAGTGGAGGATTCCACTCACGCAGAGCCAAACATCAGAACTGGCAGAAGGCATACCACAGAAGTTGAGAGGCTAAAACTTGATGCTGCTCAGAATGTAGGAGTCCCTACTTCATAGTGCAGACAAAGACAGTCTCCTGGCTGATTCATTGGATACATGGCTCTCATGAGAAAATGTATTGTGACTGAGCCATCTTCCCTTCAGGAAGCAGTGCAGGAGCCCACATGGGTAGATGCAATGGTGGAGGAGTATGACTCCATTGTTTGAAACAGTGCTTGGGAAATTGTTCCAAGGCTAGTTGATCAATCAGTGGTAGGTTCAAGATGGATATAAAAGGTAAAGAAAGCTACTGATGGGAGTGTTGAGAAATACAATACCAGGATCTTCGATTCCATGAAAATGCATCTTTCTTCAAGACAAAGTCAAAGGGATTCAGGATTCGAAAATGCATCTTGTTAAGAATTATGGGAGAATAGCAGCACCTATAACAACATTATTGAAGAAAGATGCATTTTCATGGAATCCTGAATCCTGCTGATGGGAGTGTTCAGAAATTACATTCTTGTATCTCTATGTTCCATTATTATTGAGGTAGAAATTATCTCATTATTTCTTGCACAAATTGATTAACAAAAAATATTTTACTTGATTCAATGCAGTTGATATTGAATGATAGTAATAGAGAATATTTTTTAAAAATACAGTATGAATTGGAATCAAAGATGACTCCGCTCTATTTGTTTAAAAAAATTGATAGAAATGATGTGAAAGGCAGTTGCGATCTGGATCAACAACTTTTGTTAACCCATTAAATGATTATTTTGAAAGAGTGCATATATTATCTTTTTTCATGTCATGGAAACAGGTATGTTTCCTAATAGATTCTTTGTTCAAGTAAAAATAGTTTACTTTTATGAAAAAAAATGTTGAATTTAAATGATACATATTTGAACCTAACAATTCAATTTTATAGAAAAAAAGAAAAAAACGGATCAAAGGAATATTGTTGGCAATATGATGTAATGTGTTGTCCTTGATGGCAACCTACTTGATGAAGTTGGCCTTGATGGAAACCTACTTGATGAGTTGCCTATGATAAGAAAACTATGTGCTAAAGATGTAAGAATGATGTATCTACAGATCAGTTCAGATGTGACAGAGAAAACAATTCCAGTAAGTGCCAGAAAAATGATAAATATAATATGTCACAATGTATACGCTACTTTTGTGAAGGCAACCTGCGTATATACTCTACTTTTGTGAAGGGAACCCGCGTATACATTCAGGGTTAGCATATACGCAGTTTTTATGAGGCGAAGTTGCGTATACACGCGGATACGCACACTTAAAGTCGAGTATGCCTTTTGCGCTCTAAATTTGTCAAAGTCATGCAGCTGAATACAGCAAAGGAAATATGGGACAAAATCATTCTAATTTATGAAGGTGATGCAAAGGTAAAAAGTGCAAATCTCCAAACTCTCAGAATTGAATATGAAAATTTTAAGATGCATAGTGATGAGAGTATTGCTAGTTTCTTTTTACGTCTTGACGATGTTGTAAATCATATGAGAAATCTGGGAGAAACAATAACCGAATCTACTTTGGTTGAGAAAATTTTAATATCTCTAATGGCAAAATTTGAGTCAAAAGTTTCTGCTCTTGAAGAAAAACAGGATCTTCAAAATCTTACTGTGGTGCAACTTCATGGCATACTAACTGCATATGAAATGAGAAGAGGAGGACCATATGAAGTCAAAGAAGCCGTCTTTAGAGCTTCTACAAAATGGAAATAAGTACAAGAAGCAGAAGGATCAGGATATATCGCAGAAGAAGATGAGGTAAATTTTGTAAGGAAACTTCAACTTGGCACATGACGGTTTAGAGGTAAGCTTCCTTTCAAATGTTTTGATTGTGGAAGAGTTGGTCATTATGCTGCTAAGTGTCCTCATAAAGAAACATCTGCAAAAGGGAAGGAAGTAGTAGGAAGGAAAAATAATCGATTTAGCACTAGAAAAAGTTACTATACTCATGAAGACAGTGATGGGTTATCTGATAGTGAGGAAGAATGTGAACAATATCTTAGACTTCTCATGGCATTTGAAAAAGAATCTAGAGACGAAGAGGATACTTTTGTGGATGCTCTAGAGGACAATGATTTTCTTGAAGAAAACAATCAACTCAGAATATGCTTAGAAGAAAGTAAAATACACTTAGAAGAAAGTAAAATAACCATAGAGACTCTGGAAAATCAACTTGAAGAAAAGGAGAAACGCAATGAGAAATTGGAGTGTGAAGTAGTAAGTCTAAGAAAATAACTTGAGAAAGTAAAGCCTCTGAATCTTAGATTTGCTAAAGGATCTGAAACCTTAGATGAGATTATTAAGGTACAACGTTCTCCTCTCATAAAGACAGGTCTTGGATATATCAGAGAATCTTCTCAGGCTTCAGCACCAAATTATCTAAAAGTAGCTACAACTGGTTTACAACATTCTGCCACTCAGCAAGGGAATAAAGAATCTTTACAGGTAAAGCATGATCATCTCAATTCAAAGAACACTAACAGGAATATCTTTCAAAGGAACACCAATCAACAAGTAAATTCAAGTAAAAGATTTCATGATCGCAGAAATTTCTTCTTCAATGGACAATGTTTCTCATGTCACAATTTTGGTCATAAATCTGTTCAATGTGTTGCATATAAAACCATCATGACAAGAGAAGCAAGAAAGAAAAGGACTGATATTGAAACAAAGAAGAATACCTATAACAACTTTTCTCCTCTTCTAAATGAATTTGAATGTGCTTATTGCAATAACTTTGGCCATGAAGAATCTGAATGTAGGAGCAAAATTCAGCCAAAAGAGCATTTTCCTTCAAGCTCCAAAGTATGGAAAAAGAAGGAATTACAGGTTGAAAATTGTGGCATAGCTTTATTTGCAGAAGGTGAAGAAAATCAATGGTACATTGATAGTGGATGCTCAAGACACATGACAGGTGACAAAAACAAACTTCTTGCATATAGTGCTCTAGAAAAAGAAAAGAAGGTTACATTTGGAAATGATACTCCTGCGGTAATCAAGGGAAAAGGGTTTGTGTTTCTAAAAGAAAAGGTGAAAGCTAATGATTTCATGTATGTGGATGGATTAAGGCATAACCTGTTAAGTGTAAGTCAAATGTGTGATCAAGGAACTGAAGTTGTCTTTAGTTCAAAAGAATGTGTGGTACGTGATCTTGATACAGGTAAAACAATTATAAAAGGAAAAAGAACTCCAAGCAACTTGTATGTATTGAAGAACTGCAAATAACAATGTTACTTGAGTAAATATTTAGAAAACTGGCTATGGCATAGAAGGTTGGGGCATCTGAGCTTCTCTCAGATCAACAAATCAAGCAGACTTAAAGTTGTCCGTGATCTTCCCAATATTACTCTACCCGAAAATATCATATGCAAGTCTTGCCAATTTGGTAAGCAAACCAGAGTACAGTTTAATGCCAAGGAAGGATCATCAAGTAAGCCTCTTGAACTCATTCATACTGACATATGTGGACCTGTGAGGAAAAATTCACCACGAGGTGAACAATATTATATCTTATTTATTGATGATTTGTCTAGAATGTGTTGGATTGGGTTGCTTAAACACAAAGATGAAGCATTTGAGAAATTTCAGATCTTCAAAGCTCTGGTTGAAAATGAATTAGATCTAAAAATAAAATGTCTTATATTTTATCGAGGAGGAGAATGTACTTCAGATGAATTCCTTGAATTTTGTGAACAACATGGCATAAAAAGACAGTTTACTGTAGCCGACACTCCACAACAAAATGGTGTAGCAGAAAGAATGAATAGAACAATTCAACAAATGGCTAGAGCTATGCTTGATGATTCCAGAACACCTGAAACATTTTGGGGAGAAGCAGCACATGCAGCAGAAAATATTCTTAACAAGGCACATGTTCGAGTAAATAGTGACAAAACTCCATATGAACTCTGGTATGGTAATCCTCCCACTGTGAAGCATTTTAGACTTTTTGGAAGCAAATGCTTTATCAAAAATAATGATGAAAAACTTGGCAAGTTTGAACCCAGAGCAGATGAAGGAATACTTCTTGGTTACTCCTCCAGGAGTAGAGCATATAAATGTTACAATAAAAGACTTCGGAAGATTGTTGAATGTATTGATGTTGTTATTGATGAGTCTCCTACAGCTCCAAAAGAAGAAAAACAAACAACAAATGAAGATGACGGTGACATATATCCTTCTACATCAAATAGAAATGATATAGATAGTGAACCCAATGAAGAACCTGAAGATGATTTATCTGAAAAAGCTCCATCCAGATATGTTCAAAAGAATCATCCAGAATCTCAAATTTTGGGAGATAAGGGATCAGGTGTACAAACAAGAAGGCCTCTTGTGGGATCTTCTAGCTATCTGGAATTTCTATCCACTATTAAGCCACACAATGTTAATCAAGCTAGCAAAGATGAATGTTGGATTCAAGCCATGAATGAAGAACTTGATCAAATTGAAAAGAATCACACTTGGGATTTAGTACCAAGACCTCATGATAAAAATGTCCTTGGAACTAAATGGATATTCAAAAACAAGTTAAATGAGAATGGGGATGTTATAAGAAATAAAGCTAGACTTGTTTGCAAGGGGTATGCTCAACAAGAAGGTATAGACTTTGAAGAAACTTTTGCTCATGTAGCTAGAATTGAAGCCATAAGAATGTTTCTTGCTTTTTCAAGCTTCCAACAAATCAAAGTTTATCAAATGGATGTTAAATCTGCCTTTCTCAATGGTGATCTAGAAGAAGAAGTTTATATAGAACAACCAGAAGGATTCATTTTGGGAAATGATAAAAATCTTGTTTGTAGACTTAAAAGGGCTCTATATGGTCTCAAACAAGCTCCAAGGGCATGGTATTATCGTCTTGACAAATATCTTCATCAACAAGGATTTTCAAAGGGGTCTGCTGATAGCAACTTATACACAAAAACTAAAAATGACAAACTATTGATTGTGGTTGTATATGTTGATGATATCATTTTTGGAAGCAATGAAGAATCTATGAGTCAGAAATTTGCTTCAGCTATGCAACAAGAATTTGAAATGTCTTTACTTGGGGAACTAACATTCTTTCTTGGCTTGCAAGTGCATCAAACTACAGATGGCATATTCTTATTACAAGCAAAATACCTTAAGCAAATTCTGAAGAAGTATGGCATGGAAGAGTGCAAACCTGTAAGTACACCAATGATAACTGGATGTAATCTCAGTTCTTATGATGATTCTCCCACGGTGAATCAACCAAAATACAGATCTATGATAGGAAGTCTACTTTATCTCACTGGGACTAGACCAGACATTATGCATGCAGTTGGGATTGTTGGACGATTCCAAGCTAATCCAAAAGAGTCTCACCTTCAGGCTGTCAAAATAATATTCAAATATCTACAAGGAACTCAAGACTTTGGACTATGGTATCCAAAGAATGTTGATCTCATACTTCATGCTTACACTGATGCAGATTGGGCTGGAAATATTGATGATCAGAAAAGCACTAGTGGTGGCGCATTCTATATGGGGCCTCGGTTGGTGTCTTGGTTCAACAAGAAGCAAAACTCTATTGCCTTATCTACAGCAGAAGCAGAATATGTGGCTGCAGCATCATGTTGCACTCAACTTCTTTGGATGATGCAAACCTTACAAGACTTTCAAATCAAATGTTCATCTCCTATCTCCATTATGTGTGATAATACAAGTGCCATCAGTATCTCAAAGAATCCTGTTATGCATTCCAAGACCAAGCACATTCCCATCAAGTATCACTTCTTACGTGAACAAGTGCTTGAACAAAAGGTGAAGTTGGAGTATGTTCCCTCCAAAGACCAAGTTGCTGATATATTTACCAAACCTCTGCCCAGGGAAGCGTTCGAATATCTCAGAAAGAAGCTGGGAGTAGTCTCTGCCATGCAGAAGATCAAATATGCTTAAATTCAGAAGATTAAATTGGATACGCGGGTTTCCTGAAATACAGTCACGTATATACGCGAGTTTTTACACATAAAACCACGTATGGGTGGTTGCTGACAAATTCTTCTGGGTCAGCATTCTTCAGCATAGATGTGGTGCTGTTGGGTATCTCTGGTGATGTTTCAGCTCTCATATTTCTGTTTCATTCTCTGATATTTGATGCGGATGCCTTGATGATTTTCTATTGAAAGTGTTCAGGATGCACAAGCTAAGGGGGAGATGAAGGAGTGAAATGGCTCAAGAACATGTGTACAGGTTTAGGAGGAGCATTAGCCTTGCTGAGAATTATGCATTGTTGGCATTATGATGGTTCTGAAATATGATCTCTCTCTTTAGGTCTTTTTGGTGTTTGTCACAAAAGGTCATTTTTGTAATTTGATGAAAAGGTCATGTTGAGACCTATGATGTAAAATTGTAATGTAAGGACTTGATCAAATGTGTAAACCCACTTGGTTGGGTACTTGAGTCATATATGTAAATCCACTTGGTTGGATATTTGATGAAAGTATGAGTCCTTGGTGATAGGAAAGGTCATAGAGTCATGCACTTCATTGAAAAATATGTTTGAAGATTCAACATGAACTCAGGGGGAGCATGGTAACTTCAGTGCACATCAGATCTATAGAGATCTTCTTTCTACATCAGAAGAAAAACCTTGTTTTGGTCTTGATCCACCCTTTTCCCTTGATGTCAAAGGGGGAGAGTATCATGGTGTTTGCATAATGGTTATATTCAATGTATCTATTTGTTGTGGTGATCAAACACCATCATGGTTGCCATCAAGTCCAAAGGGGGAGATTGTTGGCAATATGATGCAATGTGTTGTCCTTGATGGCAACCTACTTGATGAAGTTGGCTTTGATGGAAACCTACTTGATGAGTTGCCTATGATAAGAAACCTATGTGCTAAAGATGTAAGAATGATGTATCTACAGATCAGTTCAGATGTGACAAAGAAAACAATTCCAGTAAGTGCCAGAAAAATGATAAATATAATATGTCACAATGTATACGCTACTTTTGTGAAGGAAACCCACGTATATACTCTACTTTTGTGAAGGGAACCCGCGTATACATTCAGGGTTAGCATATACACAGTTTTTATCAGGCGAAGTTGCGTATACATGCAGATACGTATGCTCAAAGTTGCGTATGCCTTTTGCGCTCTAAAAACTATGATACCTAGGGGCATTACCATGGTATTGGTCCACTATATTGAGCACTGGATTATCTATTTGATCCCATCCAGGAATACCATCGGAAGTTGTGTGGTTTTGACTCATGGTATTGATAAAGGCTAAATCTATATAGGGAGAATAAGATCATTGTGCAAGGGGGTGCATGAGTAAGGGTTGTTGATAAATAAATATCTCTAAGGATTATATGCAAGAATGAACTCTGTTCTTAATTGATTGATATGAATCTATGATGCACCCATGGATCTAAGGATGGTTCAAGATCTCTAGATCTGATGATGATAAATCTCTAGGATGATCTGCAGCAGAAGAAATGGTGAAGATATGGTGCAAAGTCTGCTGAAGATAATGAAGAAATCTGGGTAAGTTTATAGATCTGATCTGTTTTGTAAAGTTTTCCATTTACAGATATATACGCTAGTTGGTCTCTGTAAAAGCGTGTGTATACATGGTCTCTATTAATGAAAGGTGCGTATAGGGTTTTCTGAAGAATAAAATACATAGAAGTATACGCAGGTTGGTGTGCAAGAAAGCACGTATGTACGCGACTTCAGTAAAGAAAAGTAGCGTATGATATTTGATTCAATGAATGTTCAGGGTTGAGTTTACATCTGCATATCTATTCTGAAGTCTGGGTTATCTCTGATATTCTGGTTACAGTGGTCACACTGTTCTATTTGAAGTATTGGGCAGAGTATGATTGTTGAAGGGTTGTGTTGAAGCTGTTGGATCCAGTGTGAAAATTGATGAAACGTGGTCTGCAGAGGTGTTGAGGGTTGAAGCCTTCAGTGAGGGGGTTGTAGCTCCCTTCCAGTGGTAGTTGGTAAACGAGATCAGGGGGTAGTAGCTCCCTTCCAGGAGAGGCTGGTAAACGAGTGCAGGGGGTTGTAGCTCCCTTTCAGGAGAGGCTGGTAAATAAGAGAAGGTTGTAGCCTTTTGCAGGTGGGTACCTGCGTGCTGGTATGAGTCTGCGCCAGTACATGGTTGTAAGATGTTTTCTTTATAATAAATATTGAAGACTGAGATGACGACAGCGGTGGTTTTCTCCCGAATTGGGTTTCCACCTTAAATCCTGGTGTTCATGTGTGTTGATTATGTGTGATGATTTATTTTTTTCTTACTGCACATATTTACTGCTTACTAAACATCTAATGAATGAATGATGCAATGATCTAAGTAAAGAATTACATGCATAATGAGATGTCTAGTAATACGCAAGTTTCATTAAGGATATCCACATGCATACACGACTTGGGTTCAATAAAGTAGCGTATGGGTTTTTAGAAAGAAAAAGTAAAATTTTTTTTAGTCTGCACTAAATACTGATTCACCCCCTTCTCAGTATTTTTCCCAACATGATGAAAGCCAAAAAAAAATTTCTCCTCCTTTTTAGTGAATTTGTAGTAAATGCAAAAACTCGTTCATCCAAACACAACTGAATGCATGTAGAAATTTCAATACAAATATGTATTGCCTAGATTATCCTGATCTAAAAATTATATGGCACTATTAAATACAGAATCGCTTCTACAAAAATTCTTGTGGAAATTTAAAACACGATCGCCAGTTGCAAACACATGAAGAAAGATCATTCACACATAACATAGATGTTTACCGAGAAAGCATAAAGCTAAAAACCCCACTATCATATATTATGTATAGATCATGGATCATGAAACAATCTCATACAAAACTCTAATCCAAGAGCTCTAAGTGCAATATACAATCGTCTCACACTGTCGTGTAGAAATTGACAAATGCCTTAGCCAAATTTTTGCCTCACAATAGCCTGCCTCCACTACGCAATCCTAGTTGATTACAAATACCAATTTGATACAATCAGAACCTCCTTGACTACACAATCCTCATGAGAATATCCAATGTGTTTTTGGCTTGCAAGAATGCAATACAATATAGTACAACTGATAGTCAATTGTCCCTTTCATCTACCTCTCAACTAGGTCGCCACTGGATCTGACATGCATGTAGTTAACAGTAGTAAATCTTCAGTTGCATGTGAGATCACTCCATGTGAATTAATTTAATATTTAATTCATTGACCTATCACTAGTGTATCTTTAGTTACAACTATCACAACTGAGTTTAACTCACTTAACTGAGTTAAAATACTTTACAACTCACATAAATACACATCCAACTTTGTTACAACTTCAAATCACTCAGTTACAACTAAGTCCAATTGAATGTCCCACCAACCAACCATAGAACTCGAAATTCCTTCAGCTAACTGTTTTGCCACTTCAATTAATTGATTTCAAATGATACATGAGAATACATTAATATTTATTTTCCAACTATTATTAAGGGATAATAATAGTCAACATGCATCTATAAATAGACATGCGATCTATAAATAGACTTCGCACATATATATAAAAATAGAACATCATCTATAAATATAATTTTCTCAACATCTATAAATAGAATTCCACTATAAATAGAATTTTCTCATCCGCTCTGAAATTAGACTTACACCTAAAAATAGCTTGAGGCTCCATCCTAGTGTAGGTGCTTAATTTTCACTAGGATCATCATCTTGTTGAATCTCAACGCTCCCTGTCAACAAGAAAGGGATTATCCTTCACCCCGATATTGTCTCTATGCTATTCAAATTTTCTCCTAGTGAGCACCTTCATCAGAATATTTACATCCTGATCTTCCGTAGGAATGTACTGAAGCAACATGATTTTTCGCTGCACACAATCTCTGATACGATGATACCAGATATCTATATGCTTAGATCTATCATGAAACACATGATTAATCAAGAGTTTAATGCAACTTTGATTATCACAATGAATCATTGTAGGATCTAAATGAGAACCAAACAAACCAAACATGATCTTTCTCATCCAGATAGCCTCACATGCAGCTTGAATTGTTGCATTGTATTCCGCTTCCGCTGAACTAAGTGCCATGGATCTCTATTTCCTGCTATACCAAGAAAAAAACTTTAGTTTTGATATTGAAGATCCTTCTTGATGTGCTCTTTCTGTCCGTTGGGCTGCCTGCCCAATCTACATCCATGAAGCCATGCAAATTCACCTCATCAGTTTTTTTGTACCACAAGCCATACTCTGATGTGCCCCTTAGGTATCTCAGGACATTCTTTCCCGCCTTCCAAAAGAGCTTGGTAGGCTTAAACATCGCTTGAGTAAGCTGGTTCACCACATAGCATATGTCCGGTCTTGTATTCACTAAATACATTACCGAACCCACTAACTATCTATTGACAGTAGCATTCACTACCTCTCTAGATGTAGCATCCTCTTTCCTTCAGTTTCCTGGAAGAGGAGTATCCATGGGTTTATAGCCCTCCATGTGAAACTTACCTAGTATCTCCATTGCATACTTTCCTTGATACACAAAAATTTTACCATCTCGCTGCCATATTTCCAATCCAAGGAAATAATTAAGGAGGCCCATATCCTTCATCTCGAACTCCTTTGCAAGGTAATCATTGCATGAGTGTATCAGTTGCTCATCACCAGTTAGTATTAAATCATCAAAATAAAGAACAATGATTAAAAGCTTACCCTCCACCACAATTTGGTATAGGTTTGCATCCGCCTCACTCTTGGTGAAGCCAAGTCTAGTAAAATAGTTGTCAATTCGAGTGTACCAAGCACGGGGTGCTTGGTTTAGCCCATATAACACTCTTTTGAGTCTACACACATGCAACTTGTTGCGGAAGATCTCAAATCCTTTAGGCTGCTCAATGTACACTTCTTCCTTAATGATCACATTAAGGAATGTAGTCTTCACATCCATCTGATAAATGTGCCAACCCATCTGCGCTGAGAGAGAAAGGATGGTCCTTATGGAAGAATATCGTGCAATCGGTTCAAAGGTTTCTTCATAATCAATCCCCTCGATCTGTGAGAAGCCCGGGGCCACAAATCTGGCCTTGTATTTCTCAACACTCCCATCAACAACTTTCTTTACCTTGTAGTTCCATCTTGAACCTACCATTGATTTATCATATATATACATAATATATGATGGTGAGGTTTTTAGCTTTAAGATTTCCCGGTAAACATCTCTGTTATGTGTGAATGTTATTTCTTCATGTGTTTGCAATTGGAGATCGTGTTTTAAATTTCCGCAAGAATTTTTGTAGAAGTGATTCTGTATTTAACAGTGGCATATAATTTTTAGATCAGGAGAATCCAGGAAATACACATTTGTATTAAAATTTCTACATGGTATCAGAGCATAAAAGATTGCAATTTTGAAGTAGGAGCTGAGTTTGTTGGTGGAAACAATTCGAATTTGCTACGAGAATTTCTTGGTGTGACAATTGAGTAAACATTGAAATGGATTTCAATGGTATGTACTCGAGGGAAGCTCAAACTAAATTTCCTGGAAGGATAGGATGGAGGCGGTGCTTGAAGATAATGGCTTGAAGGAATTCATTGAGAGTGATGTTCCTAAGCCCACTTTGATGGATGCTGCATTACTTAACGCATGGAAAAAGAAAGTAGCGAAGGTGAGAAGGATTCTGTCGGAAGGTGTACGAGACCACATTGTCTCAAGCCTTCATGGGAAAGCCACTCCATATGCTATGTGGAAGGCTTTGATGGATCTTTCCAAAGTAGCAGCGACCATAGGAAATTGGCGATGACGGATAAAATTAGAAAGATCAAGATGGAAAAGGGCGAAAAAATTCCAAAGTATCTCACAAAGTTTGTACAATGTCGGGATGAACTGGCGAGTGTGGGAATCATTGTTGTCGATGATGATTTGGTGAGCTTGGCTCTCTTGGGACTTTCTAAGAGTTTGCACAATTATGAAGACTCTGTCAACGAAAGGGAAAAATTGCCGGATTGGGAATGACTGTGGTCGGATCTAGTGCAGGAGGAGTTCAGACAGAACACCAGAGATGGATCTTCATTAAAGCATGATGAAGAAGAGGATTGTGCTTTGGCTACCAAGGAAAAGAAAGGGAAGGGGAAGAGATCCCATTCAAAATTTGAGTCTAAAGGCAAGAAGCTGGATTTGTCCAAGGTGAAGTGTTTTCACTGTCACAGACATGGGTATCTCGCCATTAACTACCCACAGAAAAGGAAGAAAAAGAAGGTTGCTGGAGCTGCAGCTAGTGAGGCCCTTGCCTCACAATTTGAACTTGATTTGTCTTTGATTGCATCCTTGGTGAAAAGCGCATTGGGATCGGTGTGGTATCTTCATAGTGGTGCTTCCTTCCACATGGCGGGGGATAATGAGCTTTTCAGTGAATTAGAGGAGAAATATCTCCAAATGCATTTAGAGATGGGCAAAAATGGATGATATAGTGCAAATGACATTGGTACCATTACCTTTGAGAGGGGGTCAAGTAAACCATTTCAATTGAATGGTGTTATACATGTTCCAAGTATGAATAAAAACTTGGTCTTAGCCACGATGTTGGAGGATAGAGGTTATGAGCAATGCAAATTATTTCGTACGACATAAAAAAATGGGACAAGCCAAGAGGATAGGGATTCAAGTTAAGAATCTCTACAAGCTAGAGGTAGAAGGCTATGCTGCCATGATGGGAAAGGTGGAAAAAGTGGTGAGCTGGGATGAGGGCGAATTATGGCATAGTCAATTGGGCCATCTTCATCATGGAGCCTTGAAAGTCATGTAACAAATATCTACTGGACTTCCAATGGGAACACTTGCTCAGTTAGATCAGTGCAAGGGTTGCACCATGGGGAAGTATGTAAAGTCCACCTTTCATGAAAAGAAGAATCGTGCTTAGGTGATCCTGAAGAGAGTTCACATAGACATGTGTGGACCATTCTTGGTTGTTTCAACAGAAAAACACAGGTATTATGTTATTTTTGTTGATGAATTTTGTTGCAAATGCTGGATCTTCTTCATGTAGAAGAAGGATCAAACATTCTCAAAGTTCTGTGAGGGTTGAAAAAGAGTCAGGGAAGTAAGTGAAGGCTCTATAGAGTAACAATGGTGGAGACTACATCTCGAACAAATTCAAAGACTTTTGTAGCAAAGAAGGAGTTCGAAGAGAACTCACAACGACTCATAACCCACAACAAAATGGGGTCGCGGAGAGGAAGAATAGAACAATCGTGGGTGCGGCATGAGAAATGCTGCATGATCAGGGCCTGCTAATTCATTTGTGGGTGGAAGCATGCAACACTGCAGTTTATGTGCAAAACCATTGTCCTCATAGAGTACTTGGCATGAGTACACCTAAAGAAGCTTTTACTGGTAATAAACCGGATGTTTCTCATCTTAAGATTTTTGGCTCATCTGTTTATGTGCATGTGACCAAGAACACGAGGAATATGATGGAGCTGAATGCTAAAGTTGGGATATTTGTGGGGTACATAGAAACACCCCATAATTATTGTGTGTATTTTCCTAACAGAAAGATGGCTGTTATGCAATGGGATATAAAATTTGGTGAGGGGAAATCCATGCGGTTGTCGCTTGAGAGGGAGTTGGACTTGAATGCAGAGGAGGAACTGTTGGTTCCGAAGTATGAGTCTCTAGATGTGGATCAACCACAGGAGGAGGTTCATGGAGTGGAGGAGTCCACTCACGCAGAGCCAAACATTAGAACTGGCAGAAGGCGTACCACAGAAGCTGAGAGGCTGAAAGTTGATGCTTCACAGAATGTAGGAGTCCCAACTTCACAGCGCAGACAAAGATAGTCTCTTGACCAACACACTGGATACATGGTTCTCATGAGGAAATGTATATTTTCTGAGCCATCTTACTTTTAGGAAGTAGTGCAGGAGCCCACATGGGTAGTGAAATGGTGGAGGAGTATGACTCCATTTTCAGAAACAGTGCTTGGGAAATTTTTCCAAGGCTGATTGATAAATTAGTGGTAGGTTCAAGATGGATCTACAAGGTAAAGAAAGCTGTTGATGGGAGTGTTGAGAAATACAAGGCCAGGATTGTCGATTCCATGAAAATGCATCTTTCTTCAAGACAAAGTCAGAGGGATTCAGGATTCAAAAATGCATCTTGTTAAGAATTCTGGGAGAATAACAGCAACTCTAACAACATTATTGAAGAAAAATGATTTTTTGTGGAATCCTGAATCCTGCTAATGGGAGTGTTGAGAAACTGCATTCTTGTATCCTTGTGTTCCATTCTTATTGAGGTAGAAATTATCTCATTATTTCTTTCACAAATTTCTTAACAAAAAATATTTTACTTGATTCACTACAGTTGTTATTGAATGATATTCATAGAGAATATTTTTTCAAAATACAATATGAATTGGCATCAAAGACGACTCTGCTCTATTTGTTTAAAAACATTAATAGAAATGTTGTGAAAGGTAGTCAACAGTTGTGATCTGGATCAACAAATTTTGCTAACCCATTTAATGATGAATTTGAAAGAGTGCATACATTATCTTTTTGCATGTCAAGAACATAGGTATGTTTCCAAATAGCTTCTTTGCACAAGTAACAATAGTTTAATTTTATGCAAAAAACCTTGAATTTTGATGATACATATTTGAACCTAACAATTCAATTTTCTAGAAAAAAAGAAAAAAAACAAATTGAAGGAATGATGAAAGCCAAAAAAAAATTTCTCCTCCTTTTCAATGAATTTGTAGTAAATGCAAAAGACTCGTTCATCCAAACAAAACTGAATTAATGTAGAAATTTTAATACAAACATTTTTTTTCCTAGATTCTCCTGATCTAACAATTATATGCCACTGTTAAATACAAAATCGCTTCTACAAAAATTCTTGCAAAAATTTAGAACACGATCGCCAATTGCAAACACATGAAGAAAGATCATTCACACATAACACAGATGTTTATCGGGAAAGCATAAAGCTAAAAACCCCACTATCATATATTATGTATATTTCATGGATCATGAAACAATCTCATACAAAACTCTAATCCAAGAGCTCTCAGTACAATATACAATTGTATCACACTGTCTTACAGAAATTGATAAATGCCTTAGCCAAATTTGTGCCTCACAACAACCTGCCTCCACTACGTAATCCAAGTTGATTAAAAAGACCAATTCGATGCAATCAGACCCTCCTTGACTGCACAATCCTCATGATCATATCCAATGTGTGTTTAGCTTGCAAGAATGAAATCCAATATAGTACAACTGATAGTCAATTTTCCCTTTCACCTACCTCTCATTTGGGTCTCCACTGGATATGACATGCATGTAGTTAACAGTAGTAAATCTTCAGTTGCATGAGAGATCACTCCATGTGAATTAATTTAATATTTAATTCACTGACCTATCACTAGTGTATCTTCAGTTACAACTAGCACAACTGAGTTTAACTCACTTAATTGAGTTAAACTACTTCACAACTCACATAACTACACATCCAACTCTGTTACAACTTCGAATCACTCAGTTACAACTAAGTCCACTTGCATGTCCCACCAACCAACCTTAGAACTTTAAATTCCTTCAGCTAACAGGTTTGCCACTTCAGTTAATTGATTTCAAGTGCTCCATGAGAATAGATTAATATTTATTGTCCAACTATTATCAAGGGATAATAATGGTTGACATGCATCTATAAATAGACATGCGATCTATAAATATACTTCGCACATACATCTAAAAATAGAACATCATGTATAAATAGAATTTTATCAACATCTATAAATAGAATTTTGTCATCCGTTCTGAAATTAGACTTACACCTAAAAATAGCCCGACGCTTCATCCTAGTGTAGGTGATTAATTTTCACTAGGATCATCATCTTGTTGAATCTCAACACTCCCTCTCAATAAGATAGGGATTATCCTTCACCCTGATCTTGTCTCTATGCTATTTTAATTTTCTCCTGGTGAGCACCTTTGTCAGAATATCTGCATCTTGATCTTCCATAGGAATGTACTGAAGAAACATGATATTTTGCTGCACACAATCTCTGATATGATGATACCAGATGTCTAAATGCTTAGATCTATCATGAAACACATGATTAATTGAGAGTTTAATGCAACTCTGATTATCACAATGAATCATTGTAGGATCTAAATGAGAACCAAACAAACCAACCAAGATCTTTCTCATCCAGATAGCCTCACATGCAGCTTGACTTGTTGCATTGTATTCCGCTTTCGATGAACTGAGTGCCACAGATCTTTGTTTCCTGTTGTACTAAGAAACAACTTTAGATCCAATCTAAATATCCCTCCTGATGTGATATTTCTGTCCGTTGGGCTTCCCACCCAATCTACATCCATGAAGCCATGAAAATCACCTCATCCATTTTTATGTACCAAAATCCGTGCCCAGATGTGCCCCTCAGGTATCTCAGGACATATTTGCCCACCTTCCAAAAGAGCTTGGTAGGCTTAACCATCGCTTGACTAAGCTGATTCACCACATAGCATATGTCCGATCTTGTATTTACTAAATACATTACCGAACCCACTAACTGTCAATAGACAGTAGCATCCACTACCTCTCCAGATGTAGCATCCTCTTTCCTCCAGTTTCTTGGAAGAGGAGTATCCATGGGTTTGCAGCCCTCCATGTGAAACTTACCCAGTATCTCCCTTGCAGAATTGTCTTGAGACAAAAAAATTTCACCATCTCGCTGCATATTTCTAATCTAAGGAAATAATGAAGGAGGCCCATATCATTCATCTCAAACTCCTTTGCAAGGTACTCCTTGCATGAGTGTATCAGTTGCTCATCACTAGTCAGTATTAAATCATCAACATAAAGAACAATGATTAAAATCTTAGCCTCAACCACAATTTGGTATAGGTTTGCATCCGCCTGACTCTTGGTGAATCCAAGTCCAATGAAATAGTTGTCGATCCGAGTGTACCAAGCACAGGGTGCTTGGTTCAACCCATACAACACTCTTTTGAGTCTGCACACATGCGAATCACTGCTGAAGATCTAAAATCCTTCAGGCTGATCAATGTACACTTCTTCCTCAATGATCCCATTAAGGAATGTAGTCTTCACATCCATCTGATGAATGTGCCAACCCATATGTGCTGAGAGAGAAAGAATGGTCCTTATGGAAGAATATCGTGCGACAGGTGCAAAGGTTTCTTCATAATTAATCCCCTCGATCTGTGAGAAGCTTGGGGCCACAAATCTATTCTTTTATTTCTCAAGACTCCCATCAGTAGCTTTATTTATATTCTAGATCCATCTTGAATCTACCAATAATTTATCATATATATACATAATATATTATAGTGAGGTTTTTAGCTTTATGCTTTCCCAGTAAACATCTATGTTATGTGTGAATGATCTTTCTTCATGTGTTTGAAATTGGCGATCGTGTTTTAAATTTCCGCAAGAATTTTTGTAGAGGCGATTTTGTTTTTAACAGTGGCATATAATTGTTATATCAGGAGAATCCAGGAAATACATATTTGTATTAAAATTTCTCCATGGTATTGGAGCATAGAAGATTGCAATTTTGAAGCAGGAGTTGAGTTTTTTGGTGGAAACAATTCGAATTTGTTGCAAGAATTTCTTGGTGTGACAATTGAGTAAACATCGAAATGGATTTCAATGGCTTGCGGCTAGAGTATGCACTCGAGGGAATCTCGAACTACATTTTCTGGAAGGATAGGATGGAGGCAGTGCTTGAAGATAATGGCTTGAAGGAATTCATCGAGAGTGATGTTCCTAAGCCCACTTCAACGGATACTGCATTACTTAATGCATGGAAAAAGAAAGTAGTGAATGCGAGAAGGATTCTGTTGGAAGGTGTACGAGACCACGTTGTCTCAAGAATTCATGGGAAAGCCACTCCATATGCTATGTGGAAGGCTTTGACAGATATTTTCCAAAGTAGCAGTGACCATAGGAAATTGGCGATGAAGGATAAACTCAGAAATGTCAAGATGGAAAAGGGCGAAAAAATTCCAAAGTATCTCACAAAGTTTGTCCAATGTCGGGATGAACTGGGGAGTGTGGGAATCACTGTTGCCGATGATGATTTGGTGAGCTTGGCTCTCTTGGGACTTCCTAAGAGTTTGCACAGTTATGAAGACTTTGTCAACGAACGGGAAAAACTGTCGGATTGGGAATGATTGTGGTTGGATCTAGTGCAGGAGGAGTTCATGCGGAACACCAGAGATGGCTCTTCATCAAAACATGATGATGAAGAGGATTGTGCTTTGGCTTCCAAAGCAAGGAAAGGGAAGGGGCAGAAATTCCATTCAAAATCTGAGTCTAAAGGCAAGAAGCTGGATTTTTCCAAGGTGAAGTATTTTCAATGTCACGAACATGGGCATCTCGCCACTAACTACCCACAGAAAAAGAAGAATAAGAAGGCTGTTGGAGCTGCAGCTGGTGAGGCCCTTGATTCACAATTTGAACTTGATTTCTCTTTGATCGCATGCTTGGTGATAAGCGCATTGGGACCGGTGTGGTATCTTGAGAGTGGTGCTTCCTTCCACACGACGGGAGATAAAGAGATTTTCAGTGACTTAGAGGAGAAAGATCTCCAAATGCATATAGAGATGGGTGATGATGGATGATATAGTGCAACCGGAATTGGTACCATTACCTTTGAGAGGGAGTCAGGTAAACCATTTCAATTGAATAATGTTATGCATGTTCCAGGTATGAAGAAAAACATGGTCTCAGTTGCGATGTTGGAGGACAAAGGCTATGACGTTGTTTTCAGAGATGGAAAAGCTTTCCTATGACATAAAAAAATGGGTCAAGTCAAGAGGATAGGGATTCAAGTTAAGAATCTCTACAAGTTGGAGGTAGAAGGCTGCACTACCATGATGGGCAAGGCGAAAAAAGTGGTGAGCCAGGATGAGGGCGAATTATGGCATAATCGATTGGGCCATCTTCATCATGGAGCCTTGAAAGTCATGCAACAAATATATTCTGGACTTCCAGTGGGAACACTTGCTCAATTAGATCAGTGCAAGGGTTGCACCATGAGGATGTATGTAAAGTCCACCTTTCATGAAAAGGAGAACCGTGCTTCGGTGATCATAGAGAGAGTTCACACAGATGTGCGTGGACCATTCTCGGTTGCTTCAACTATAAAACATAGGTATTATGTTAATTTTGTCATAAATGATGGATATTATTCATGTAGAAGAAGGATCAAACATTCTCAAAGTTCTGTGAGTTCAAGGCATTGGTTGAGAAAGAGTCGGGGAAGCAAGTGAAGGCTTTGCAGAGTGATAATGGTGGAGAATACATCTTGAACGAATTCAAATACTTCTGTAGAAAAGAAGGAATTCAAAGATAACTCATAGCACCTCATGGGGTTGCAGAGAGGAAGAATAGAATGATCATGGGTGTGACATGAGAAATGCTACATGATCAGGGCCTACCAATGGATTTGTGGGCGGAAGCATGAAACACTGCGGTGTATGTGAAAAACCATTGTCCTCATAGAGTACTTGGCATGAGTACACCTGAAGAAAATTTTACTGGTAATAAACCAGATGTTTCTCACTTTAATATTTTTGGCTCATCTATCTATGTACATGTGACCAAGAATGGCAGGAAGAAGCTAGAGTTGACTGCTGAAGTTGGGATATTTGTGGGGTACACAGAAACACCCCATAATTATCGTGTGTATTTGCCTAACAGTAAGATGGCTGTTATGCGACAGGATATAAAATTCAATGAGGGGAAAGCCATGCGGTTGTCGCTTGAGAGGGAGCTGGGCTTGCATGCAGAGGAGGAACTGTTGGTTCCCAAATATGTCTCTAGATGTGGATCAACCAAAGGAGGAGGTTCATGGAATGGAGGAGTCCACTCACGCAGAGCCAAACATCAGAACTGGCAGAAGGCATACCATATAAGTTGAGAGGCTAAAACTTGATGCTGCTCAGAATGGAGGAGTCCCTACTTCACAGCGTAGACAAAGACAGTCTCTTGACTGATTCATTGGATACATGGCTCTCATGAGAAAATGTATTGTGACTGAGCCATCTTCATTTCAGGAAGCAGTGCAGGAGCCCACATGGGTAGATTCAATGGTGAGGAGTTGACTCCATTGTCAGAAACAGTGCTTGGGAAATTGTTCCAAGGCCGGTTGATAAATCAATGGTAGGTTCAAGATGGATCTATAAGGTAAAGAAAGTTGCTGATGGGAATGTTGAGAAATACAAGGCCAGGATCTTCGATTCCATGAAAATTCATCTTTCTTCAAGACAAAGTCAAAGGGATTCATGATTCAAAAATGCATCTTGAATCCTGAATCCCTCTGAATCCTCTTTCGAATTCCAGAGTTCTGACTTGATTTGGATTCTTCAAGGAAAATTTATGTCAAATCTCCCACAATGACCTATTTATGGACTGGTTCAGTAGAGAAAACTTGTACGACTTTCCACTTGTCATTGTTTCCTCCTTCAGCTCTGAAATTGATAGAAAGAAAACTAAAGTTTGTGCACTTGCAGTGACTCTTTATAAAATTCCAATCCGATGCTCAGAGGGAGAGTTATGAATATTTTCCCACGATCACCTCTTTGAGATGAAATTCAGGAGCCTGAAAAAGCCATAACTTCCACAGATCCTACCTCCAAAAATAATGCGAATCAATATCTGAAACTTTTATACTATGTTCCTTGGGATTTTGGCTTGTCTCTGTGAAAATTTTAGCTTCTGAACCCTCGTAGAAAAAATTTATAGAAAAAATGCTGTGACAACCTATTTAGGTTAAATTTAGGAGCCTGTAAAAAGCTCTAACTTCCATAGATCATATCTTCAAAAATATTGCGAACCAAGCTCTAAAATTTTGTGACGATGTTCCTCATGATTTCTGCTTCACATTCTAAAAATTTCAGCTTTTGAAACTTTGTAGAAACAAAATTATAGCGAAAATACCACGATGAACTGTTTGGAGCAACGAAACCCTAGAATCCAAAGCTCTGATACCAAATGTTGTGAAACCAACTCCAAAAATAGAAGAAAAGAGATATCAACGCCTTAGAAATCAACCATTTCGAGGGGGAAACCTCTAATACATTACATAAATGAACAATTCTTGGATGCTTCAAATGACCAAAACCTCCTTCTATAAATAGGAGTCCATGGGGCCACAATATAATCCTAGCCGACCTAACAATAATAATGTAATGAATAATAAAAATATTGGGGTTACAGGGGTACAACAATAACAATAAGGGGCTAAACTAGTAATATAGGGACCTAACAAATAAACTATTAGCTTTTGCCAAAAATGAAAATATAGTTATTGTAGCAACAGACTTACAATTGCATTGTCATCTATAGCTTCACCATATTTTATATTGATTTCAAGTTTCTTGTTATTTTATTGACAACCTATCACTATTTCTCCTATTGAACCAAATGCATATGTATCATTTGAGACATGAATATTGTGTATTGTTGTATCTGGAGGCAGTCTACGTTTTTTGCAAACCTATGCAATTTATTCAACCATGTTTTTGTCCTATAACACTATGCAACATTTTTCATCTTCTAGTTCATAAATTCCCTTTTTTATTATCGCAAAATATGTAATTCAAACATTGTTTCCAATAGTAAACATGTTTTGGAAATTCTCTATAAGATTTTTTTCTCATCTTCACTGTGATATTTAGTTGATTGTGGCTATCAACCAAATCAACATGGAGAAACCGTGCCTTTGCAGGAGAGTTAGGGATTTTAGTTTGTGTTCGTCCCTAAATAACCAAGATATCATCTTCAAAAGTCTTTGCATATGCTCCTGATCATATTTCAATGATTGAAGAGGATGGCGGTTCCATTTCTTTTGGTATGTTTATATGCAAAGTTAGAACTATAAGATTTAAAAAACATTTCCATTGATTTAATGCAAAAATTTCATTTGACTATACAAACATTCAATGCAACAAAAATCTAAACTTTTTGGATTTTAATCTCCCACCATTTCTTCTTCAAATGATTATTTCCTAGAGCTAGGTGTCTCCATGATATTGTTCCAAATGACTAGACCAATCCCTGCCAGAAAATGAAAATTCAAATCATTAAGTTCGAAAGAAGTTTATAAAGAACCTTTAAAACAATGTATGATCTATAATGATACATTATGTGTGTGTGTGTGTTCTATTTTTATATTACTATTAGCCATTGTTGGTGGCTATGTAGTACTTGTGAATAAGTTACAATAAAAAAATGTATTATAGATTTAATTGACAAGTACACATAAAGTTCATTTATGGAATGTGTTATTAAGAACCACTATGACCACAAAAACAATTTTTATTTTTATTTTTTCCAAATGAATTTGGATAAGAAATAATGAAATATGAACTTGAAGCTAAAGAAAATAATAATATTAAGTGTATACAACAAAATGTCACAAAGTGAAAACCAAAATGTGTAAATTCCATACTAACTGTGACAAAAAATTACATTTATGGAGGACAAACTGAAAAAAATTATGTTGATGGTTCAAAGACTTACCCGAATTTGATATTTGCATTTTTTTGTTGATTTATACTTTCTTGTTGTGCATAATTCCTTTTTTTTTCAATGTTTTCAATTCAAATCATATGTCAAAGGTGCACATTTGCAATTGTGACAAATACTGTGGCAAGTCAACAATGAAATTGTAGAACATGAACATTGGCAAAATGACTCAAGCCGACAACAAAGATATTGTAAGAAAAATTGTATGATGATATGTCCAATAAGCATCTAAGACATGGAAAGAAACAATACTAGATGAAAGGTTTGTCCAAAAGTGTTCTAGCATTGAGCTATAGTCAGTTGTTGTTTTTTTTTGTATGAAAATTGAAGTCATTACTTTGCATAAATGAAAGAATTTTTCTTTGTTAATGGATATTTTGCAACATTTCCAAATTGAAATCACCAACACACACAATTGGGTAGTTGTTGCAAGCGTGCTCTAAAATGAAATTGATGAAATTAATTATTTATTCAATGATTGAATTTGGTGCAATGTATACATTTACAACTCTAATGGTTTTTTTTTCAACATGGAATGTTGCAATTGTTGATTCAATTTGACTTCTTGTATATGTGAAATGATTTTCAACTACAATATTTTTTCTATAGTATGTGATAATTCCATGCAAATGGTATAAATGTATGTAGTGATATTTTCTTGATAGAAATGGATTTGATGGAGGCAATTTTGTTTTTGTTTCTTGGAAACAAAGAATGTCAGCACTCATTAGATCATAGTGAGCAATGATATCTTCAAAATGCAAGGAGAAAGACTGTTCAATGAATAGATTATCAAATCGTCATTTATTTTACCTTGATATCTGCTATATTCACTCATAAGTCATTTTGTATAAGTCTATTTAGATCAATAGCAACTTTGTTATTGAGGAAAAATTTGTTATTTTCCAATGTTTTTAACTAATACAAGGATTTAGTATCTTTGACACTAGAAAGTGCATTATAGACGAGTCCATGTTTCCTAACTCCTTTTGGGCCAAAAGCCAAATTTTCCATTCTCAACCCTTGCAATCGATGTATAGTTCGTGCACATGCTAGATGAACATGCAATTGTTCTCTTGTAAAAATATTTTTTTTGTTTGATTCATTATTCCTACAAACTCTAGTAATAGGTGTTTATTGTGATTTATATTTGTTGATTTAATTTTTATATCATATGCAATGTGTTTATTGTGATTTATATTTGTTGATTCAAATGTTATATCATATGAATTTAATATGATTGCTTATTTTTTTATGAGAGACAACATTATTTCATTATGTTCATTTACATTCTTGTTTAAATAGAAGAGGTATGCAAAAGTTGGATAATTTGATGTTGATCTATAACAATGTTTGTTCAAGAATGTAAGATCATCATTAGTATGTGAACATGTCCTAATTCTGTTTAATATGGATACAAATTATTTATTGTCTTGTTGCATTACTTGTTTTAGATCATAGGTTTTCACATTTTATTTCCAAAACTTGTAAGGAACACTAGTTCCTTTAAGATGCAATTGTTCAAATATCCAACAATCATGTACAGGTTGTGCTTTACATATGTCACCATAGAATATTATGTCAAGGTTCCCAAACGGGGAAGTTGGAGCATGAATAATTTCACAAATTTGCTTGTCAATTTTATATAACAATGTGATCAAATTAATGAAACCTCATCTATCAACAAAAATTTAAGTTGTTCATATTCTTTGCTCAATATATCGAGCGTGTTAGAATCCAATGACACCATGTGACATGGTGAAAGTGGAAAATGCAAAGTTGAATGGACTGTGATAACATGTACAATATATGCAGTGTTTCCAGTAAATGTAAGTATTAGCCCCTTTTTTTCAAGGGGTCACTGTCTATGTATTTGTTATAAAGACATACTAGTGCATGGTAAAGTGCTTGTGCATTGAATATATTTCTTGTACATTCATCTCCAGTGATGAACAAATAGAAGTGCTTACTAGGATTATTTTTTTTCCATAGAACTATAATTTGTTTGATTATTGATTGTTTCTCTTAATTTAATTGTCTCATAATTTCATGATATGCCAATGTGTCCAAAACAAAGGGATGCTTAATGAATTCATTGCTTTTTATATATTTAGTTTGACTGTTTTTTAAATGCATTTTCTCCTGCAAATCTTGTTGAATGTCATATTTTTCATTAGAACAAACCCTATTGTCAGTTTCTAATGGCAAGTGAGACATAAATATTTCATCACTTTGGGATGTAATTGTAGTAGAAGCAGTTTCAATATCACCCCATGGTGTGATTAAACAAGATAATTGTTTTTCACTGACATCGACAATATGTTTATGTGGAAAATATGCTTCATCCCATGTATCTTCATTTTTCTTTAATGTGTATTCAGAATCTCTATATGGGATGATGTAGAGTATCATTTTTTCTCTATAATGGTTTTTTGGGTCAATGTGTTCATTGTATTGAATGAATCTTATGACACATGGAAATTTTATTTTTTTTATGTTGTTTTGATGATTGAATAAGAGGAAACATATTCTGAAAATAAAAATTGATCAAGGGAAATGAGTCGTGCAACATATTTATCAATGGTTGTCATGCAAACAATATCTTCAGATTTATCAGGTGCTTGTTCTAACAAAATAGGTATTTTTAGAACATATGTTTGTTTTTCAACTAAAAAAGTGTTAATGAAAATTGTTTTTCTAGAAGTTGAATACAAAGGCAATGACAAAGCAATGTATACTACTTGTTGACTTGACATTTTTTTCATATTTAGCAATGTGTTTCCAATTTTACAAATAGTTTCAATTTTGTTGTCTCCAAAAGATATGAACTTTTCTCGAATTTGTTTGAATGCAATTTTCTTGGAGTGATCCATTTTTGTCATATAAGAGTTGCAATATGTTGTTGTAGCATAAGCATCTAAAATAAATTGAGCATTTGTGTTTTCTTTCCACAATGAAGGACTTTTTTTTCAAATGCATTTATCTACACATCACAAAGATTTCTTTTGAGTAGTACAATTGTCTGAGTAATAAAAAATCCTTTGATAATGAATGGAATAACCTGTTGATGAGCTTTTTAACCCCAAAATCGTAAGAGCATGATTTATTCTTGTTTTATAATTCCAAGGTCAGCTAAAAACATGTCAAATGTTATGTTTTTTGAATAGGATTTGTCATGTAGAAGAAATGAAAGTTTATTTTGCATTGTTTTCACTGCACAAAGGGTGTAAGATACAAGTTTCATCAATTGGTGGGATAGGGAAACCAAATCTACAAGTATGATTTTTATGTTTTTTGCAAGTTTTTGTGTGGTGATGAGTTTTAAATTGAATCATTTGATTTGATAAAATTGTTGAATCACAAGTCAAATAGTGATCAGTGAAACCTATGACATCGACATCAGAGGATTTTTGATATATTGGTGCATCTTGAATCCAAATTAATCCATTGGCATGCTTTGTTCCTCTACTTTGGAATTCTGTAATAAAAAAAGCCTTTCACTTGACCAAATAATTCATTTTTTTTTGTTACCAAGGAATGTAGTGACAAGATTCTATGCCTATAATATTGACAGATGATTGGTTGAAATTTGATAAATGTGTCAATGCATTCATAATAAAAATTATCTGTCTAATTTGCTATAGATTCAATTCTATTTATTTTTAGTGCATTTATCAATGGCTCCCAAAGATGCCCAATACTAGTGAATGTGACAAAGAAATCTGATGGGCCATGTTGTCGTATCATTGAAAATATATATTTTCGTAAATATTCAAAATAATCAGGAGATGTGTGAATATTTCTTAAACATTGATATGCAATTGATGATTTTAATATTTTTTGAAGATTTCTTTTATTTTTGACATCTTTATCTACTAGTTTTTGTCTGTTCGGTTCTCCTTTGCGAATAGAAATCCAAGCTAAGTTAGAAACCTGGTTTATCAAAATATGGATTTATTTAAAAAATATGTTTGTAATATGTGTTGAAAAATCACCAAACATGTGCAACAATTCCAATTTTGCAATTTTTTTATACAAAATGTGATTGATAACATCAGTAGGGTGAATTGATCCAAATAATAGTGTCGAGAAGTTCAATTCTTTAGAGAATTTGTCTTGAAAAAATCCTAAGGGAAGAAACCCTTCAGAAGGTGCAATTTTTATTATTATTGTATCAAGATCATGGATAATTTGGTCCTCTAAATAACCATGTACAAGAGTTTTAGTTTCTGGCTTTAGATCATTATCTGCATTTGGTGAGTCTAGTTCTTTCATTTTTGACTATCGTTCTAATGATTTTTCCTACTTTGATTACTATTTTTTCACTCTTGTATATAGATGTTATGCACAAGTCATGTAATGTAGACATAAATTTTTTGGATCGAATATTTCCAGAGAAATAAGCATTCTTGTATTCCAATTTTCTTTTTAGCATAATTCCCATTGTCATATTGTCATCAATATCTCTAGGTAATGTTGTTTGAATTCTATCTCGACTGGAAGGAACATTTATGATTGTTCATGTTAATCGAATTTATAATATTTTATAACCAAGTTGTCTTATTTGTGAAAAATCCATTCTTGGTGCAACTAATCTCTCTTCCAAATATGTCAATTTTGCAACATACATCAATTTTTCATTTCGTCAAATATGAAGATATGATGCAAATGTGGGAAATTTTTCATTGAGTATTGCATTATTAAAATATTTGCATATTTTTTCATTGCATTTAATGTCTTTGAATTTTGATGGAAGCATGAGATAGAAAATAGTAGATAATATGTGTTTGTTAATAGATTTTGTGTTCTTTCCAATGGAAAATCTATCGCAAATGAAACATGCATATATAGGTGTATCTTGGATTGATTGCAAATATGCCTTGATTTATTTATTTGACTTTACATGCCACTTTTGTACTTATTGTATTAGAGCTCCTTGTGTTCGTATTGCATATTTTAACTGAAGTAAGTGAGTGTACCACTTACTATATCCATTGGAAAAAGAGTTAAATACTTTTTTGTTATCCTGTGTCTCCATTGAAAACATAGAAAACACATCAAGACAGATCAACACTAGGATTTTTAGGTGGAAATCCAATGTGGGATAAAACCACTGATGTTATTAGGAGAGTTTTGAGGTCTAAAATGGGCCTCCTAAGGAAAATGTACAATCAAAATTCACTTTATGTGAGCTAATCACATTTTAGGGGATGACATCATCCCTAATGGTTGAGGTGGCATTGTTTGAGTTAAAAGAACTTACTTGTCACATTCTCAATGGTGCATAAAAACTCATGGTTAACCATGGTAGTTCTCTAAGTACTTTTAAAGTCATAAAGTAAAGTACTCATAATAAATTTCATTTCACACTTTTTGAATAAAATATTATTATTGTCATTTCAATATTATAAATCAAATCAATTCAATATGTAATATTAAATTCATACATAAAAAAATATATTACATATATTATATTATATTATTTTCATATAGTATATTAATTACATGTTATTATATAATTTAAATAATATAAATTTTAATTAATAGTATAATATTTAATTAAGAATTTATGAATTTATATTTATATTTATTTTTAAGTTAATTAAGTACAAAGGACAAATGCATTAGTTGTGCAATGATAATGAGTTTTTCTTGAAAATATCATTCTTATTTATAGTCACATCAATATAATTTTTTTATTAATTTTATTTGGGTACAACTTTTGAATTGAATTTAACCATGGTTACATAGATTTTGGTGCAAAAAGTGAATTGAAAATTCATAAATATTATTTTATTGGTTTAGCTGTTATTTTATTATTTTCTTAGGAGGTCCATTTTAGACCTCAAAATTCCCCTAATTTTTCGTATCTATCTTCTTTTATAATAAAGAAAAGCTTCTTAGAATCTTGTATTGGTGCAGACTTATACCAGTACGCAGGAACCTACCCGCAGAAGGCTACAACTTTCTCTTGTTTTCTAGCTTCTACTAGAAGGGAGCAACAATCCATTTTACTGAAGACTACTATCCTCAGTTCTTTGTGGATCACTTTTCATAAATTTTCAAACTGGATCCATTTCCAACAAATTTGAAATGAATGACTCAAATAATGAATCATCAAATATTCTAATGTAACCATTGCAACTAGATCAAATCAGATTAGTACACATCACACTAATGAAATGTCAGTCATCAATATAAAAAAATGTTACCCAACAAAGAAAAAAATTGCTTCCACTACAAACCCTATTCAAACATGCATCAGATTGTATACGTGATTATTCTTACTCATAGTTTCATATGTACGTGTTTGTCCTGAAGAATACTTGTTTACATATCTTAGAATATTGATAACTGAATCTGAATCATTGTACCACTGAAACAATCACCCAAACATATTTTTAATCCAACATAAATCACTGAACCAAATACAAATAATCACATAGGAGCATCATCACAAGTCAATAATTTACTTCATAATCAATTCAGCCCAAAAAATACTGTCAAACACATATTATTTTAAGAGAGGCTTCATCGAAAGACAATAACAAACATAATATATATATGAACCATTATCATCACCTTATACTAAAAAAACCTAGCATATGTACACGACCCTTATAAATAATTTTGGTGTATGTATGCGTTTTTCATACTTGACACTTGCGTACATATTTTTCCATACTACAGAGTTTATATGCAACTAGTTATAATAAGATCCACGTATATACATGATCTCTCAGTGGATCATTGTGTAGATTTGAAATCAATGATTTATGCTTTCGTTGCAACCACAAAATATACTTCACAACCCTTACTGTCTCATACTCATGTAAAAATATCTTTGATACCACAAATATATCACAGTTAGATATTTTCAACAAGGAAATCAAACAAGTACATATGATACCATACTTTAGATATTTTGGTTTTGTGTATTTTCCTTTATCCTCAGTGCACACCTGTTTTAGATCAAATCATTCATATAAAACACTAAAATTTCACACCTAACAATTTGATCTCCATCTCATTATATAGCTTAAGCCTTAGCCAATACCTTAAACCAATCCTTAGTAATGTCGAAGGGTTTCTTTGATGGGATCAAATATCCATTGTTGTGCTCATTACTATGGGCCAATACCATGGTAAAGATCCCTACTATTGAGAAAACCATGCTGTGGAAATCATTATGCTACGTTTCTTCACCATGCCCACATAGGTATGTTTCCTTTGTTCAAAATATTTGTGTATACTTATCAAAGCATCACCTTTTCATTCCTCTGTCTCTAAAATTATATTTATTTCTAATCTCTCTATCACATTTTTATTGGGCTTCCATCATTTTGACATCTTTATCAAGTAGGTTGCCATCAAGGACAACATATTAGTCATAATGCCAACAATCTCCCCCCTTGGACTTGATGGCAACCACTTTGGTGTTTGGTCACCATGACTTGTAGATGCCTCTAAACAAATTTGTGGATATTCCCAAGTCACCAATACTTGTAGATATTCCCAAGTAACTAAGAATTATGCAAACACCAAGCTTATCTCCCCCTTTGACATCAAGGGAAAAGGGCAGACCTATGTTGAATGGAGGCTTCTCTCCCCTTTGTTTACATGAGAATTGTAAATCTAGTCTATTGAGTATGAACATTTAATTTTGACCATGATCCACCTGATCATATTTTTATAGCATCATGTTCCACCTATGTATACTTGATTCTTTGAGTTATGGCCTTGGGAAACCCTTTCCCTTCAGGCTTGGTCCTTTATCTAAAAAAAATTATTTTGAATTCCATACATGACTCTGACCTCTCAAAAGAACATGCACACATGAGTCCAGTTATACCCAACTCGTGTATATAATTTGAAATATGAAAAATATAAAATTCCCTATTTTATGTGCAGGGTTTACGGGTTACACCAGAAGCCTAACTACAGAAGCCGTTGGCCTAACTGTATCCCAACTAAAAAAAATGTTTTAGGGTGGTATAAATACACCTCATGTGAAGGCCTTAATAGGGGATAGAGAGATAGGTACTGATATTATAGCCATTTAGTCCTTGATCAAGTCTGATTTATTCCTGTGCCTGCTACACTCCCATATTTTGGACACCCTTTTTTTCCCTCACAAAGATATTTATTCCTGTTATATGACATCCATGTGTATGCTTTTGGAAGAAGATTTTTGAGGCTTGGGCTAGACGGATCTGGAGGACGTTTTATCTTGGAGCCGTGGCTGAATCAGGTGGTATTCCTCCACACTTCTCTGAATTCATCAATAAAGAAGTTATGTCCCTTTCTTGATGTTCATGATCTTAATGCTTTATTCATGTTATGATCCTATTATGAATCATTTAGTGTTTTTAATGATTACATGCTTATATGATATAACACTAACATATTGAACATGATTTCAATTATTACTAGTATATGTGCTTTACTTGAGTGAGTTGTAGGTTTTGGAGCACTAGGATAAGTAGAGGCTTTGAACCCTGCAGGATCGCCTTCAAATGTAGGACCTACGGGTACTACCCCTTCTTCCCATTTTACTAGTTTGAGCATTAGGATTGTAAATTTGTGTGCTTCTTGTTGCTGTACTCTTCTCGTTCTGTTGGGGTTCCTAACCTATACCCTAGGGTACTTCATCCCATAACAGAATTGAAAACTCCACTAGGGATCACATTCTTGTAATTCCTAGCTTGGGTTGTTTCACTCTAGATATCGACTTCATTTTTGGTTTGATCAATTTTCCATCTTCTATGATTCATTATCAATCTAGGAAAAAGTTCTGATCTTTTGGATCAGACTTGGATTTTTAATTATTTCTTTTCTTCCCTTTTTATACGTGTCTTCAGTTTACACAGTAGCATATACACACGTTTTTTTCCAAAGAAACATGTGTATACACGTGTTTCCTTGTTAACAATAATGTATACTCGCAAGTTGATCACTGTCAAGTCGTGTATTTCAAGTTTCAAATGAAATTTTTAGATTTTGAGTCCAGTAAAGCCTTTTGCCTACTTTTTATTGCTTATGTTTAATCATTGATGTTCTTCGCAAGTGTTTCTTTTTGTAATTTTTCAATTTCCCATCTTTCTTAGTGAAAAACCTAGTCAATCTAGGGTTTGCCCATTTTGTCAAGTTTCAGTTTTTGTGTTTGGGACTAGGGCTTCTTGCTGAAGTTATTGGTTGTTCTGAGTACTCAGAACAATGAATTAGTGTTTATTTTCTCATACCCAACCTTCTTACTACTTCAAATTTTATTTTCTTTTGTTGGCTTTCTTGGTTTCTCTTGGTTTTTTGAGAAAGGTACTTATGGCAATCTTGAAGAGTTTTCTTGATTTTCTTGGATTTTTCTTGTTTGTTGAATTTTTGTGCTTTTGATCAGGTAATTTATTTGAGTGTGTAACCTCTTTCTGCTTGTTAAGTCATGTCATGTAAATGATGTTTATGTCTTAAGGAACTTCAGGCCTTTTTTTCTCAATTTGGTGATCATGAGATTTTGAGTAGGTTTTTTCTTTCTCAAAGAATTCCTTGCATCCTTAAAAAGAAAAAGACATAAAAAACATAATTTTTAGCCTCTTCTTTTTCTTTCAGTTTTTTTTAATGATTACTTATCATTTTTGAGCAAGTGAAAAGTTTTTCATTTGGTTGAATTTTCTTGGTTTTGGGAAATGTTCTTGTTTGAATTTTCCCCTTCTTGTGTCAAGTTTTTAACCTCTTTGTTGCGATAAATTCTTGCTCGAATTTGTCCTTATTTGTGTCACATTTTTGACCTCTTTTTTGGGAGAAGTTCTTGTTTGAAATTTTCCCTCTTGGTGTCAGGTTCATTAGGGGAATTTTGAGGTCTAAAATGGGCCTCCTAAGAAAAATGTACAACCAAAATAAACTTTATAAGGACCAGTAGGATTCAAGATGATGATGTCAACCATGGGGGATGATTCACCATTTTTTAAGTAAAAGGGTAAAATGATTAAAAATTAATGAAATAATAAAAGTACTTTTTCAACTCGTACTTTCAACTTATCTCCCAAATTTTTTAATCAAATTTTAAAAGGGATTACTCATTGGATGCAAAATTTAATTCCTCATCCAAGGAGTACCCATGTTTGATACTTTTTATGAACCCTGCTACACAAAAAATGAGAAATATATGAAAAAACATGATTGTAATAAGGTTTTTAATATATTTCTCATTTTTCATGTAGAAATGTCCATCAAAAGCATGCAACATAGGTACTCCTTGGATGAGGAATCAAATTTTGTATACAACAAGTACTCCCGCTCGAAATTTGAGTAAAAACTTTGGGAGACAAGTTGAAAATACGAGTTGAAAAAATAGTTTTTTCTTTTTTCCCTCTAAAATTTGATGATGTAAGCAAATATTATTTTATTATTTCCACTATTGTTTTATAATTTCCTTAGGAGGTCCATTTTAGAACTCAAAATTCCCCTAATGTTTGACCTCTTTATTGGGAAACACATTTGCTTTTTTTTTTTTAGAGTAATCCTAGAATCTTGCATTAGGCATTTGTAGTTTGCATTAAAATAGTTGCACTGTAAGAATTTTTAGTCTTTTTTTTGTATATTTTGAGTGTGTGAGCATGTATTTTGAAAAAATAAAGGAATTTTTTTTTCTTTCATGAGTTTTTTCATAGTTCCCTTTGTAGAATTCTCTTTTCATCGAATAAAAAATTTCATTTTGCATGTAGCCAGGTTTCTATTGATTTCTTCTTGCATCCATAACACCATAATTTGCATCTCCATCTCACCCCTGAATTAAAGAACAACCTTTTAAATCAAGCGATAGAAACTAAAATGAACTAGAATTTTTTGATTTGTCATTAAATACATCAACTAGTCTAGGTCATTAAGGCCTTGGAATAGGTGTTGGGAGAGTTAAATCGCCAAAGCCACTTTGAATTTAAACTTACAAGTTTATTAAAAGAGTGAAACCCAATGCCATTATGTTGTCCAAAAAATCTCTCCTAAAAATGGAGTTAAGCACGATGGCGAGTGAAAGCAGGGAAGAGAAATACCCCCTCTCCTACTTGTCAGATCCTGACCAAAGATTGTTCCACCAGGTTGCCGATAGGAACAGGTGACCTTAGTTTCCATTCCTAGGTATAGCATAGGTGACTTCGTGGGGGAATACCTATGGGACCTGAGGAAAACGTTGCATCATTTTCATTAGTACTTTTGGAGGGTGCCCTTGTGAAGCTCGGGTACTTGCACCAGCAAAGGATTTTTTCTGGAGGTCGTCATAACTGCTTCAGTTACGTTCACTAGTAGGCCTAGGGCATAATCATCCCAAAGTATTTTTTGAAGGTCCTTATATATTTTCTTTTCTTGTATTTTGGTGTCGGGCCATAATCACCCAGAGCGGAAATACTTAAGAGTTTCTTGATTGGTTTCATCTTTAGGGACATTTTTAGAGAGTGCTCTTTGCTCCTAGATTGCCATAGCTTTATAATTTTTTGAGTGTGTATAAGTTATATTAACAATTAAAAGTGGCTGATCGATTAGTTCGTCGATCAAGGAGGCTTCGTGGGCTCTCACCTACAAGTGTCGAGCGTTCTCTCATAAGGTGTAGGAGAAATTCTGCTGGTGATTTTCAATCAGTAGCAACGAACGCATGGTAGAGTGATCCTCCACTTGGGGCTATAATTTCACAGGGTGATCCTAGAGTAAGTTGTGATTTGAAGAGGAGTACTCCACTCCTTTATAGGGTTCCTTTTCCATCGGAAGAAAAATTTGAGGTTAAAGATATTTTAGAGTCTACTGTCAATCCTTCTTAAGCTCTTCCTCCTAATTTTCTGGGCATTATATTATATGTTGGGACCCCAAATCACAGGCTGGAAAGTGTTGTTGTTTCTCCTCCTTTTCTTTCGATGAACACTGATGGAAACAGGTTTTTGAATATCAGTACTTATAGTGTGCATACTCCTCTTTCGGTAGAAGGATGAGGTACAATTGATATATCAACTATCACTCCTAGTACTGTTATATTTGGATCTACCTCCATTCCATCTTTGAGTGGGGGCACCCAAGATTTTGCTTCCCACATTGGATCATTTTCATTTGGGATGACTTATAGTGCAATTACCTCTATTCATTTTACCATTTCATCTGTTATCTCCACACCTATGTATTCTATGGCTAGTGGTTTAACATATTTTCATGGTTTTACCTTTGGAAGCAGTCATATCCCTCATTATAACCCTTCTTTAGGTTATTTTCCTTTCTCTGCTCAAGGTCAAGGTTTTAACCCTTTTAAAGGAGGTCAAGGTTTTAATCCTTTTCAAGTTTGGAACCTTGCTTTTCATGGTTTAGGAACTAGGAATCAGTTTGTGTCTAGTCAACATGGGAACATGCCTCTCTCCTCTATAGGAACCTCTCAGGGTTTTTCTCCCTTTACCAATGTGTGGAACCCTTACGAAGGGCTCTCCTCTCCTTTCAATAATTCAATTGGGGGAAAAATTCTTGGTTATGGTAACCCTTTAGCACGAGGAGGTCCTACTCAAAATTTCTCTAGACTATAAGGTTTTCCTTACGGTTCGATGTCTTCTACGAACAATCCTTGGAAACCCGGTGCCTTGAAAAATCCAGGTTATTATTTTCAAAATGTTGGGAATCCCTCTCATGGTGGGTGGAATTCTCAACCGCGCTTACGATTCATGGAAACTCTATATTTTCCATATCTTTCAAAATTTACTAATGATCCATTTCTATATAGCTCGTCTTAGCCTCCAGTTCCTACAAAGCTTCCATCCAACATTCCAAAATTTGAAGGGAAGATTGGAGAGGATCCAGCTGACCATGTAACAACTTTCCATTTATGGTGCTCATCTAACTCACTTATTGACGATTCAATTAGGTTGAAATTGTTTCAATGCACCTTGGCCATAAATGCTTCTAAGTGGTACATAGAGCTTACTGGGAATACGTTTGCTTCATTTTTGTGAATTGGATACTATGTTCTTGAATCATTTTTAGTTGCTCGTTCGGTATGATCCTAGAATTGAGCTATTGGCCAACTTACAACAAGATAAGGAAGCTCAGATTTCTGACCATACTTAGGAATGAAAAAGAAGGAAGAGGCTTAATAAAGCCTACATTCCTAATGAATTCCTTCTTGAATGGTTCTTAAAATATTTACAACCAGAAATCTCGAAGTTTGTATCACTTTATGGGGTATTACCGAAGAGAAAGTTATCTTTAGAGCCTAATAATTAGAACTTATATATTTCCAGTCTGGGATTTTTAGGAAGATTTTGTTGGATGCTCCTCGATACAATATAGATTTTGAAAAACCGAAACCAGGTCCCCATGCCAACGGGCTAGTAGGGTTGATCGATAACAATATGAATAACCCATTAAATCAATTACAACAATTGTCTTTACAAATTTCTTCTTCAATTCAGGAATCACCGTCAGTGTCTGTGCCTTCCCAAGTATTAACTATTAATGTTGCCCATCCTATAAGCCCAAATGAAACCAACAATCTGATGGGAAGAAGAAAGGAAATAATAAGAGAAAGGATAAGGATAGGAAGGATAATGCAAACAAACCCAACAATAATGCTGGGGAGGATAAAAAAGAGTCGAAAAAGAAAGTTAAGTTCCTTGAAAATTATGAATTAGAGACCATATAACTCATATTTTCCCTAAGATTCAGGATGCTCAATGCTTGTTGGCTCAACAGTGTTCTTCTAGCTCCTAGGTTGTCCTGACTAACCCTTTTCCCCATGGGAAACAAATGCTTGTTGGCGCAAATTCGAATACTGGAGCTCTCACAGGGGGCAACCAGGAAGGGGGAAATCCATAAAATGTATACATGATGAATTCTCATGTTGATGTTGCAATAAGGTCACGTGATTATGGTGAATCAGAATCATCTAAGGCTAAGGATGCTCCTGATGTTTTAGTTCCACTCAATATTGAGAGGCCCACAGTTGAGCCTATACCTGAGATACCGAAAGGCTCTCCTAAATGTTTGATGATTAAAATTCCAAGTCAACCTGGAACTACTCCATAGTAGAAGATCTAGCTTAGAGTCCTTGTGTGATGTCTTTGTTAGAGGTAATTCAGTCATGCCAAGCACCAAGGAGTGCACTACTCACTATGATTGAGGTGGTAGATCCAAAAAAATCTCTTATGATTACATTTGACATGTCAAATATTAAGAAGAGACTTCCTCATCATATGGATTTTCAAATTAAATCTACATACCGAAAGATGAAAATTTTTTGAACTATAGGTGACGAAGGAGCTTCCACATGTGTCATGTCTATTTCATAGTCATTCCTTCACCTAATCTCTTGACTACATTTGATGGTCATTCTCACATGCTACATGACATTGTTACAACCTTGCCCATCAGTGTTGGGGGAAAGGTGGTCAATATCGAGGTAGAAATAGTCAATGCTAATTTGGACTATTACCTTCTAGTGGGACAAAATTGGATTAATGAAATAGATTCCATTGCGTCATCATTATTTTGCATCCTATGCTCTCCCCATGAAGGGAGAATTGTTACTATTGATCATACGGATTATTATCTGAAATATTCCAATGAATCCTATGATTCTATTGTTCCCTTCGTGAAGAATTCCAGGCAACTTATTGAGAATCTAGGAGTCGGTATGTATTCCTCGCTGATGGGTACATTTGATCTTCCATCTCCTATGTCTTAAATAAATTCTATTTCATCATCCAAGGCTCCTTCTCGAAGGGAGTTCTTCCGAACTCATTATTTTTTAGATCCTTAGTCCTTACCCTCTTCTAAAACCACATTAGAAGGAGGGAAATTTGGTGGAATGACATATCCTATGTCTGAAACTGAAATTTATTATCAATTTATTGTTAACACTACAAATTCTGATCCTATTCCTCTTTCACCGAAGGATTTGGATGGAGATGTGGCTCCAGGTTGGACTCTTAATTCAACTTATTCTTTGGACTGTCTCGCTATTGTTTTACCATATGAAGAGACAATCCTAGAAGTGATGATGGGTGTGGAAATACCATGGGATGATTTTCATCATAGGTCATACTTTCTCCCAGACTTGCGTGAAGTAGAGTCAAGTTTGTCTAGCCTTCCATCAACTGGTAACATTCATACAATCTAAATCCTTTGGCTCCAACACATATTTTTGTCAAATGTAATATGTTTATCATTTTAGAAACAATCCTAGTGAACATCTCCAGGGATCCAAATATAATAGATAATGTTTTCATCGAAGCTGAGTGTTCCCCTGAAGAAATTAAAATATATACCAATATTTTCAAATAATTCTGTGATGTGTATGCTTGGTCTTATGAGGAAATTCCTGGAATTGATCCATCAATTATCTAGCATGAAATCAAGACTTATGAGAATGCTAAGCCTATATGACAAAAGCTTCAGCTGGTAAACCCTAGGAAAGAAGAAAATATCAATGCTGAGGTTGACAAGTTGCTTAAGGTGAGTTTTATATACCCCGTTCCTTTGACTGAGTGGGTTTCAAATCTAGTCTCGGTTGATAAGAAACAAGGAACAATCTGTGTGTGCATAGACTTCAGAGATTTAAATAAGGCTTGTCCTAAAGGTAATTTCCCCATACCCTTTATCGATCATATTATCGATGAATGTGCGGGAAATGATATTTTCTCCTTCATGGATGGTTTCTTAGGTTATATCCAAATTACTATTTGTCCTAAAGATCAACATAAGACAACTATTATCTGCCCCTGGGGTACCTTTTCATATAAAAAGATTCCTTTCGGTCTTAAAAATGCTAGAGCGACTTTCTAGTGGGCCATGTGTAATGCTTTCCACAATATCAAGCATATCATCGAAGCTTATTTGGATGACTTCGTTGCTCATTCTCGAAAGAGAATTTATCATCGCCATCATCTGCAGTTGATTTTCGAGAGTTGTCATTATTATAAAATCTGGTTGAATTTGAATAAGTGTGTTTTTGTAGTCACATCCAGTCGGTTATTGGGTTCATAGTGTCTACTGAATGGATTCGGAAAGATCCTTTCGAGGTTGAGGCAATACTTTAGTTGCATCCCCCATCTACGATTCATCAACTTAAGAGTGTCCAAAGAAAAGCCAATTAATTGAGGAGATTTATCGTCAATTATGCTGAGATTGCGAAGGGATTTATGAGATTGTTGAAAAAAGGAGTACCATTTCTATGGGACGACTTCACTCAGTGCTCATTTGATGCTTTAAAAAAATAATTAACCTTTTCTCCTTTATTGATTCCACCCGATTATAGCAGTGGTTTCCTCTTGTATCTCGCTGCTACAGAATCAAACATAGGTATGGTTCTGGTTCAGGAATATGATGCTCCTTGTGAGCGTGTGATTAATTATCTAAGCTGAGGCTTGGTTGGTCCTAAATTACAATATTTTCCTGTTGAGAAATTATCTTTGGCATCTATTCATGCTGTCCAATGACTTAGACATTAAATTTTGATTCGAAAAACTTTTTTTTAGCTGCTGCCAATCTATTTCAGTTTGTTCTCAATAGGCGAGTGATTGGGGGAGAATATAACATATGGATTATTATTCTACAAGAATTCAATCTTGAGTTCTTGTCTGCTAAATCCAAGAAATATTTAATATTTGCAGAATTAATCTTGGAGTTTTCCTGATGAAGAAGAAGTAGTTTATGAGGAATCATTCCCTGATGAACATATTTTCCTTATACCTTCACAAGATCCTTGGTATGGGGATATATTATATATCTTCAGACTTCGAAGTCTCCCCTCACTTTTTCAAAGGACGAGAGAAGAAAATTGTGTCACTTGGCTAAAAGTTATGTTATCATTGGTGACAGTATATATCGTTGTAGGGTTGTGTTGTGCTATTCAACAACCCCCATTATTTTAGCATAGTTACCTTAGAAAAATAATGGGGACCCTTTTAAAATTTTTTGAGTAAAACAAATAAGACCCTTAAATGATTAATTTAAATAGAAATAGGAATCAAATGGGATTCAAACCTTGAATTTTAGCCTCAAAGACACTTGAGTGGAGAATGTTAAGCATATCATAATCACAATATCGCAATGAAAGACATATGGCTCCTAAAATCCACTCAACTCATATTGCAATGCAAAATAAATCAAAGTGATTTAATAAAGGACAAAAGTAATTTTCCCAAACAATTTATATCAGAAGGAGACTGCGGGACACACTTCTGCCAAATAGGAAAATCACAAATCACATTTCGTAGTTTTATCCTGATGATCTTAAAGTTATGCTCCACATTTCCCCGATGAGATATAATCTATCGCATCGCACTTTCACTTCGTGACCACTTTTTCGCTTCATTAATTTTGTCGATATTGCAATTGCGATATCACAATCGGTAAAAGGTGGCCGATCGACACTTTATAAAGATTCACACACAAATAACACTGCAATGTGACATATCTCATTTAAATGCTAGAATGATTACAAGGGCACATCTACCCTTACTATCCATTAATTCCATAACTTAAATGGTTTTATAGCCCATGCTTCCAAAAATTATTTGACTACAAGAAGCATTGAATTTATGTATTAGCCGCGTGCCAAGTTTCATTCAATTGATTGTTTCCATTATTATGGTACTTTTGTATTTGTAAATAAAAATTGCCTCTTTCTACTTATCATTCTTGATGCAGGAGCATCATCAACTAAGATCAATTTTATTGACTTGATTGGTCAATCATCATTTAGTAAACAGTGTTGTACCTCTTGAAATTTTGTTTTTTTATGATTATTTATTGTAATAATTAATAGAGTGCTAGATTAGAAAGAAAAGATCAGGTTTGTTAGTCTAGGTGTGAGTTAGACCTATAAAATAGGGATTAGGTTGTTTGAGAAGATAAAATAGGTTAGCAGCATTTAAAAAAAAAAAAAGGAAAAAATGCATTTTGGTTTTTAGAGAGAGGAAACGAGAGGAATGTAATCAAGCCATCAAGGGTCAGAGAAAAGAAAAAAAATCTGTTTTATTTATTTATTTTAGTATTTTAATTGAAAGCAAGTTTGTTTGATTTCTTTATTCTCTCTAAATTAGTGCAGATTGTGTCACCAGAGTTGCAAAGGTACCGTGTTAAATAGTTTCGCTGTTTTCTATGTGTTTATACAGTGAGAAATTTATGTAGTCACAGTCTGTAAAAATGGAATCATATGGAGGCCATTGGAACAAATAGACCATTTTAATTTTATCAATAACATTGTAAGTCATGTGCCAAAATCCTGGATTTATCAAATATCAGAAGGAAATCAAACAAAATCATGTTTTGGTCATAACCTAGGGTTACTATTTGATTCACTATGCATTCGTTGTGTAGGCACTACCCTTTTGCTGAAGAACGTGACCCTTTCGGTGAAGAACGCTACACATTTTGCTGTGCATACCCTGCAGATGCTACACATACACTAGACTCGCTACGCATTCGATGCAAAGGTGCTGCGCATAGCTTTGTGGCACTACGTTTTCATATCTACACGCTGCGGTTTCACTTGTGAGTTAACCCTTACCTCCGCAAGACATGTGAATCTATCCAAGTGTTAGTAAGTTAAAAAAAAATGGAAATAAGGAAAGGAAGAAGGTATGCAATGGTATATGCATGAAATTTGAATATGTTTCATTGTTTATAACTACATTTGTATATGAAAACATAAATTATAGAGAACAAAAATTTTTCAGACTTGAGTTGTTTTCTAGTTTGCTGTTGCAGTTTTTTGAGGAGACAAGTGGTCTTGAATATAGAAAGGTTCACTTTATAGAGAGGAGAAGACAACAGTTAAAGAAATATATCAAACTAATTTACCCTGCATCATTTGGTATCAAAGTGCAGACAAATATTAAGTTATGTTTCAACAAACATGCCACCCAGGAGAGGAGATGGCATAGGTCGGGGAAGACCTGTAACCAATGCAATTTTTCTGGAGGAGATTTGACACCTTCTCACAAGGATGGAGAAAATGGAAACTACTCAGAGGAGAGAAGCTGATGAAGGGGATGCCAGTGCTGCAGAGGAATCTTCTGGGGAAGAAGAAGAGGAAGAAAGCGAGGCAACTAATTTTTTCAAGATATTGACAAAAGCTAATGGAAGAACAAAGGTGGAAATACCTTTGTATGATGAGAACCTTAATGTGGAAGAGTTGATAGATTGGATCCGTTCATTAGATAATTATTTTTAATTTGAAGAGGTCGAAGATAAAAGTAAGTAAAGTTTGCAGCTACCAGGTTAAAGGGTCACGTAGCCATCTGGAAATGAGATAAAATGGTGAGAAAATTGAAAAGTAAATTCATGCCAAAATATTACTAGTTGAAAGTTTTCAGACAATTACAAAATTTTAGGTAGAAAGGAATGAATGTTAAGGAGTACACAAAGGAGTATTATAAACTTAGCATTAGGGAAGGACATGCTGAGGATGATGTAGAAAAGGTAGCTAGATATATCAATGGATTGAGATGTGACATAACAGATGAAATCAGTCTGTTGAGTCTGAAGACAATTGAAGATGCCTATCAAGCACCTTTTAAGGCAGAGGAAAAAACGGTGAGGAAGCAAAGTCAAAGGAATAGAGGTAAAAGTCCAGCAAGAGGAAGGGGTGCTTCCAGATCGAGGTTCCAACACTCTCAGAATGAAGCTCGAGGTTCGAGCAATAGACCACCACATAGAGGAGACTTTGGTAGAGGAATATTTGTACCCAAGGGTAGAGGTCGAGGAAGATAAATTTGATGCTACATATGTGGAGAATTAGGACATGGATCATGGGACTACCCTCATAACAAAAAAAAAAATCAACAGAATGTGAATATAGTAGAGACAAAGAAAGAAAACCCTCAGGTCATGGGGAAAGAAGAGCCACCTGAGGCAGGAGAGTCCTTATTGTTAAAAAGGGTGTTTCTTAAGGCAGAGAAGGAAGAAATGAGCCTGCTAAAAAAAAGAGCCTATTCAGGACTGTATGAAAGTCCAAAGAAAAATGCTACAAGGTTGTGATTAACAATGGAAGCACAAAGGACATGGTTGAGAAATTGGGGTTGATTAAGACGGTACACCCTATTCCTTATAAAGTGTCCTTGTTACAAAAAGGACATCAACTTTTAGTGACAGAATAGTGCATGGTAGAGATACAGATTGGTACATATAAATATGACATACTATGTGATGTGATGCCAATGGACGTGTGCCATATATTGCCGGGAAGACCTTGGAATTTTAATAGGAAAGCCATTCATGATGGCAGAAGGAATACACATACCTTAGAGAAGGATGGGAAGAAGCACACATTGTTGCCTTTGAAGGATGAAGCAGACAAAGGAGCAACTGGAAATAGTGTTATGCTGAATAGTGGAAAAGAATTGCTGCAAGAAGTCAAGAAGGAAAAATAAATACATTTTTCCGTTGCGGGTAAACCCAAGGTAATTTTGACTCCTACCAATTTAGATAATCTTTCTGTGGAAATTAAAAATATTATATATGATTATGCTGATATTATTGTTGATGAATTACCAAGTGCATTGCCACCAATCAGAAGTATCAGTCATCACATAGATTTAATACCTGGTGCAAGTTTACCAAAAAAAGCAACATATATATTGACTCCTCGAGAGAATGAAAAAGTTGGAAGACATGTGCAAGAGTTTTTGGATAAAGGATTGATAAGGGAAAGCCTTAGTTCGTGTGTAGTACCAGAAGTTCTCAGGCCAAATAAAGGTGGTGAATGACACATGTGTACTGACTCCAGAGCAATAAACAAGATCACCATCAGGTATAGATTTCCCCTGCCATGTATAGATGATTTGATGGATTGTTTGAGTGGGTCAAAGTATTTTTCTAAAATAGATATGAAGAGTGGATACCATAAAATAAGGATTAGAGAGGGGGATGAATGGAAGACTGCATTCAAGACCAAAAATGGGTTGTATGAATGGTTTGTGATGCCTTTTGGGCTCACTAATGCACCCAGTACATTTATGAGACTGATGAACGAGGCCTTAAAAGAATATCTTGGAAAATTCGTGATAGTCTATCTTGATGACATTCTAATTTTCAGACGGAATAAGGAAGAGAATTTAGAGCATATTAACCTGGTTTTAAATACTTTGCAAAAGGAGAAACTGCTGATAAATTTGAAGAAGTGCAGTTTCATGAAGAAGGAGCTCATTTACATAGGATTTGTAGTCTTAGAAGAAGGTTTGAAGATGGACCCAGAAAAGATCCAAGCAATTTTGAATTGGCCAACTCCAAGGAGCATATTTGAGGTAAGAAGTTTTCATGGTATTGCAAGTTTTTAGAGGAATTTTATAAGAAGTTTTATTCAGATCTATGCATTGATAGTATTCTGATAATCATGCACTGTCTTTTATAAATAATCAGCCAAAGTTGAGCCAAAAGCATGCTAAGTGGGTATATTTTTTGTAGAGTTTCATGCTTGTAATCAATCATACAAGCGGTAAGTCAAATAAAATTGTTGATGCTTTGAGCCGAGTAAATATGATTGTGCAGGAATTGAATATTGGCATCATGAGGTTTGAAGAGACGATTGATATGTATAAATAAGACATAGATTTTAAAGAAATATATGTAGCTATTCAAAATCCTATGATTCATAATAGAATCTAGTGGTTATACTACTTGATTCAAGGAGGGTTGATGTACAAGAATAATAAACTATATATTCCTAAATGCTCCATGAGGGAAAATATGATTAAAGAAAAAACATTCGCTCAAGTGAGTGCTTTTTATTATTGGCCAAAAAATAAAATTGATATCAAAAATTTTGTTGAGAAATGCAGGTTTGTCAACATGCCAAGGGAAGGAGCCAAAACATTGGGTTATATCAGCCATTGCCAATACCAAATAGACCTTGGGATGTGGTCAGCATGGATTTTGTTTTGGGTTTGCAAAAAACTCAAAGGGGACATGATTCTATCTTTTTTGTTGTAGATAGGTGTTCAAAAATAGCTCATTTTATTTCTTGTAGGAAAACTAGTGACACAACTCACATTTCAAATTTGTTGTTGTTTTTTTTTTTTTTAGAAATTCTAATATCACATGGATTGCCTAGGAATATTGTTTCAGACATGGATACAAAGTTCGTGGGATACTTCTGGAGGACTCTATGGAGAAGGCTAGGTACAAACCTCAGTTTTAGTTCAACCTATCATCCTCAGACGGATGGTCAAACTGAAGTGGTGAATAGGAGCTTGGGAAACATATTAAGGAGTTTGGTTTATAAAAATCCAAAGCAGTGGGATTTGGCGCTTTCTCAAGATGAATTTTCCTACAGTGATACTCCTAAGTGGAGTACCGAAATTAGTCCATTTCAGATGTTTTTGGGATGCATCCAAGAGGAGTATATGAGCTTAGAGATTTGGGTAAGTAAGAGACAAGGAGTGAAAAAGCTGAAGAATTTGCAAAACAGATGCAGATTTTGTAGGAAGATGTTAAGTACAGATTACAGGAAAGCAACAATAGGTATAAACAAAGGGCTGATATGAAGAGGATAGAAAATTAGTTTCAAGTGGGTGATTTAGTTATGGTTTACTTGAGGAGGGAAAGGTTACCTTTTGGGACCTATAACAAACTAAAAATGAAAAATATAGGACCATGAAACATTTTGAGGAAATTTTCTACCAATGCTTATGAGATTGAGCTACCAGAAGGAGTTTGAATATCACTTATATTTAATGTTGCAGACTTGTACTTGTACAAGAAACCAAAGGCATAATTACAAGATGAACCTGCAGACGAGGGGGTTCAGACTCTAAGTTTGGAGGAATAGATGCCAAGGAAAGAAGAGAAGGAAGTGTAAGCCATTTTGCAGAAAAGAGCAACAAAGAAGACTAGAGGCCAAACCTATTATAAATATATAGCCAAATGGAGAGAACAACCAGTTGAATATGTGAGTTGGATGACAACTGTAGAGCTACAAAAGTATCGAGTGAGTCATGAAGATTTGATGAATCCTTCTTTTCTTCCCTGGGAGTTTGATGCAGGAGCATCATCAACTGAGATCAATTTTATTGACCTGATTGGTCAATCATCATTTATTAAAGAGGGTTGGACCTCTTGAAATTATTTTTTTTATGATTATTTATTGTAATAATTAATAGAGTGCGATATTAGAAATAAAATATCAGGTTTGTTAGTCTAGGTGTGAGTTAGACCTATAGAATAGGGATTAGGTTGTTTGAGAAGATAGAATAGGTTAGCAGCATTTAAAAGAAAAAAATGGAAAAACACATTTTGTTTTTTAGAGAGAGGAAATGAGAGGAATGTAATCAAGCCATCAAACTCCAGAGAAAAAAAAAAACTATGTTTTCATTTTATTTTAGTATTTTAATCGAAAGCAGGATTGTTTGCAGAGATCACTACGGTTTGGATTAAATATTTTGATTTTTTTATTCTCTTTGAATTAGCGTGGATTGTGCCACCGGAGTTCCGAATGTACTGTGTTAAATAGTTCCAATGTTTTATGTGTGTTTATACAGTGAGAAATTTATGCAATCACAGTCTGTAAAAATGGAATCATATGGAGGCCGTTGGAACAACTAGACCCTTTTAATTTTAGCAATAAAATTGTTAGTCATGTGACAAAATCCTGGATTCACCAAATATCAGAAGGAAATCAAACAAAATCGTTTTTGGTCATAACCTAAGTTTTTAGTTTGATTTGCTATGCATTTGCTGCGTAGGCGCTACGCTTTCGCTGAAGAATGCTACCCTTTCACTGAAAAATGCTACGCATTTCGCTGTGCATACCATGTGTTAGTGTCAGTATTTGCAGCCTTCTTCCAGTGATCAAACATGCTTTTACAAAGTGATTTTAAGGTGTCAAGGTCAAATTTTGTCATTTCAGTGAGTCTTCAAGTAAAATTTGGCCACTAAGTATTAGGTCTAGGGTTTTCTTTCACTCCTTTCAGATTTGTCCAAATTTCGGTCCATGTCACCATTCAGCTAATTGTACCATTATTTAGAGGGTTGTAATCATCATTTCAATTTCCAATGGGTCATTTTACACCTTGTTCATGCTTCAGTTGTGCCTAGGTAAGGTTCATTTCCCTCTCCTAGGGTTTTGGAGGTAATTTCTCTTGGATGGTCAAATAATCAGCCATACTTGTATCCTGATGTTCATACACCTTCCCCTATCCTTAATTTACTTTATTAAACACTTCCCATCACTGAAATCCCCCAAATTACTCATTTTCACACAAACCCTAGTTTCTTGCTATAACTTGGCAATTTTCTAGGCTAGGCTTGTGTTTTTCCCTTTTGGACCCCTTCCCCTCACTCAATCTCTGAAATTCCACTTTCCATTGCTTCCTAACATCCCTCCCTAATTCCCAAAATTTTATCAAGAATTTAGAAGCCGCTTATCCCCTTCATTTCACTTCATTTTGACAAATCCCTTGTTCCACACATCGGGATAGGTTTTACTCCAATGATATTTATGAGAAATAACAGATGAATTTTAAAAAAATGAGAGAGGTTTTTGTCCAAAATAGGCCAAGGAAGAAAAACCTCATTCACGTTTTACACAGGTGTCATGGTTTTAGAGAAATGTCAACAATACAGTTGCCTCAGGAGAATTGATGCACCTCTGAAGTGACCTTGGGAAAATCAATATTTCTCCTAGCTTGGTTGGCCAAATGACTTTCTTGATGAGTCAAATGATAACTATACACGAAGGGATTTCCAATGAACTATCATTAGCTCAATTTTGAGTTGAGGAAGACCTTCAAAATTTGACTGCAACAGCACTCTGCCTTGAGGCAGCCTCATTTTGCTCATTTTGACCAGTCTTGGGAGATTTGATTTTTGACAAGGAAAATGAACTTAAAATTGAAAAATTCCAGTTGGTTTGGAAATTATACTCAATAATATTTCCAAATAGCTATCATGTGCCCAATTTTGACACCAAGAAGGTCTCCAAAAGTCTCCTGAAAAATGGTGCGTCGCATAGAGATGGCACGGCGCATTGGGCTAAAAAGCCTGAAAAACCATTCAATTCTTCCTCCAAAAGCTCCAAAATTGCAAATTATTCATTAAAAAACTAAGCTAACATCTCCATATTTCCAATAAATGAGTTTCCATCAGTGTTTATGGTGTTTCAATAGGTGAAAAATAAAACCCTAGCTCCTTGCACAGTTTCCTTGAAAATCTTCCTAAAGTTTGCAAAATTGCCATTTTTTGCTGTCTTATTCCCCTCTACCACTTTCACATCCCCTTCAATACATTTCATTAGTTTCATTTCCCATATCCCTAAATTCATCTACCCCTATCCCATATTCCCATTATCCCATCCTAATTACAAATTTCCCAAACCCCAAATGCTATCCCAAAAACCTAGTGACTGCCCCTAAAACTCTTTAGTTTCCCAAATTTCAATTAGAAATACTCCCAACATTCCCCTTACCCTCTCCCTCCATAGCCCCTCACATATTTCCATACATTTTGCAACAAAAACCAAAGACACCAAAACTCCTGATATTCATCTAAGGCAACATAGACTTTGGCAAACATGGAGATAGATTCCTCTTATGACCGAGATGAAGGAAACACAGTGACTCTACAACCGAATTGCATGAACCAAGGAGAACAAATGATGTTGGATAAAGTAACAAAGAAAAGGACATGCTCAGGCACATGAAGAACCATTATTGGGCGCGCAATCATGTTTGCAAGGCGTGATTCAAAATCTTGAAGGCAAAGCTAAAGAAGGCACTAAAGCGTCGTAAAAGGCATGATAGACTCCAAATTTTGGCCAAAGCCTCTTTAGCCCAACATAGTGCTTGCTGGTGGACATTCAGGCCCAATTTTAAGAAATTTGGGAAACATTTTGTCAATTTTGAAATTTTTGGTCTTAAAACAGGTTTTTCCGCCCGACGCGTCGCGCCACTTGGCGCGCGCTTATAATTGGCAGTTCTTCTGGAGGAAAATTTGCATTTCTAGATTTTTCATCAGAATTTATGCATGCCTATATATTACCTAAGGATTTTGACAAGTTTTGGGTTGCCTAAAGGGTCAAAAACACCCTAAAAATGGCCTTTCTTCCACTTTTTGCACACATAGGAAGCAGTGTTGGGAGATTTGATTTTTGGATGGGCAAATGGCAACCAAATCTAGAAATTCCACTTGATTTGGAAAGTAGATAGGCAGGGCTTTCCAACGAGCTATGCTTTTCTCAATTTGGACTTCAGGAAGGCCCTCCAAATCAGCCTCAAACTTGTGCTACGCATAGAGATTTCAAGCACGACGCATAGGGAAATTTGGCCTATTTTTCACTCAGCAGCTCAGAATTTTGCCTAGTTTTGGCCAGTTTGAATTTTTCATGTAACTCTTGATGTAACTTGATGTAATTTAATGACTTTGATGTAATTTTGGCACATTTTTACTCATCTTAGTAGATTCATTCACCAAAAAGTGAAATGTGAGTGAATGAATCAGTTTCCTATCATATAGAGGCAAGCTGTTTCATTGCCTATTTTCCAGTTCTTAGTTTAGATCTTGTTGAAAAAGCTCCTAAAATAGTGAGCTCGACCCCTAGAGGCATGGGAATGATTTAAGCTTGCCTATATCTTGTATTTTCTCAGCCATTTTGAGAGGTTGGAGACTTGGGATTGCTTGGCACTTCATTGTACATTTCATCTCTGCACTTTTGGCAAAGGAATAGACGAGGGTTTGTAGCACTCTTTGGGATCCATGTGGCTCTGTGTTTTGATGGTGTTTTTATATATGTAATTGTAAGTTCACTGATGTTTATGTGTATCATTTCCCTTCTCCTTTCTTCTTAAATTGAACAAACAAGTTATAAAGGTGGAATTCATTAGATTGCTTTGCTCTGCCTTCAGTTTTGTTTAATTTTCCATGTTTTCATCTGTTTGAAGAGGATTCTTGAAAGCCTCTTGCCCTCTTCGGCTCCTCACCGGTCTGAACTATCCATTAATTCAATCCAAAGCATCAAAACATTTTTCTTCCTTGCCCCATTCAGAACTCTGCAAAAACTAGGCCTCATCCCCGAACCCAAAACTGCCTTTCCCTTTGTTTCCAACAAAACCCCCAAAATCAAAATCAAACTCCTTTAATTATATACCTAGCCTAAAATTATCTTTTATTTTAGTCATCTCAAGCACCATTGATTACTTTTCGCTGAGATTGACCTGGCGAGAGCCCTCTCCTGTTCTGGTAGGGCTAGCTACCAGACTGAGCGTGGTTTGATGTTACCCTGAACTCTGCCTTCTTTCAGCCTGAGGTAGATTTAGGCAATAACATAGTGGCGACTCCACTGTGGAAGATAGATTTTGTTGTTTGTTTTATAAACTACAGACAGAGCCTGAAGTTAGCCAGGTATCCTTCGAAACGCTCTTGATTTGCATTAGCGAAAGTAGATGAATGCTGCTTCAGTCAATCTCCGGTCTAGTTTATGAACTGAACATCTAGTTTCCTCAGTAAGATATAATCAAGTTCAGATTTGATTGTTGATGGTGGACAACGATCAGAAACGGCAAGGGTAAAATCATTCACCTGGTGACTCTAAATCAGTTTTGGGATCAGATCCAAGGACTCCACTGGAGGATGAACCTAATTAGCAGAAACATGAAAGGACAATATGGAAAGATCAGGTATTCAAGTTGGAATTTCATCCAAGACATTTTTTTCTTTGTCATAAATTATTTCTTCTCTTTTCCCGAGAATGTCAAGAAGGCTTTGCAAAGTATATTCTATTTGAGAAAAGATCCTCGGCCTGCATTTGATTCCTTCCCTTTGAAGATTGTGAATACTAAAGATTTGCATGCTTTTGAGCTTGATCAAAACCTTTCTTCCGAATCTTGTGATGACCGTCTTCAAACTGATAAGCCTAAAGAGACCAAGACTGATTCCGCAGCATTTGTACATACCCCTATACCTTGTAAAGTTCCAGATCAATACAAGCCTATGATTTTTCCTCCTATACTCCATGTTTTCCCTGCAAATTATTACCTTTACTTGCCGAGGTTTGATGATGAATGTGACAAAATCACTACTAAGAGACATGTTCTAAATTTTGAGTCTTTTCTTGACCTTTTTGAAGTTGATGAAGATGATGTTAGTATTAGGCTTTTTTCTCTTTCTTTTCAAGGCCAAGTCAAGAGTTGGTTCAAAACCCTGCCTGATGCGAGCATCTCAGATTTCCAGCAGTTCGTCAAAGTTTTCCTCGACAGGTGGGTGATCAGACAGAACCCTTTCTTGATTATAGAAGAGTATAACTAGCTGAAAAGACTGCTAGGGGAGACAGTACAACAATTTTCTGCCAGATTTAACAAAGTATATTATTCTATGCCAGTTGATATAAGACCTCCTCTGGGATCTGCTCTCTTGCACTACCTGGGTGCCTTTGATCCGGAAATGGAGTTTCAGTTGAGAGAAAGGAATATTGCAACACTTGAAGTGATGTAGAATAGTGCAGTAAATGTAGAGGCTCATTTTCTGATCTGAAGGGCAAGGTTGAAGGAAGAAGAGATGAAAAACATAGATCCAGAGAAATCAACATCTCTAGAGGTAAAACTTGACATTTTGGTAAGTGCAGTGGAAGAGATGATGCAAAAAATCACCACAAGGAATGAGTATAATGTTCAAGCCCATGGCTCGTTGATTGAAGAAGAACAAGTTGTTGATCCAAAACATTTTGTTTCTTATCTCGGTTGTCATAGATCTGATAATGATTGTTTTGTAGATCATCTTGGAGAAGAGAGATCTGTTGATTTGACATGTATGCTTGATGATGTGTTTTATAATGATGATTTTCCTCAGTTTGATCAGTATGATGATGATTATGTTCTCCAAACAGAAGCTAATCTTGCAGAAAAATCAGTAGCTAGTTTGTGGGAGGAAGAAGTTCACTTTCAGCAGCTTGAGTACAGTGATCAACCGATGCATATCAGCTATGACAGTGACGAGGAAAGTGCAACAAATTTTGAAGTAAGTGAAGGATCTTTGCCTTTTTGTTTTGACTCATTTCAGTTCATCAGAGACAACTTTCATAAAATTAGAAATCAACTGTCGACAAGTCTTGATTTGGACCATCTTGAAGGCAATGAAAACCTTGTTCAAGACTTCCCATATCCAGATTTGCAGCCTCCGAATGCCATTGATTTTCAAGTTGCAGATGAGGACATGGAAGCTGGCACATATGATCAAATGATACAAGATGATTCCATACCTTTCTATTTTGAATCATTTCAGTTTTTGAAGGGAAATTGGAATAGTAAATCTTCAAATGAGCAGCTTGTAGAAAATCATGTAATCTCATCGGAACTAATATAAAATGGGTTGCAGCAGTATTTTCATGTTTTTCACGATCCAATAGCTGATGTGTTGGATGATGTCTGTAGTCAAAGTCTTTCTCCATTGAATATATGTAAGCTTGAAACGTGTACTGATACAAACATGATCCAGCAGCCGGTCTCTTTGTCATTTTTAGCAGGAGTCTCGTCACAAAGCTTAAAACAAAGTTTGCATTCATGGTATGAGGAAAAGAGATGTAATCCATTAGATGAGCTAGGTCCCAGTGTGCATGAACTTCAAGATCCTTATGGAGTGTTTTTGGAGGCAGATAGAGAATCCATATCATTCAATGGATCTATTCACAAGTTTTCATGGGAGTTTCCTTTCAGTAGTTCTCTCTTGTTTTTCATAAACGAGCACTTGCAGAGAATTCAAACAACAGCTGGAATACTTACTTGGTTGCATTGATTGTTTCATTTCACTTGATCAGGTGATGAATGGAAAAACTAGAGTAGGTTATGTTGAATAAGCTTCATATTGAGCATATTTCTAGTTTTTCAGTTGTGTTTAAGTATCGAGTCAGTTCTTAGTTAAGTGAGAGTCAATTTGTGTCGTCAAGTCATCAGTTTTCAGTCATGCATTTCAGCTTGAGTTTTTTGATTCCATTTCCCAATGGATGAAGGCAATGTCTGCTTTCCAAAGATTGGTAGTTCTTGGCACCTCCGAGGAGCTACCATCCCATTGGAGCCAATGTTAGTGTCAATATTTGCAACCTTATTCCAGTGATCAAACATGCTCTTACAAAGTGATTTTAAGGTGTCAAGGTCAAATTTTGTCATTTCAGTGAGTCTTCAAGTAAAATTTGGCCACTAAGTATTAGGTCTAGGGTTTTCTTTCACTCCTTTTAGATTTGTCCAAATGTTGGTCCATGTCACCATTCAGCTAATTGTACCATCATTCAGAGGGTTGTAATCATCATGTCAAGTTCCAATGGGTCATTTTACACCTTGTTCATGCTTCAGTTGTGCCTAGGTAAGGTTCATTTCCCTCTCCTAGGGTTTTAGAGGTAATTTCTCTTGGATGGTCAAATCATTAGCCAAACTTATATCCTGATGTTCATACACCTTCCCCTATCCTTAATTTACCTTATTAAACACTTCCCATCACTGAAATCCCCCAAATTCCTCATTTTCACACAAACCCTAGTTTCTTGCTATAACTTGGCAATTTTCTAGGCTAGGCCTGTGTTTTGCCCTTTTGGACCCCTTCCCCTCACTAAATCTCTGAAATTCCAATTTCCCTTGCTTCCTAACATCCCTCCCTAATTCCCAAAATTTTATCAAGAATTTAGAAGCCCCTTATCCCCTTCATTTCACTTCATTTCGACAAATCCCTTGTTCCACACATCGGGATAGGTTTTACTCCAATGATATTTATGAGAAATAAAAGATGAATTTTAAAAACCTGAGAGAGGTTTTTGTCCAAAATAGGCCAAGGAAGAAAAACCTCCTTCACGTTTTACACAGGTTTCATGGTTTTAGAGAAATGTCAACAATACAGTTGCCTCAGGAGAATTGATGCACCTCTGAAGTGACCTTGGGAAAATCAATATTTCTTCTAGCTTGGTTGGCCAAATGACTTTCTTGATGAGTCCAATGATAACTATACACGAAGGGCTTTCCAATGAACTATCATTAGCTCAATTTGGAGTTGAGGAAGACCTTCAACAGTTGACTGCAACAGCACTCTGCCTTGAGGCAGCCTCATTTTGCTCATTTTGACCAGTCTTGGGAGATTTGATTTTTGAAAAGGAAAATTAACTTTAAATTGAAAAATTCCAGTTTTTTTGGAAATTATACTCAATAATATTTCTGAAGAGCTATCCTGTGCCCAATTTGGACACCAGGAAGGTCTCCAAAAGTCTCTTGAAAAATGGTGCGTCGCATAGAGATGGCGCGGCGCATTGAGCTAAAAAGCCTGAAAAACCATTCAATTCTTCCTCCGAAAGCTCCAAAATTGAAAATTATTCATTCCAAAACTAAGTTAACATCTCCATATTTCCAATATATGAGTTTCCATCAGTGTTTATGGTGTTTCAATAGGTGAAAAATAAAACCCTAGCTCCTTGCACAGTTTCATTGAAAATCTTCCTAAGGTTTGCAAAATTGCCATTTTTTGCTGTCTTATTCCCCTCTACCACTTTCACATCCCCTTCACTAAATTTCATTAGTTTTATTTCCCATATCCCTAAATTCATCTACCCCTATCCCATATTCCCATTATCTCATCCTAATTACAAATTTCCCAAACCCCAAATGCTATCCCAAAAACCTAGAGACTACCCCTAAAACTCTTTAGTTTCCCGGATTTCAATTAGCAATACTCCCAAAATTCCCCTTACCCTCTCCCTCCATATCCCCTCACATATTTCCATACATTTGGCAATGAAAACCAAAGACACCAAAACTCCTGATATTCATCTAAGGCAACATAGACTTTGGCAAACATGGAGACAGATTCCTCTTATGACCGAGATGAAGGAAACACAGTGACTCTACAACCAAATTGCATGCACCAAGGAGAAAAAAATATGTTGGATAAAGCTAAAAAATAAAATGACATTCTCAGGCACATGAAGAACCATTATTGGGCGCGCAATCATGTTTGCAAGGCGCGAATCAAAATCTTGAAGGCAAAGCTAAAGAAGGCACTAAAGCGTCGCAAAAGCATGATAGACTCCAAATTTTGGCCGAAGCCTCTTTGGCCCAGCATAGTGCTTGATGGTGGACATTCAGCCAAAATTTCAAGAAATTTGGGAAACATTTTGTCAATTTTAAAATTTTTGGTCTTAAAACAAGTTTTTCCGCCCGACGCGTCGCGCCACTTGGCACGCGCTTATAATTGGCAGCTCTTTTGGAGGAAAACTTTGCATTTCTAGATTTTTTATCAAAATTTGTGCATGCCTATGGATTACCTAAGGATTTTGACAAGTTTTGGGTTGCATAAAGGGTCAAAAACACCCTAAAAATGGCCTTTCTGCCACTTTTTGCACACACAGGAAGCAGTGTTGGGAGATTTGATTTTTGGATAGAAAAATTGCAACCAAACCCACAAATTCCACTTGTTTTGGATAGTAGACAGGTAGGGCTTTCCAACGAGATATGCTGTGCTCAATTTGGACTTCGGGAAGGCCCTCAAAATCAGCCTCAAACTTGTGCTACGCATAGAGATTTCAGGCGTGACGCATAGGGAAATTTGGCCTACTTTTCACTCAGCAGCTCAGAATTTCGCCTAGTTTTGGCCAGTTTGACTTTTTCATGTAACTCTTGATGTAAATTGATGTAATTTCATGACTTTGATGTAATTTTGCCACATTTTTACTCATCTTAGTAGATTCATTCACCAAAAAGTGAAACGTAAGTGAATGAATCAGTTTCCTATCATATAGAGGCAAGCTGTTTCATTGCCTATTTTCCGGTTCTTAGTTTAGATCTTGTTGAAAAATCTCCTAAACTAGTGAGATAGACCCCTAGAGGCATTGGAATGAGTTAGGCTTGCCTATATCTTGTATTTTCTTAGTAATTTTGAGAGGTTGGAGACTTGGGATTGCTTGGCACTTCATTGTACATTTCATCTCTGCATTTTTGGCAAAGGAATAGACCAGGGTTTGCAGCACTCTTTGGGATCCATGTGGCTCTGTGTTTTGATGGTGTTTTTCTCTATGTAATTTTAAGTTCACTGATGTTTATGTGTATCATTTCCCTTCTCCTTTCTTCTTAAATTGAACAAACAAGTTATAAAGGTGGAATTCATTAGATTGCTTTGCTCTGCCTTCAGTTTTGCTTAATTTTCCATGTTTTCATCTGTTTGAAGAGGATTCTTGAAAGCCTCTTGCCCTCTTTAGCTCCTCACTGGTCTAAAATATCCATTAATTCAATCCAAAGCATCAAAACAATTGTCTTCCTTGCCCCATTCAGAACTCTGCAAAAACTAGGCCTCATCCCCAAACCCAAAACTGCCTTTCCCTTTGTTTCCAACAAAACCCCAAAAATCAAAATAAAACTCCTTTAATTATATACCTAGCCTAAAATTAGCTTTTATTTTAGTCATCTCAAGCCCCATTGATTACTTTTCGCTGAGATTGACCCGGAGATAGCCCTCTCTTGTTCTGGTAGGGCTAGCTACCAGACTGAGCGTGGTTTGATGTTACCCTGAACTCTTCCTTCCTTCAGCCTGAGGTAGATTTAGGAAATAACACCATGTAGACACTACTCATATGCCAGAATCACTACGCATTTGCTCCACAGGTGTTGTGCATAGCTTTGTGGTGATACATTTTCATATCTACACACTGCGGTTTCACCTTTGAGTTAACCCTTACCTCCAGAAGACAGGTGAATCGATCCAAGTGTTAGTAAGTTAAAAAAAATGGAAAGAAGGTAAGAAGAAGGTATATGAAAATGTAAATTATAGAGAACAAAATTCTTTTATGCCTGAGTTGTTTTCCAGTTTTCTGTTGCGGTTTTATGAGGAGACAGGTGGTATGGAATATAGAAAGGTTCAATGTATAGAGAGGAGAAGACAGTAGTTAAAGAAATTTGTCAAATTGATTTATCCTGCATCAATTCTTCATTGTTCATAAGTGAGTCCAAATAAATAGAGTTCTTCATAGATGTTGAAAGCTATGTTGAAATCTAAGAAACCTATGGCACCTATAAATCCTACACCTTATGTAAGTGAAAGAACATAAATGCTTCCTCTATTTATAGACAGAACATGCGGCCACAAGGTAGTCCTTCCTCCTGGGAAGAGATGTATAAGTCATTTGAGGATGAGAAACCTTATAGGGTTCAACGGAAAGTTACTGCAAATGCTTTTGATTCCTCAGAAGCGACTATAGAAGAAGTTGCCAATTACTGGGTTGATCCGTGCCCAAAATTATACCATATACTGATATGGTAAGATGGATAATCAACAACCTCAAAAATAGGGACAAAAATTTATTAATCAACAAAGGAAAAATGATATTTTCTTTTAAAGAAGAAGACTTGAAGTCAATTTATCACATTCCAAACCTAGAAAATGTCTACGACAGAGAATTTCTGGTGAAATTTGCTAGCAAGAATGAGTTGAAGTCAAATCCTATCAAAAAATGGAGGTGCAACATGAATAAACACAAAAATGATGATAAGGGTATGTATTCTACTGACTCCCTTGCTATTTCCTAATGTTATGTTGCTGCAATGATGTATATGCTCTTGGTCAGCCTAATACTACCAAATTTTCAGTTGAATGGGTTCCCTTAATAGAAGTAGTCGTAGATTCTTATATCATGGATCGGGGGACCATTTTGTCTAACAATATTGCCACTCAAATTATGGAATATAGGAAAAATATTTTCTAGCCATGGGTTGGAAATGTACTACCCAAGACCCTCTCCCCATTCATGTATATCATAGTATGTTATGGGAGTCAAAAGAAGCTCAAGCTAACTTCTCCTTCATTGGAAAATGGTTTGGAGAAGAATTATTTACCTATGTCAGAGTTTTTAGGAGCCTGGTTCAGCCACACATTTTACCATTATATGTTCCGGATAAGCTTCTCACAAGATAAATATCTTATCAAACTGTTGGAAACAGATTAGCTAAGTTTATGAAGGAAGCTAAGAAAACATCATGGCCCTCCTTTAAAATTCACTTTGGTGTTTACGCCTTCGACAATTATAAACACGTAGGATTAGAGCTCAACCAAATTGAATGTTTGAAATTGTTTACAATTTCAAACAGACAATATGACTCGAATCAAGCTCCTAATGATTTTACCACTCAAGTTAAAATTAAACCCTTTCTACATGAAGATGATGAGTTAGATGAATTTTTTGATTTAGTTGACACTTAGTCTACAGTTCATAAGTTAGTAGTGCTATGCCTCCATCCATAGCAGTTGTCAAAGTTTAAGAAGTATAGGAACATGAGATTGGAATGGATTTCTTTGAAAATTCTAGAAGTATCCCAACCCATAACATAGAAGGAACAAGAAAAATAATCGGAACCTAAGGATACTGAAGTCCTTAGTAAAGCTCAAGAGGATAAATCTGTTGAACTTCAAACCATGGACTTAGAGTTCCCAAGTAATTTGGAAGATGAATGGAAGAAGATTAATAAAAAACGCCAAGGAGACCAAGAAGTGAGGATTAATGGTCATTGACAGATATTCAAAACACCTCAAAGAAAAAGTCAGGACCCGTTTACTGCAGGGCCATCTCACAAGTTAGTTAGCACAGAGCAAGTGGAATTCATCTCGGCATTCCCTACTATAGAAATTGTACTGAAAATTGAGGAAATCCCTCCTCCGGATTATTCTATAGTCCTAAACATAAAGCGATTATTATCAGGAAAAGAAAAAGAAGAAGGATAGATCAATCTCAACTCCGTGAGATGTTTCAATGGAGGTAGCCTTGAAGATTCATAATCAGATACTTCTCAGGATCTAAGTCGTCTGACCCAGTTTGCAGGATCCTATGCATCTCCTACTATATATAAGGCCTTCGAATTTTAACAGTTGATTAAAGAAAAGGATGAACGAATCATCCAATTATAACATGAACTACAAGTAGAAAAGCATAATATCAATGAGAAACTACAGGTACATGTATCACTACTCCAAGAGAGAATTGATCAATTGAAATTACAACACCAAACTAAAAATGGTACTAAAGACACTCAAATTTATCAATTGCAGTTTACTGTTGAGAAATTGAAAGATAATACAAAAATAGATGAATTTAGGAAAGAAGCACTAGAATTGAATACCCTGTTAGCACAACCGAAAGCTATTTTCTGTCAAAATTTGTCAAATATCATTGAGTTATGTGAGAAAAGTGATTCACTGATGAATCATATAATAGACCAGAGAATAAATTTCGACGAGATCGATGATAAAGTATCACAGTATGTCACTTGGAAAGATACTACTGATGGCCGAAAGGCTAATCTTCGCAGGATTGAGGACTCCAAAAAGAGAATCTTATTTGCTGACTAGGAAATACAATTGAAACATGTTGAAAGTACCATGTATAGAGCTAGATATGTGGTTAATAATATTGTTGAAACAGTCAGTTATAATCTCATCGCTGCCAATCTTATTGATATATTTCCTCCTGGTTCTCTTCCTATTGTTAAAGATTTCATAAGGAAATGGTACGAATTTTCCAAGGTGAAAGAGGAAGGCATCATAAATTTGGAAAAACTAGATTTGGATAAGTATTGGAAATACTTGGTAAAGCCACATAGCCAATGGCTCATGTTGCGATGTCTTACAGATACTTCTTCCTATATGTTGCCTCCACTTTCAGATGCATTTTTCACTGGACAATTGCACATCGGGATAGGCCAACCTGTCGAGGTTAAGCCTATGATTAACATCCTTCAACTGGAGGAATGAATGGTTGATGAAACAAAAGGACAACCTTCAAGCAAGTCACACCATCAAATTCTATTTTTGTTTTATTTCCAATTAGTTTAAGGAGAGTTGTTTAAACCTCCTAATTTTTTTTTGTAATTACTATTTTTATGACTTAATATTTTATTATATAAACCCCTTCATGTCTTTAAAGAAGGGGTCATAAAATTTTGAAAGGAAGATTTTACAGAAGTCACACTTTTGTACTCTTAAAGTTTTCTTACTAGAAAGGGCTAGACCAAATACTATTTTTCAAATGAGTAGAGTTAGCGTATATATGGTACTTTTATCCTATATGTTAATTTTCTGTTCCAAATGAGAAATGGTTAATTTTTCTTATGGTGTTTTGTTTTATGTATCTTTTTGAAAAACATTGAGGCATTAATTCACTTTTGAACATGTTTGATTACCATATTTTGGTACATATTCAATACATGCAGTAAACAGATGCGATATAGTATTATGCAATTGATTTAATTAACTATTTAATTAAGTAAATTATTTCAATTTTTTTTCATATCTCTAAGTGTTTGTATAATATTTATTTGCATTCGATGAGAGATCATCTTTAGAAATCACACAGAGAGAATAATTCATCCCGAGATAGATATATATAGGTATATTTATTTACTTTAAGATTGTTATCACTCCCATCTACCAAGTTACGATAAGTTATAATACCATCCATTCACCCAATTATATTTCATTGGGAAACTGGTGCCATAAATTCAGTCCGAGCCACCATACCAAATAGATAAGGGACAGTTTTCAAGTCCCCGACTGGATGGTTTTCCCTGATGTTGTTGCACTTATTTTCGGGGCCTAAACATTTTTGGTGCTATAAGGAGGGCCATAAGACTATGAATGGTACCAAATCTCAATCCAAAAATAAAATACCATCAACAAAGTCGTTCTCCCTTCAAGTCTCCTACAACTTCTAGTCCTAGTTCAAGATCTCCTAATATAAGATCAGAAGTTGTTAATTCTCCTCCCAAGTCTCCTAGTTCTATTGCTGGTCCTAGTAGTTTTGGGAAGTCTCATTAATAAATTCTCTCCCTTGATCACTGGTTAGGATTTGGGGACATGTAAATTTGGTGATGAGGTTCTCAAAAATAAATTTGGCGATGGTGTTTGAGGTTAGCACTCCACCATTTCTCCGAAGGCTAAAAAGGAGACCAACAAAGGTAACCACATACCACTTTGACCTAGTAGCTAGCCCTACTAGGTTGAGAGGGATCTCACTATGAGATCATAGTCAAGGGTTGACTGGAGTGTAAAGGATATTAACCTAGGCATGTTTATATAAGGGTTTGATTTATTTGATGGTTTTGTGCTGGATGGTAGTTTAGGTTTAGGAGGACTAGGTCAGGGCTTTGAAAATCAGATTTGCAAAGATGTAATGGGGAAAATTAGTCATATAATTTATCACTTTAGCGGTATATTTGTGTATAGGGTAGATTGGTAAGGTTTCAAAATGAGCATGAATCTCATGAATTCATTTATATCAGAAGAATATGAACAAAAATGTGAAATATTCTCCAAAACATAGCATTATATCAATGAATTTTGTCTATCATCTTAGAAAATAAACACATGAAACATGGAAATGGAAATGGAGGGTAAAATACATTCAAACATATTATCACAAGAAGTAAAAACACTACTAAAGCACATACTATAGGAATCCCACTATTACTAGCTAGGATATATTTGAAGAATAATTCCTTAATAAATTTGGTGATGATTGTACTACTGCTACTTCTACTCTTATCAATGATATTTCTAATCTCAAAGAAAATACAGGGGAAAAGATCAAAGATTTCAACTCTAGATTTAATAAGATTCTCAATAAAATCCCAACCACATCTAAGCTTGGGGTAGATATACAAATAGAATGGTACATATCCTCTCTTCCTTCTACTATTTTTATTTTTGTAGATAGAGCCAATAAGGATACATTGGTAGAAAATATGAAAGAAGCTATTTCTGTAGAAAATAGAATTCTTGCCTTACAAAATAAAATTTCACGGGATGAAATCAAAACTAAAAAGGTTTCATTTAAGGATGAATCCAAAAAGAAAACATCCAAGGATCCTTATGATCTTGAGGGATTACAAAAGGTTCTCAAAACTATGTCAAATGACATGGTCGAAATAAAGAAAAAAGTAGATGAATCTTCTTCGAAGAATTTTTTTAGATATTTAAAGAAAACTCAAGCTTCCAAACCTCCAAATGTAATTTTGAATGTTGAATCAAATTGAGATGAAGATCAAGATGAAATAATATCATTTGCAGAAGAATCACAAGATGAATAATTAGTCGAAGTTCATGTATTATGGGACTTTATTATTCCAACGTCTGACAGTGAATATCAACATGAGGCACTTCTAGTTAACACTAGAAGTAAAAATTATACTGGTCTCCCTCAATCTCCTCAAAATAAAAAGTATTCATAATTTGTTGTTAAGGATAAAGTTGTTAACAAAAGAAATCCTTCTCCTCAAACAAGCCCAAATTATTCTACTCTTCCATCTACTTCCAAGACATTAGTTGTCTTAAATACCATCGAATATGATATAGTGGAAGATATGAAGAAAGTAAAGGAAAATATCTCCATACACGAGTTGAGAAAATCAAAACAACAACAAATTTTTTCAGTCAAAGTACTAAATGAAGTCCATGCTTCGCCCTTACATGTGGCTATTACTTCCAAATCCTGAAAAGGAGTTGGAAAACCTCCTAGTGATCCACTTGAAAAAATTGATGCAAATGATGCTATTCTAATCAGATACATATCTATGAAGAGATTTAAAAAACTAATAAAACACTAATAAAATAAATAGAAAAAATATACACACACCAGACATGGCGAAAAAGGCCTAAGAGCCTCAACCAAGATTCCTCTCATTCTCTCATTATTAAAATAATGTGTATAATACAAATATAAATACAAGAGGAGAATGTGTCTCAAGGTAGTGCAACTATCTTGGACAATTTGGTTGAGGAAAAATCTCAACAACACACTAATATAGGAGCCTAACTAGTTGGAGAGAATCTCTCATCCAACTAGACCTAAACTGAATCATAATTGAGATGAACAAACACAATGTAGAAAATTAGGGATAAATTCCCAATTTTTATGATTAAATTATTTTTGGACTTTGAATTTTTTTTCTCCCATGAGAGTGAGGCTAAAATCCCCCCCCCCCTCAATGATAATTTCAAAGTAAGGACCTAGAACCATCTCCAAGTCCTCATGTTGAAATTGTTGAGTTGATCCTCAAAGAAAAACACTACCTGAAAAACTGCCAAAGCTGGATGCCGAAAAAACTTCAATTTGAAGAGAACAAGAGTCAGTTTCAAGTCTGATTCATATTTGAATTTTTATTGACAAATTTTCTTGCAATCATCAACCTTTTTCCACTGAGAAAATGTGGATGACTCCCACTGGCGAATTGGCTTGTCCACTGACAAAATATTGAGAATGACCACTGGCGAATATGTCGATGTCGAAAATTCCTACTGGATAATTGATGATCACCCACTGGATGATGATGATCGGCCATTGGCTCATGATGTAAAGAAAAATTCACTGTTTCTTTTGTTAATGTTGTTAAAAATTGCTCACTGTCGGTGTCAAAAACTGCTCACTGTTGCTTTTGTTGTTAACCACCCACTGGAGAATTTGTTGATGCCTACTAACTTCTTTTGATGTTGTCATCAAAACTTTCAGCCTAACAAACACCTTCAATTTCATTATCATTTCCCCCCTCTGTTAGCTGAAAGGAGAGATAATCATCATCATTTCATTTCAGAACTCCCCCCCTTCAAGTGTAGGAGAGATTCACCATCTTCATTGTTTTGGAAAAGGTTTCTTCATGTGAGATTGAATCCGTCGATAATACATAGAAATTTTTTTGACTGTAGATGACTACTTCCAAGGATCAACCATGAATAATTGATCTTCACTTTGGGTGGTTGATTTTTCTTACTACATCTTCTTCTCGATAATGTTTTTTCTAGCCACAATGGTGACAAGGATGGAAGTCTAGAAATTCACTCTCCATATGGCCATATTTTTCTTACAATGGATACACTTATTGTGAGCATTGTTCAGAAATATTTCTTCTGCAAAAATACACCGGTTTTGAGTACTCTGGGAATATGAAACCGTTGTATTTGGTGTAAATCTAGGCCATGTCGATCTTGTTGAAGGATACTTTTCCTGCTGTCCGATCACTTTTCGAAAGATCATCTTGTTGTTTTTATTCACACCGCTACCTGCTTACTAACATTCTATCCTTGGATTTATTAAATCTCCTCATCACACCGAGCATAAATCTAGTAGCATTCACCTGCTTGACAAGATGCATCAAACCAATCAATTTGATCTTTGGTACCACTTGTTGCATCATTAAGTAGTATAATTGGTTGGATAAAATCACTTGTGTCGCAACTGACATCAACTTGATTGATGAGATGTTTTGTGTCACAACCTTCATAGCTATAATAAATAAGGTCACTTGTATCACAAATTTCATCTAATGTTTGGATGAGGTCTTCGGTGTTGTAACTTGCATTTACCTTTTCTGTATACTATGCATCAAGCAGATATTGTTTTTCACTTAGTTTTATTTGAAGAAAATGAATGAGTTTTTCTTTCATCTCAAGCTCAATTTGAAATTATTTTGTTGCTTCTAATGTGATGGTCATTTGGTATATTTAGTTTTGATTTTGCTTCAACTTCCATTCCAGTAACTCAATTGTATTCTGTAACTTATGATTACTCTCTTTCAAATATTTAATTTCTAGCTCTGCACTTTGAAGACGTTTTCCACCTTTGCCCATTTTTTCACACTCACTTGTACTGAATCACTTGATTGATTTTATCACGCTCGCTTGATGTAGATTTCAACTTGCTTGATTTTTGTTTGAATATTAAATTTACTTTATTTGCATTTGAACTCGCTCTCTTGCTTAATTGTGGCTTCAGTTAACTTCACGCTCACTTGAACTTTGTGAATGCTTCAATCACCTTCACATTGTCTTGCTTTCACGCTCACTTGATATAGATTTGAAATCTGTTGTTTTTTTGCTTTAGAGTTGAAACTGACTCACTTGAAGCTTTGAATTTTTTCTTTGGCACTTTTTACTTCCTTTAATTGACTCACTTGATTGTGCTTATTTGTAAAAGAAGGGTGTCAAACAATGTAGAAAATGCACCCATAGAAAATTCTTACAATGGAAAGTTAAAATAATCTTGATGAATTTGTTGAAGGCTTACTTGGCTTAATTGTCTTAGTTAAGAGAAATGACTCACTTAACCTCCTTATCAATTCAAACTTGGGTGTCGGTTTCAACTGAGAATGCATCCTTACAATTCAACTCAATTTTAATTACAGGCTGAATTACAAAAAAATAAATTTATTTTTAAGTTACATAGTGAGCAATTGTCACCGAATGTTGATGTAGATTTTGCCTTGAAATGTTGAGTTTGTAGCTTCCTTAAATTGATTGAGTGAATTTTCTTATTGATGTAGAATTGTTTTTGAATGTTGATGTTGACAACTTGATTATGTGTTGTAGCTACTTTATTGCTTGTAGTTCTCTTGATTACATGAGCTTGACGATAATTTATTATGTGCATACAATGCTTTAACTTGTTGTGTACTCCATGTAGACCATATGAAAAATTGAGTGTCAAAAATTAGACTGACAAAACATAAGCAACATCAAGAATCATGCGCCATCACAAACATATTCATGGTGTATCTAAGATTCGTTTATTGAATTTCGGGTGGATATAGGACACAAGAACCATCAAAAAAATATGTTACTATTAAGTATCGAGCACATAAGTGTTTCATCTTTACAACATTGTCGCTGAAACTTCTGAAACAAAGAGTTTGCGAACTCCTTGGAGGAAAATTGTCTTAAAAACTGACTCAATCTTTCTCAAAGTAAAACATTACTTTGAATATTGACTTTCTCTTTTAAAAATATTCCCTTATCAATCCAAATTTATAAAACACTTATCACTCCAAAATTACAAAAAGAATTTATCGAATCACTCCACACCTTATCTCTCCAAATTACTAAACTTTAAAACATCAACCTTATTACTCCAATTTTTTTTTATAAATAAAACACCTTATCACACCTGCATAAAAAATTCTTTAGTTAAAAACTATTACACCTTGTCCCTCCATTATCTTAATGATCACATTAAAAATAAACTTCCCATAAAAAATAATATTATATTCACTCCTTAAATCTCCCAAAATTATCCACCACATATCAGTTTAAAATTTTTTACAAATTAAAAACCATACCCTATTCACATCATTTATGTCTCCCTTTTTAAAGTTCCATAAAATAATTTAATATTTTTAATCCCCTTTTTTAAAGTGCCATGAAAAAACAATTTAACGAATTTTATGGTCACTTTATCAAAAGTGAAATAAGGTTATCCTCCTTTAAACTTTTCATTTATTCATGAAATGCGTTAATGAATATTAAGCACCATGTGATTTACACACCATGTGATTTGTGAACGCATGTATTCACGCAAGCATATTTCCTCAGAACTCCATGGAACAAATTTTTCAACATGCTTAATTTTCCATGCAGGTCACAATTAAGCTGACACATAGTGCCAACTAACCCATTAATAAAATGACCACTAAGCTTTAAGAAATATCCACAGTATTTTCTCCACAATTTGCTAAAACGGTTTCAATGCAAGCGACCAGAAAAAGGGCGAATTGAAGCTACGTTCAACACACATACTTCATATTATACTAAAATTTGATTATATAAGGCAGGAAATGTGATCCTTTATCAAACAATCACATCATCATAGATGTGTTAGTAGCTTCTCAACATTTGCATATTTCACATTGACCGCAACACATGTAAGGGAATTTAAACTAGTGCTGCAGGATTTTGACAAAATACGCAGAACATCAACACACAAGATTCTATAATTGAGCTATCCACTCTCACTAGACCCTTGCAACTCAACAATCACATTTTACTACAAAAAAAATCCAAGGGAAAAACAAAGTCTTGATTCCACCTCCGTGGAATCAATCTTCACACATCATTGCAGATTTATTTTGTTTACCAAGATCAAATTTGATAGTGCATTTGATCAGCCTTCTGTAGAATTATCAACATGAGCTACAGAGTTCAATTAACATGGTTTCAAGAAATAATTTCACCTCAATCCTCCACAATTTGTGATTTCTCAATGGCAATCATCTTCGCCCGACTCTTGTTGATTGCTCCTTATCCGTCTGCTCCTATCAATTTACTACCAACTCCATCGCACCTCATATGATCTCAATTCTGACATGCACTCCCTGGCATAAAATGCCACAGTAAAATTAAATTTTGGCCAGCAAGAGCATCCAGTGGCCGAGAATGGAAGGATTACAAAGACGATGTACAAGAGAAGGACCTCGCGTGTGCTACGATTTTTTTGGAATCTCTTGAAGAGTGCCTGGATTTTGAAAATTTATAGCAGCGAAGGTTGTAATTGAGCGAACAAGACATTACCTTGGTTACCAAATCCAATGTTTGAACAACACACAAATCCACATGCAAGAAGGCAGTCAGATTTCCTGTATGGAACCATCCAATACTACACTTGACCAACAACCATATATGAACAAATAAAACTAAACAACAATACACACTCAACTAAAACACATGCTCTCTATTTTCCTCAGCCGAGGAGTGTTAGAGGTCCAAGCCCATGTTGGGTATGACACCACATGAAGAGATTTAAACAACTAATAAAACACTAATAAAATAAATAGCATAAATATAAATACACCAGACATGGCAGAAAAGGCTTGAGAGCCTCACTACATTCCTCTCATTCTTTAATTATTAAAATAATGTGTATAATACATATATAAATACAAGAGGAGAATGTGTCTCAAGATAGTGCGACTATATTGGACACTTTGGTTGAGGAAAAATCTCAAAAACACACTAATATAGGAGCCTTACTAGTTGGAGAGAATATCTCATCCAACTAGACCTAAACTAACTCATAATTGAGAGGAACCAACTCAATGTAGAAAATTACAAATAAATTCCTAGTTTTGATGATTTAATTATTTTTGGACTTTGAATTGTTTTTCTCACATGAGAGTGAGGCTAACAATATAATTCTCATACTCATCCCTTCATTTTGACTTTTGAAGTGTTTAACAAAAATGTGCATAATTGTATAATTGTCTCTGGAGCCTCTTCAAATATCATGCCATATTCTGTTTGTTTGAAGTTGAACATTACTCCTCAAAAGTATGCAGTACACATTATGCAATTAGATAGAACTAAAGTTAAGGTATTAGGATAAATGAATTCAGTCCTCATTAGACTAGCATCCAATTCAAAAATTCATCAAGTGGTTGACATTTTGGTTGCTGGTATCCCTCACTTTTATAGTTTAATCCTCAGTAGAGATTGGTCAAAAAAACTTCATGGTTATTTTTCTACTGATTGGTCTCATATGCGTAGCCAAATCAAATATGAGTAGACCTTGAAAAACACATGAAATACTCAGTAACCGAATTCAAAGATGAGAATGACCCCATGGCTTTTACTAATACTATTCTTAGGAATTACTCTGCTGAATCTTTTTTGGGTAATTTTAATGCTCCGAAATCTTCATTTCTCACCAACTTAGTTAATTCTCAAGTCAAAACTTTTCCCCAGTCAAACTCTTCAAAATGTATAAAAATCATAGATAAACCTTGTATTAAAACTTTGTTATGGACATCATACTTTAATGGATCAAAATCTGGTGAAGGTGCAAGAGCTAGTTGTATACTAATTAGTCTTGAAGGAGAAAAGAAAATGCTAGCATGCAGGCTTGAATTTGAATGCACAAATAATACCGCAGAATATGAGGCACTGGTTCAAGTCTTATACAAGCCAATAGACCTTGGTGTCAAATATCTCCTGGTATATGGTGATTCTGAAATAATTGTCAAACAAGTAAGAAATAATATATATTTTATTTCTGGTCATCTTAAACATTACCAGTCATTAGTACAATATGTCATCTCAAAATTTTTAGCATTCAATATCTCATCTATTCCAATAATTCAAAATGAAAGCGCAAACCTCCTATCTAATGTAGCATCCAGAATCATTCCTTTAGAGGATTATAGTCCAGATAGATTTTCTATAGAATTGTTTTTTCACCCATCTATCCCTGATAAAGTCACTAATTGGAGAGTATTCAACGATGACGAAGATGTTATAACCTTTCTTACATCAGAAGGGTCATATGATGATCAACTAATTGATGAAGATGAACATAAAAGGCAATTGAATAAAAAACCTGAAGAGAATTCCATACCTAAGTCTATGGTCAAGCTTGAAGACCTTTACGATCTCAAAGATAGGTTTAAAAATGTTACTAATTCTAAACTGCAAGGTTCAACTTTTAGGTTTGAACTAGTAAAATTTTGGCACAGAAACTCAATCTTCAGAATATTAACTTATGACTTGGTCTTTCGTCTGATGAAAGATTAGCCTTCATTCACTTATTAATGAAATACAAGAACTTCTTCGCTTGGAAATATGAAAATGTATGATACCTCCATCATCCAACATACTATCCCAATGACATCCACTAAAAAAGGCTATAAAACAAAGGTTAAGGAAAATTCACCCTGATCTTGAAAGTAAAATTAAAAGTGAACTGAATAAACTCAAGGTGAACATCGTCTTCCCTATTAGGCATTCAAAGTGGGTCTCAAACTTAGCCCCTATTATGAAAAATAATGACGAAATTCACATTTGTATAGATTTTAGGAACTTAAACAAAGCTTGATTAAAATAAAATTTTCGATTACCACCGATGGAACAAATTTTGCAATCAGTTACTGGATCTGAATTAATGTCTTTCCTTGATGGATTTTCAGGCTATAATCAGATTGTGGTTCATCCTGAAAATAGGTTGAAGACTAGATTCATAACAAAATGGGACACTAATGCCTACCAGAAAATTCCATCGGCTGATAAATAAATGGACATTGCTTTCAGAGGACTGATAAATAAAACTGTGGTTGTATACTAAGATGATATAACCATTTATTCCAAGAAAATAAGCGACCACTATCATGATCTTAAGAAAATCCTTGAACGCTATTTAAAATATGGAATTTATTTAAATCCAAAAAAATCTTATTTCTCTTTAAGTGAAGGTAAGCTTTTATGATTTATTGTCTCAAAATAAGGCATTTGCATAGATCCAGAAATGATAAAGGTAGTTTCTAAAATCTCTCATCCCTAGGACAAGAAATCCATGTAGTCCTCTTTAGGACAAATAAAGTTTGTTAAGATATTTATTCCAAAATTTTCCCCAATTCTTTTACTATTGCAAGTATTGATTAAGAAAAAATCACTCTTCAAATGGGGACACAATGAAAGATAATCTTTTGATCAAATCAAGAAATCCATCATTAATGCTCCTTCTCCGACTACTCTATATTTTTCTAATCATTTCATTTTGTATAATTTTGCATCTGAAACATCTTATGTTGTTGTCTTAACACAAATCAATGATCAAAAGATTGAAGCACACATTCCTTTATTTAGTTCAAATCTTTAGGGTGCTGAACTAAATTATTCAGAAGTAGAAAAACAAGCATTTGTTGTTTAAAAATATTTAAATCATTTCATAACTTTTCTCCTAAAGACACACACCAAGGTAATAGTTCCATTTTCTGTAGTAAGTCAACTACTTATTCAAAAGGAACTGGGAGAAAAGAGAGAAAATTGGGTAACTTCTTTGCAGCAATATGAGATTGACACGAGACAGGCCAAAATCATCAGATGGCAACTTCTATACTGATTACTATCTGGAGCATCCAACATATCAAATAATGAAGAGTCAGGTAACATTATACAAATTGCTAAGGTAAGCTTGAACAACGCTAAATCATAGTATGCATATCTTATCTTTTATTCAAAAAATGGATATGCTCGTACATAACTCAATTAAAAAAGAAAAATATCTTTAATATTTAAAGATAGTGAATATTAGATCATAGACAATGTTTTATTTAGAAATAACTATGACTCTGTACAATTAAGATTCCTTGAGGAGTCTGAAGCACAAAGGGTTTTGCAGGAACTCCATGATAGACCCGCAGGTGGACATTTTAGAGGGGATACCACTGCACATACAATCCTTCATGAAGGATATTATAGGCCAACATTGTTTAAATATGCTCATGCATATGTGAGAAAATGTAAAAAATTTCAAACTGTTGTCAGAAGAAAAAGAAAACCAGCCTTACCCTTGCAGCCAATCAACGTTGAGCAACCTTTTGAGCAATGGGGATTGGACATCATAGGTGAGATCATTCCTAGCTCATACAAACATCATAGATACATTCTCACTGCAATGTATTATTTTACTAAACGGGTGGAAGTTGTTCCACTAAAGGTAGCTAACTCTGAGGCCATTATGGAATTTATTGATCAATTCATTATTACCAGGTTTGGCTTACCTAATTCACTTATGTTTGATAATGCATCTTATTTTTTTGGAATAGTATGATTGACTTTTCTCTCAAAAGAGGTTTTAAACTTAAATATTCCGCTAACTACTATCCCCAAGGGAATGGTCTAGCAGAATCAACAAATAAAAATATCTTAAGAATCATGAAAAGGACTATTGATCAGAGCTAGAAAAATTGGTATAAGTCTTTAATATTTGCACCATGGGCACATAGTCTTACTTAGAAGGCCTCTATAGGGACTTCTCCATTCAATCTATTTTATGAGAAAGAAGTTTTAATTCCATCAAATTTAGCTCTTCCTTCATTAGTCGTATTTCAATTTATTGATGATGTACCTTCTTCTTCCTTACAATTAAGAATGTCTCAGATCCTTAAACTAGAAGAGGAAAGGGAAAAGTCCAAATTAACTCATGCTCAACACCAATAGATGGTAAAAAACCATTTTGATGCAAATTTCGTTTCCCCAGAAACATTTCAAGTTGGATAACTTGTCCTTAAGTGGGAGAAGGCACATGAAGAAAAAGGTAAGCATACCAAATTACAAAGAATGTGGCTTGGACCATTTCAAATCACAGGAAAAAATGGTCCATCAACCTTCATGTTATAAGATCTTCAAGGGAGAAAATATTTTCTTCCTATCAATGGGTTGATTTTGAAAAAATTCTTTTCTTAGAAGAAAATTTTCTTCTAAATGTATCATATCTATACTTCTACATTTTCAGGAGAATACTATTTGATTTAATACACTTGGTTTTTCGCAACACCTCCAAATTATTTTATGACATTTTATTTTTGAGGAATATTTTTTTTTTTGGGAAAATAACTACAAAACTTGAAAATTGAATGAATACTATACAACTCTTAAATATTTTTCCATTGAAATTGTAAATTTTATAAACCTAAAGTTTGTAAAATCTTTTTACTTTACTATCAATCAGAAAAGGTTCATCCTTACAAAGTAAATACTTTTTGGTGTTGGAATATATTATATTCCTTGGAAGGTAATAATGTATTTGTATTATGTCGGAAGTTGAATACAATATTATGTAAAAGAGTAACACATTATATGGCATAGTATACTCTTGTACCAATTTATTATTTACAGAGGTGTTATCTTGGAGACTTATATTATCCCACATTCAATATGTGAGAGTAATTCCTCTACATATTTGGGTATATAATAGGGTCAAGGGAACCTTTTTTTATTACTATCACATCTCATCTTGTGCTCATACTGTTATTTGTAGTTTCTCTCTTTGTAAGATTGCTGGAGATTTCTGGAAATAATAGAAGACAATCTTCCCATGGATGTAGCCCAATTGGGTGAACCATGTATATCTGTTGTATTATTTTTCCTTGTTCTCTTTCTGTTCTTATTATATGTTGATATGTTGTTGGTTTCTTAGATAGATAGTTAGTTTAGTAGATCTAATATTCTAACATGCTATCAGAGCCATGGTTACTATGATCTAACATCTTCTTTGAATTTAACCATCAACGTGTATCTTCATTTTTTATTATCTTGGCACTCATTTTTTTGTAGATTTGCTTTCTATCTGGTAGCCATTAGGCTTCTCTTCAGATCTAGGCATGATTTTACACATTTGAGATTTTTTTTCTCATAACCGTAACTTTGTTGTGTAGTTTTTTGAATTTTTTTTTTCAAGGGGCTCTTGATTGTTTTTCTATAATTTCTATATGTTTTTTGGATTTTCAAGGGGTTATTGATTGTTTCTGATGTAATATCTATATTTTTTTTGAATCCTCATCAAGGAGATCTATCTTCTGGTTGTAATATTCAGTTACAAAAGTTATGGCAGTAGTTTTTTTTTTTTTTTTAATTTTTTTTTTAATTTTTTACAGGGAAGAATATTTGCGGACTGAGGGTTTAGGTCAAAATTTCAACCAAATTTGTGGATGCATAGTGGCTACGCCATTTCCAAAAATTGGTTATAATAAACATTTGGAGAATTATTGAGTGTTTTTTGTTTTTCCACCTAACATTTTTGTTAGATTTTTTACCTTTTGTGCAAAATTTCCCACAAAAGAGTAGATATTTAGGTTCTCTCACTAAGCTACCCAATTAAAAAAAAAAAAAAATCAGCTCAAACAGAGTCCTGGAAGCAAAGTTATCGCTGATTTAAGATTGGTAGTTTTCACAGGTTTTTTGGTGACGACAAAAAAAATGCAGAAATTTACAGTTTTCTATCCACTTTTTCTCTTGTCATTTCTTGCATTTGGGTTTATATTTATTATCAAAATTTATATCATTATGACTTCATAAGTAGATTCTATTCCTAAACTTATCGACTCTAACTGTCTTGCATGGAAAAGGAAAATGATTGATGTTCTCAGGAGTAAGAATCCATGGAGGTTGGTTAATGGTGAACAAAATAAACCTACACATGCTCAAGCCTTGATTAAATGGGAAGAAAATTTTGATCAAGCAAGAAGGATCATTGGTCAAATATTTTCAGATAGTCTTCAGGTAAGTATTGAGGCAAAAGACAACCTAGTTAAGGTATGGGAAATTATTGCTTCTTTATATGATAAATATGACGATGTTTCTGGTTATTACCTTGAAAAGAAGATTCATGAGCTAGATACTACTAATTTTGATAGAGTAGAATTATATCTTGCTGTATTGAAAACCTTAAACGAAAATTTAAATAATTGTGGTAAATATTACAAGAAGACAGACACTGCTTTTACCATTCTTGTAGAACAAAAATTTCCATCTTGTTTTGACATGTTTATCCAAAATAGGAATAGGGCTCTTGAATTTTCTCAAAGTGCCAAGAAACCTACTTTTGATGATTTCTGTAAAGGGTCAATAAATGAGCAAGAAAGGTTAATTTCTTCAGGAAAAGTATCACCTAATAAAGCTCTTATGGCACATAATAAAAATCCTAAGAATTTTTTTTATAATGCCAAAGGTTCTTGTTCACACACTTCTAATGATACTAATAATAATGGTCATGATTCTCATGCACATCATGAAACTAGTAGGAATACAAAAGTGCATAATCCTTGTAAGCATTGTGGTAAAAATAACCATTCTAAAAAGAATTGCTTTAAAGTGAAACATTTAACGACTAAGGAAAACAAGAAAACTTCTAATGAATATCAAGTAGCTTTATGTGCATCTATTGTTCATCTAATAATTCTTATTATAATGTGGAATGGATAATGGATTTTGGTGCTTCTAAACATATGACTGGTAATTCTTCTTTATTTACAACTTATGACACTAATAAGCACTCATCTCAGAAAGTTTCTATTAGTGATGGTAAACAACTTTCCACAATTGGTTTTGGTAATATTAATGTTGCTAATGGTCAATTGGAAGATGTTTTTCATGTTCAAAACATGCCCATCAAATTAATTTCTATTTACCGTGCATGTCAGAAATGTTTTAAATTTGAAGCTTGGCCAGATAAATATGTTCTTAAAGATATCGACCAAAATTTCAAAGTAGTTTCTTTTGACCCTGTTGATCATATGGCTAGTTTATATAAATTTTCAGGTTTTATTCCTCTGTTGCTCATGTTGATGAACTAAGTAAATGATGGCATGAAATATTGGGTCACTTGAATTATGGTAAAATGAAAATACTAACTAAAATGGTTCATGGTTTGCCTAATATTTCTTCTACTAATGGTGTTTGTGAAGGATGTGTTCTTGGTAAACATCATAGAGAAATGTTTGACAAAGGTAAATCATGGCGTGCTAAAGAACCTTTGAAATTAATTCATAGTGATATCAGTGGTCCTCTTTAAGTTCCTTCAATATCCCATGCAGTTGATTTTCTTACCTTTATTGATGACTTTAGTAGAAAATATTGGGTTTATTTTTTGAAAAATAAAAGTGAAACATTTGTAAAATATCAATAATTTAAATCCATGGTTGAAAATGCATCTGGTAAGAGTATTAAAAATTTGCGATTTGATAATGGGGAGGAATTTGTTAAGAAAGAATTTGATGCATATTTATCTAAACATGGTATTCAACGTCAAAAGACTGTTCCTTACACACCTCAACAAAATGGTATTGCTGAAAGGAAAAACAAAAATTTAGTTGAAATAGCTAGATGTATGCTTTATTCAAAAGGATTGCATACGAAATTTTGGGCTGAAGCCATATGTTGTGCTAATTTTATTTTAAATAGAGTTCCTACTAAAGCTGTTAAGCATGTTACCCCTGAGGAAAAATGGAATGGACGTAACCTAGATATTTGTAATTTTAAGGTGTTTGGTTGTGAATGTTGGGCTCATATTCCTAATGAAAAATGGAAAAAATTAGAACCCAAATCTCACAAGTCTATCTTCATTGGTTAGGATTATAATTCCAAGGCTTATAGGTTGTTTTATCCTTCTAATCAAAGTGTCATAATTAAAAGGGATGTTCAATTTGATGAAGTCTCTTCCCCTCCTGAGTTTGTAGAAACTCATGTTACCCTGAATTTACCAATACCACCTGTTACTCCTTCTTCCTGTTCTGCGCCTCTTATTGATCTTGATTCTTCCTCTCCCTCAAGTATTCCACCTGAAAATCATGAAGCTCCTAAAGTGACTCATGTTCCTTCTATTCTTCCCGTTTGGGCTTGGAAAACCCTTGAATCTACAGGTAGTGCGGTCAGAAATCCTTCCAACACTCGTCAAATGAGATCTAACTTTGCTCTTATGTCCAAATTTTTGGCCACAGATAATCCAACTACTTATTCTCATGCTAAGGGTAATCCTAATTGGGAACAAGCTATGTCTACTGAATATGAATCTCTTTTGAGAAACAAGACTTGGCCTCTTGTTCCTGTTCCTTTAGGAAATACTTTAGCTGGTTGTAAATGGGTTTATAAAACTAAGTTCACTGCAGAAGGACAAATCGAAAAGTATAAAGCTATATTAGTTGCCAAAGGCTTTAATCAACTTGAAGGTATTGATTATAATGAAACTTTTTCTCATGTTGCTAAAATGAACAAAATAAGAACCATTTTATCACTTGCTGCACATTTTAAGTGGGAAATTCATCAAATGGATGTTAAAAGTGCATTTTTAAATGGTGATCTTACTGAATAAATTTATATGCAACAAAATCCTCTTTTTATTTCTGCTAAATCCTCAAGTTTTGTATGCAAATTACACAAATCCTTATATGGTCTCAAACAAACCTTTAGGGCTTGGTATGATAAAAAATATGCATATTTCTTGAATAATGGTTTTAAGCATTGTATATTTGATCAAAATATGTATGTTAAGAAATTTGGTAATAATGTCCTCATTATTGTTTTATATGTGGATGATATAATTATCACTAGGAGCCAGCTTATATTAATTCAATATATGAAATTTCTTTTCTAAATCAGTTTGAGATGACAGATCTTGGTATATTGCACTATTTCTTGGGTCTTCAGGTTTGGCGTATGGTAGATGGTATTTTTTCTCTCAACCTAAGTATGCGATAGAACTATTGGCTCATTTCCATATGAGTAATTGTAAACTTGCTCCTACACCATTTCAATCCGATGTAAAGTTAGCTATTGAGTGTACCACTCCAATGGTTGATGCTACTCTTTATTGTCAGCTCGTTAGAAGTTTAATATATTTAAATCACAGTAGACTAGATCTCTCTTTTGCCATTAGTATGATTTATCAATTCATGCAACAACCTCGTGAAAGTCATTGGGAGGCAGCCAAGAGAATTATAACATATTTACAAGGGACATTGCATTATGGTGTATTTTATTCGAGCAGTGCTACAATTTTACTCTCTAGTTATACAAATTCTGATTGGGCAGGTGACAGTTTTGATTAATGGCCAACTGTTGGTTACATATTTCAACTTGGTTCAGGTTTGATCTCTTGGTCCAAGAAGAAGTTCAAGACTCTTTCTTTATCTTCATGTGAAACAAAGTATAGAGCAACCAAAGAAGCAACTAAATAAGTCGTTTGGTTATGACATGTTCTTACTGGGCTTGGTATGGTACCAAAATTGTCCACCATGTTAAAATGTGACAATCAGGGTGCAATTCAGCTTGCTTACAATCCGGTATATCACTCCAAAACAAAGCATCTCAACCTTGATGATCATTATATTTGAGGTCTTGTCGTCGATGGTATTATTTATTTGGAGTATTTTCCTACCGAGTAGTAGGAAATTGATATCTTCAAAAAATCCTTGACATAAGCGAAGTATGCGTATCTTCATTCTTTGCTTGGGATGAGGGAAGTTGTCATCAAGGGGGAGTAGTAATGACTCCTTCCTTCCTTAGTGTTAGGTAGTGTAAGGATGGGCCCTTCTCCAAGACAATATTAAGGGGGAATGTTGGAATATATTATATTTCTTGGAAGGTAATAATGCCTTTGTATTAATTTGGAAGTTGAATACAATCTTATGCAAAAGAGTAACACATTATATCCCATATACATTATGGAATAGTATACTCTTGTATCCATTTATTATATAAAGAGGTGTTATTTTGAAGAGTTATATTATCCCACATTCAATATGTGAGAGTAATTCCTCCACATCTATGGCTATATAATAGGGTCAAGAGAGCCTTTTTTATTACTATCACATCTCATATTGTACCCATACTATTATTTGTATTGGGTTATTTGTAGTATTTCTGGAGATAATAGAAGAAAACCTTCACATGGACGTAGCCCAATTGGGTGAACCACATATATTTGTTTTATCTTTTTTTCTTGTTCTCTTTCTATTCTTATTTATATGTTGATATGTTGTTGGTTTCTTAGAAAGATAGCTAGTTTAGTAGATCTAATATTGTAACATTTGTCACTAAGAATATTTAACTCTAAGTTTCCATCTAAAACTATTAAGGAGTAAATGATTCTCCCCTTCCATTAATTATGATTTTTTTAGAGTGTAATTCAAAAATATATAAAAATTCAAAAGTTAATAGGTCTCATCATGAGCCTACTTACAATGATCATAGGTAAATAATAAATTGAAATTACCACTACTGAATATCAAACCAGGATAATTCTCATGATTATTAAAATAATCATAAGACAAGGGGTCTCATCATGAGCCAACTTGTTCACTTCAATTATAACCAGTCAATGGCATTGTCACTTTCTGGTCATCAAGCAAGGATAATGAATTTTTAAGAACAAGAAAAAACAAGTTATATGATTAAGGATTTATCTCAACAAATTTTAATAATAGATGGATGTGATACTGAATCATTGATGGTTAAAAGGTAACCTTGTCGAGGCTATGAATGTCTGCTAGTAGCAGTGGCTCTATCTATGAAAAAGGGAGTAATCAAAAGGCTAAGTTACAAAAAGACACTTACTTTATCTTTTAAACTATTTGAAAATTGATATAGAGGAACGAAGATATTTATTTATGAAAATTTTCTGAAAGATTAACAATAAGATGAGTTTTTTAATTCAGAGTAAATTTATTCATTCAAACATTTCGAAAAAAAATTGTTTCCTTAAATTATTTTTACTTATTTGAAGATACTAAGAAATTTGTTTTTTAGAGATAACTGGTTCTTCCAGTGAATCACTATTTGTTGTGCTATTCACCAACCCCCATTATTTTAGTATAGTTATCTTAGGAAAATAATGGGGACCCTTTTAGAATTTTTAGAGTAAAACAAATGAGACCCTTAAATTATTAATTTAAATAGAACTAGGAATTAAATGGTTTAAAAACCTTGAATTTTAACCTTAAAGACACTTGAGTGGAGAATGTTAAGAATATTGCAATTGTAATATCACAATGCAAGACATATGGCTCCTAAAAGCCACTCAACTCAAATTGCGATGTGAAATACATCAAAGTGATTTAATAAAAGAAAAATGCATTTTCCCGAAAAAAATCTGTAAGAAAGAGAGAGTGGGACTCACTTTCGCCACGTAGGAAAATCACAATTAACATTTCACAGTTTTACCCTGATGATCTTAAAGTCATCCTCCACATTTCCCCAATGCGATATACTCTATCGCATCACACTTTCTCTTCGTGACCACTTTTTCCATTCATTCATTTTCGTCGATATTGCGATTGCGATATCACAATTGGCAAAAGGTAACCGATCAACACTTTATAAATATTCACGCATGAATAATATTGTGATGCGACAAATCTTGTTTACATGTTGGAATGATTACATGGGAACATCAACCCATACTTTCCATTAATTCCATAACTTAAACTGTTTTATAGCCCATGCTTCCAAAAATGATTTGACTGCAAGAAGCATTGAATTTATGTATTGACTGTGTGCCAAGATTCATTCACTTGATTGTTTCCATTATTACGGTACTTACATATTTGTAAATGTAATATTCCAAAATAGGAAAAAAAAATATTGAACATAATAATGGAAAATAACAGAAATATCAATAACTCAAATGTGAGACCATGAAGGAGTCATCTTATTAAGTAAATCAGCACCAAAGTAGTGCAATATATTTGAGGAGAAACTCATACAATCAAGGCCAACAAGCCTCCAATGAATAAACACCCTCAATCATAACATGTAGCTTCTATAAAAAATGTTGGAAGATCAATACAACATAGTCATAGTGGACATAGCTATAGCTAAAAACATACAATAATATAAAAGAACTAGTATATGCCTCAAGAGATACTGGAAATAAAGATCAAGGCTCTATATCATCTTTCCAAGACAACCCAAGAGTGTTTTCGGAAATACACCAAAAATAAAATGGTGAACTAAAACCCTAGGGCTAAAGATTCACCACAACAAAATAGCTGGGAAGATATGGCTGAAGTTGATGTAGAAATATGTAGCTCTCCTCTAATAGACTCTCCGGGTGATAGGCTGATCCTTCCACTAAAGATCTAACTCCCAAAATCATGCACTGTGTTGTCACTCCGAGAGAAAGTCTTGAGTTGTACAAAGACCAGTGCCTAGGACATCTTAATCCGCAAGGAGAATATAGTTCAACTTATAAGGGTTGTCAAAAAGGAGCTCTCATGCTATAATATCTCAAGTGGAAAGGTTTGGTGAAAGTGGAACCAAGACTCTCAAAACTTAGACGCAGTAAGAGTAATACTGTAGTGACCGAGTGTAAATTTTGATATGTGAATGTATCAGACAATTTTAAGACAAAATGCTGAAAAGGGGGCTGAATTCTAAAACAATTCACAGAGATTAATAAAAGGAGAGTGATGGCTATGTTAGAAAGTGTAATGGACATTAAATGTAAAGGAAACTCTATCTAAAAACAAGTATTCACATATACTGGGCTTATGCAATAATAAGAATCCATATATGAGAACAATTTTAAAGACAGAGCTCCATTGCTGCTAATATCAGAAGAACGTTGGTAGAAGTAGAGAATGAAACAGAATATCCTGCCTGAGCCATATTTAAAGTACTAGACATGAGTAAATATGAGTATCAACAACGATAAGTCCACATTTAAACATATGAGCACTCGCATTCTAGAACACAGATATGAGAAGTATGGAAATGGATGAGATGAACATTTGTATTATAAAACATAAGGAAGAGCTACAAACTGTGAAGAATTCCGATAAAAATCCCTAATATCGAAAAAACTCCTTATCATTGAATCCCAACGAGATCTTCAACATTAATATCAAAGTTCATACAAAAATACACACAGAGTTATTTTCTAGTCAGTTGTTTTGAAAATCTGGAACCCTATATCAGTCCATGCTTACTGCTTTTATAGTGTTTCTCAATGATCATACACGGAAAGATATTTTGGGAAAATATATTTTCCGTGTGCTAGTAGGCAGTTTTGAGTCCTGATCAAAATAGAAAAATTCATGATGAGATTAAAACGCTTCCCATCATTTACAATTCGGGCTCATGGCCATTTCTAAATAAAATATCATAACTATCTAACAGAAAGTAAAATTTGCAAGAGTGAAATATGAATTTCACTCGGATATTGAAAGTAAAGATAAAAAATAAAAACATGAGGCCTCGCGGGCCAAATCATGAGTTGACATCTTCAGTGGTGGGAAAGAGTTGAGGCAGTGGCTGAAGCAGGCAGTGCAATGGTTGCGAAAGAACTGGCTAACAAACTAGCATAACTTGTACACCTCTGCTAGGTGTCGGCTGCGGGCTCAAGCATTTCGGTGAAAGCTTTTGCCTTAATGTAAACTTCAGTAAGATCGTCATAACTTGCCTGAGTAGGAATATTTTATTTCACTTGATGAAGAAGTGAGAACTCTTTACCGAGGACTGAAACTATAGTTTCGGCTTTAAGTCGAGCATAATTTTCTGAAGGTATATCAGTCTGATTCATTGCTTCCTTTAATCGGCCCTCATACACTGGTAGTGGCTATAGGACTGCATTGGAAGGCTCCCAACATGATGGGAGTCCTGCAAGTGTTATCTCTTTCCAATCTGCCTCAAACTGCTCCAAACTGATTGCCACCTTTTCCAAAATGCCCAAAGCCATGCTGCATGCGGACTCTTTATCTATCACCTTCTGACATTCCATAGCTTCCTTGAATCTGCTCCCGATACCTCGCTTGACCACCTGACAACAACAAATTTGAATTTAGCCCCCCTAAGGAGAGGTGGTCTCTAATGTAGCTCTGTCAGCATTTTCACTATTTCAACCTCTATTTAAGTATGAGAAATCCCCTTTAATTCTTGTCAAATTTTATTGTCAAATTCGTGGAAATTGACAAATGAATGATTTAATCCAAATTTAGTATAGCCACTTATATGCACAGCTCCTTATGTTTCCCCTATATCTGCACGCCTAAATCATATGTACACCTTTCATATTCTGCCCCTTCTCATGTTAAGACTTTGGGTAGTTTAAACATATCACGATAGGATAGATTGACCACCTTATACCTTTTAACTTTAACACTTTTGACTTATATAAATAACCCGAAAATCTTGGCAAAAAACTTTAATATAATTTTGGCCCAGGGCCCACGCATACAATCGACGGATTTCAATTAATTACACACGCCATACCTTAGTTTATCCTCCGAGCTCTTTTAAGTGCAATCACCGTTCGATGTTCAATCTCCAGATCGGACGGTGTACGTCAATATCGCACTGGCTTCTTCGTCGACAGTTAACATGCGATGAGGCGGTATTGCCTCATCGACATGGCTGATTTTCACAGGATCGCTTGCTATTTGAGTGGTTTCCACTCTGTACAAATGTGGTGCGATCAAAACTGCTCCAGTTTTATATAGGGATTGACTGGAGAATTAAACTGGGTTTAACGCCCTTCTTCCTATTTGCTTCGGTTCATTAACTCAGGTTAACACTCTCAGTTCACAGCTCTTACGGGAAAACAAAATTATAATATGCACTCTCTCAATAGAACATAGGACCAACCACCTGCGACAAGGACTCAATGCATCCATTCATGGCCTCCTACAGGAATTACGATGGCAAAACACCTTCCGATAATTCAATGGGAAAGTACACACTACCACAGACAAAGGAACTTGTGGAGATTAACACAGTGATTCTCTTCAATAATTAAACATTGAATTGGAGGTTCCAACCCCTCGGAACTAAGAAAATGCACACACAAAGACAATTATACCAACACGCTGATGATCAGCAAAACTTCGAATTTTATTCAACAGGAAGCAAATTCTTAACACACACAAAATTTTAAGTAAAAATCTCCTCCCCTTCCAATGTATCCGAGGGTTACATTTATACACCATCATATGTCTCTTCGGTTCCTCTGTGAGGACCGTTTCTAATCTAATCAAAGCCTAATTACAATTTATTCGAATAACTGGACAGGACAGATGGACTGAACTTAAAACTATTCGACTTTTGCTGACTCTAACTAATCTAAATGCAACAGACAGCTAAGGTATTGACACCTTGCTGTTACAATTTCAAATGAGTTTGATCCCTCCTAGCCACAACATGTGGACAAAACTCCTACATTGCTGGCTAGTGTCTAATGCTCCTATATCACCACTTCTTCTAGACTTAACACTTTTAAAAGAGAAATATGCCTCTTTTCGTTTTAGACCCTGTTTGAGCCTTCACTACCTCCTTCATGAAGTGTTCTTCTGAAAAGGTGTACAACGACCCGCTTTTCCTCAATGATATTCAAGAATGCCCAACGCTTCTTCACTTCCGTGATAATTTTAGTCCAAATCAAACGCCTAGCATCCAAAAGGGTGATATTTCCCTTTATTCGGTTGGTGAGCTCTCAAATAGTTTTCTCTTGTTGTGCCTTCTCCTGTTTTCCCTCCTCTATCTATTTTTGCATAGTAGCAACCTTTTTGGAATTCTCTGCGAGGAGGGCCTTGAGCTCGTTGATCCTCTGATATTCCATTGAGACTTGCTTTTCTACCGCTTGAAGTCGAGCCAGTGTCATGGTCAACTGTTTTGATAGTGAGCTAGTCCCTTCCAGAGCTGGTGGAGCACACACGTGGGTATCCCAGCTTATTTGTAGTTCATCCATTCTTCCCTATAGAGCAGCCATCTCCTCTAAAATTTTAGCTTTCTCTTCCCTTTCTTTTGTGAGGGAGTCTGCCAGGCTTGCCTTATCTTTCTCTATTCAGACTAACTAAGTGGTTTATATGTGTTAAGTGCTAGGTATGTTCACTTTGTGCTTCAGGGTAGCGACTTGCTTTTGCAATTCGACAATGAGATGGCCTTGGGGGTCTGCTTTACCCTTTTCCTTCCCTTTTATTACTTCTTGGAGACTGTCTAGATCATTAGAGAGGGAACAAGATTTGATCTTCTCCCTTCTGATATTTTGAAGCACTTGGTTATGCTTGGTTTGTAACTTTATCAGTGTGAGGGAGAGCTTTACTACCTCATCCTTTAACATATCACCGAAACACTGGAATAAATTATATTTGTCGATTGGTGGGACTTGCGACATATTTATTGTTATTTCCAGGGCTCTATAACTGGTGGTACTAGCCTCTGGGTTTAAAATTGCTTCAGTCATAGCCAGTATTAGTTTTTTTTTGTCCAAGTCAATTGCAGACGAAAACCTGGTCTGTTACTTATCGACATATCCTTATAATTCAGACAAGTGCTTTTCCCTGATTGTTCTATTCCTTATCCTGCTTTTGCTCTCTCCTCTACAGCTGCTAGCTGATATTGCTTGTGAGACTTCTGAGAAGTCAGAAGAAGTCGTGCTATCTCGTATCACTACAAAACCCGCTTTTCCCCTGTCTGGTTGACCATAAAGTGTCTTGGTTTGTAGCAACTGTTCATCTCCCATGCCTTCTACTTCGCTGGTCTTGGTTCTTTGCCTTTTAGAAGGGGGGAAACCTTCTCCTGACATGCTGACTTCATCTACCTGTTTCTGATCTGCTTCTCTTGTTGAAGCAGTTTCTACCTTTTCCCCCGTCACAGATGAATCGGTCTCCATCTGTGAAAGCAAAGGCCAGGTTTCAAGATTAGCTCGCCATTCGATGAAGGGCATTGTTTCATGACTGTAAAGGGTATATTTAATCTTCTTCCTTTTGTTAGAAATGATGGCTTTTGGATCATAGGGCCAAGCTTTCCCTTGCCTCAAATCCATGCCTTGAAGCATATTTTCCACCACGGGAAGGGCGTGTCTCAAGTAAACAATGAAAGGGCCAATGTTTGTAGGAAGCTTGAGAATAAACCCCTTTTTTGCAGGGAGGAAGTGGAGCTGGTCAGCCTTTAAGGTCTGTCGGAGGTATTCCAAAGCATAAATCCGCTGGCTGGGAAAAAATAGCAATTGGTAGGGAAAAACTTCAGCTCCATAAACCCTAATTTCAATATAATGATAAAAAAGATGCCAGTCTCCAGTGATTTCAACTTCACTGTACTGCAACCATTTCTTCTTCTTAGGAAAAATCCTAGGCAGAGGAGAATCATGGATAATAGTATAAGCTATGGGCATGAAATCATTCAGGAAACTTGAGTAACTCACCACATTTTCCAACTGATGCGTTGCGGGACTCCAGTCAAAAATTGGTCTTCGCTGAGAGTTTATCCTATAGAACTTTTCTAAACCCAAACCCTCAAACTTATCGGCCTGCTGGAAAAGGAAAAGATAAAAGACCATGGAACAGAAACGAAAACGACCCGTATGTAGAGCTCCTAGAACTGAGTTTGGATGGTGGAGGCCAAAAAACTAGGGATATCTAAGAAGACACTGGGTTACGAAATTAACCAAAAAAAAGCTATGCATTCTTTTGAGACTCGCACAAACCTTTCCCCACCTAGGAGACCTGCAATAAGAGCGAGGGTAGGCTGAAGGTCCTCCTTGAATAAAATTAGGGGCACTGAATCTGCAGAGGGGAGAGTTGTGAAATGAGATTCAGTAATGGCAGCAATGAAATCGCTCTGTTGCCTCCATGGTAGTTTAGAAAACTGATGAGACAATGTCATTTCATTAAAACTGACGCAGTTTGAACTAGTAGGATAACATAGAGATTTTCTAATGATTTCAGGGGATATACTGAATATTTTGTTCCCCTGAGAAGATAGGAACATGCCTTGGCATTCATTGTAAGCATCCCAGAGCCAACAAATGAATTCAACTACTGGGTAAACAAGGGGAGTAATTTGATGATATAGTTCAGAAAAAATGACTCGAAACCTATCTCTATTTTCCACATGCTTCTTGAAAAGCTCAGGCTTTATGCTACTAATGAAAAATGGGTATTGTGGGTCCTGGATATCAGCTTGAAAATCTGTGAAAGGTTCGGGTCCAGGAGTAGCCCTGGATTCACGGGCTTAGGGAGTTTCAGGCTCTGATTTCTTGACTGCAACTTTACCCATGACCATTATAAAAATTTAAAAGTGAAAGGAAACTAGATAGCATAAAAGGGATGGAATACCTACGAAGTAGGAATAATGCTTGGGAAAACGACCCAGGGAGATTGACAACGACTGGGCAGAACTAGTACTGGGTGCTCACTTTCACTTATACAGTAACCATAAATAGAGAGTATTTTACCACAGTTAATCACGGAACACGGTTATACAAGCCGAAAACAACTCGGGAAGCGATGACAGGGTGTGGCTAGTAGGGTTGATGTCATAAGGATGCTGACACTAAGACATGCGACATAGGGGGATTTGGTATTAGACTTTAGTTAGGTAGATACCATGCATCGGGTTAAATGCCAGTACTGGTCTTTGTACCGAGTGTCCTAGGACTTACCTTACCATTGGATCGTGGTGACAGCTGTACCTTGGGATCAGACCAACGAAGAACACAAGATGATCTTTATAACAGCTTCAAACCTGCGACCGTTTTCCCCACAGAGCGCTTGACTCCTGGCGTCTGTCTTGCCACATCATTAGAGTTTCGGGGGGGGGGAGCATACGCCTTCCCCCTACCATTCGTGACCCCCTCAGAATTGTTCTTGTGTTCCTTTTTTATGTGTGTGCCGAACACGAGTGAGTCCTGCCTTATATCATTTTCTTTGCACCTTTCAAAATTCGGTTATTTTGGTTAAGATGCTTTGACATTCATCCCGCCTTATTATAAAGTGCGCCTGTCCCTTTTCATATATATTTATGGCTCATGTTAATTTCATTTCTCTATCACACCCTTTGAAACATTAGCCTTTTAACACCGTCGAGCAATCTGCCTTTATAATATTTCTTAGGACTTAAGGGGTGAATGATATAATCAACATTGGCTCCATTTGGGGACGACAAGTTTGTCCTCAAACATGACGAGAACTCTGCAGACCACCTATTAGCCCCTTATGTGTAGACATGGCTCCTCGGCACCTTTCCTTCTTCTTCATGATACTTCAAAACAAACAACATTAAAATAAAAATGGCTAAATAATGTAAAATATAACACATCAGGCCCTTTCGGCCAAAATCAAAACTAGAAGAAGGTTTTTAAGAATTTCCCATTCATAGGGGCGTCAAGCAAGTCACCATGCATATTCTCCAGTTTGAAGGTGTTATTTCCTCCTTGTTAAACAATTTTAAAGGGACCGAACCATAAAGGATCAAATTTTCCATGTTTCCACTTCTCTGCCCTTCGTATGTCCCATCTTAGTACTAAATCCCCGACTTGCATATTTTTTTCTTTGGCATGTTGATCAAACAGGTCCTTCATTTTCTCCTGATATTTGGTCAACCTCTGATTCACCTGATTTCGGGTCTCCTCTAGCTCTACCAACTGGTTCATCCTTCTGGTAATGTCGTTCGGCTCCTCTTGGCAAACCTGCATGAATCTAGCCACTGGTAAAGCCAATTGCATGGGAAAAAATGCCGCTCTACCGTACACCAACTCATATGGAGATTTCCCCGTTGATCTCTTGCTAGTGATCCTATTCGTCCATAACGTGAATTTTAGCTGGGAATCCCAATTTTTCTGATTTTCGTTAATGGCTTTCTTCAGTGCTCTCACCAAAGTTTTATTTGAAGACTCTGCTAAACCATTCTCTTGTGGGTATTAGGCAGTGGAGTGTCCCAACACAATGTTATATTGCTGACAAAAACTGATGAACTTAGCAGATTTAAAAGCTTGGGCATTTTCGGTAACAATCTTGGCAGGGCAACCAAATCTCGAGATAATGTTCTCTTCCAGAAATTTTATCACTACTGTGTCTGTTGCATTCCTTGCTGGTATAGCCTCCACCCATTTAGTGAAATATTCATTATATGTTAATATCCATTTATGTTTCCCACTTGATGCAGGATGAATTTCACCAAAAAAATCAATTCCCCACTGCTGGAAGGGTTCATATATGTGTACGGGGATCATGGGCAAGGGTGAAAATTTCTGCCTTTATGTTAATTTTTGACATTTTTCGCAGGCTCTGACCCAAGAAAGAACATCTCCGAAGAGCTTGGGCCAGAAAAACCAGCTTTCAAAATCTTATGGGCAGTGGCTCTCTAGCTGTAGTGACCACCACAGATGCCTTTGTGGAATTCTGCCATTATTTCCTCCACTTCATCCTCAGTAAGGCATAGGAGCAAGATGCCTGAAGGGTCTCTCCAATATATATGACCATCGGCTAAAATGAATTTCTGCGACTTCAGCCTCAATGTCCTATTTTTTGCTTTGTCACAGCTAGGGGGGCACCTAAGAGTTAGAAGATATTCTACAACTTCCTTGTACCATAGACTGATGAGATATTTCATATGAGTCTTCTGTGTAGCTATTTCTATCCCACACCGTTCATCTGCTTTTTCAAACTCCTCATTTTCTATCATAGATAGATTTATCCCCAAAGCCTGACAATTTGACTCTGATAGGATTTTAGCTAATCCCTATCCTTTAATTAGCTTGGTAGGGCATATCTCTAACTCATATTCTTGTATCTTTGCAATCCAATTGCGCCTTTTCCCTTCGCTATCTCCCTGGATTAGGATATCCTTCATGGCCACTTTGGGTACAAATGCAGTAATGGAGGACTGCAGAACATACACCCGAAACGATTTGAGGGATTTTACCAAGGCATAAGCTTGTTTCTCTAGGATGTTGTATTTTAATTTATAATCGCGGAGCACCTGACTGAATAAGGCAATAGGTTGCTTGTACCCCTCCTCATCCTTTTGTAATAATACTCCTGCAACAGTGTGAGGTGATGCAAATGAAAAAATCATGAAAGGCTTAGTATAATCTGGTCCAACCAACACTGGAGCTTTTGCGAAGGCGTTTTTAATCCTGTTAAAAGCCTCTCATGACTCAGGAGACCATTTTACCTCATTATTCTTCTTGTGCATGTCATTTATATGCTGAAGTATCTCTACATAGTTTGGAATGAACCTTCTTAGGAAATTAATGTGCCCAAGGAACACTTGAACCTATTTCTTATTTCTAGGGAAAGATATGCCGTTTATAACTTCTACCCTTTTAGGGTCAATTTTCACCCCATCCTTTGCCACAATGTGTCCCAACAGCTTACCTTCTTCTAATGCAAACAATGATTTTTGAGGGTTTAGAGAGAGACCATACCTTCAGCACTTCTAAAAGGTCCAACGCAAGTGTTCAATATGTTCTGCATCATCCTTTGAGAACACAGTGATGTCATCGAGTTAGACCACTACGAATTTATCCTGTCCTCCAACAAAATCCATATCCATAGCCCTTTGTAAAGTGGCCCCTACGTTGATCAGTCGAAACGACATCCGAACATACATAAATTTTCCCCAGGGAGTGGTGAAGGCGGTTTTCTTTTGGTCTTTCGGAAGCACAGCCACTTGATTGTATCTAGAAAAGCCATCCATCTTAGACATCTATGAAGCTCCCACTACCTTCTGCAAAATATGGTTCATCTTTGGCAGTGGGTAATTATCCTTTAAAGATGCTCGGTTTAAATTCCGGAAGTGGACACACAGCCTTATTTCTCCATTCTTTTTTCGAACTGGGACCAAGTTGGCCACCCACTCAGAGTATCTCAATGGTACGATGATCTTGGCCTTTAATAGCTTCTTGATTTCCTTCTCTATGGAGGGAAGGAGCAAAGGGTTAATTTGTCTGAGCTTCTGTTTATGTGGCTTTGCATCTCCTTTTAGAGGAATCTTATGTTGAATGATGCTGATATCAAAATTCTTAAAGTCTTGATAAGACCATGCAAAAACATGCTTATATGTCTCGAATAATTTCTGATAATGCTCTTTATATTCTTCAAGAACCTTTTTAGACATATTAACAATTTTTGGATCAGCTTCGGTGCCTATGTTCAAGTCATAGACCTGATTTTATTCTTCTACTTTACTCCGCTGTAATGGGACATCATTTTTGTCGAACAACCTCTCCAAAGGGACCAGTCCTCTAGGTATAACATTTCCTTTGAATTGCAACACTTTATGACCATCCATGCTTTCTTCCCATTTGTTTTGAGAGATATCCTCAGATTCGTCTTCACCGACATCTATCTCCATGTTGGAGAATTCTCCAATAGTCTCCATGAATCTTCTTACTTGATCCTCATCCTCAAACACCTGCCAGTGTTTGACATTGTTAGGAATAGAAGGTCGATAGCGGACTTCAAACTTGTATCTCAAAAGCGGATTCTGAGGTGGCTGAAAGGTATTGGAAGCCACTGCGAGAGAATCTGCCATTTTTTTCTGTTCTCTTGGAATAAAATGAATGTTAAATGCTAATAAAAAGTTTTCTACTAGGTCCCATACCTCGTTTCTATAAGCACTCAGCCGCAGGTGTTTATCTTGGCACTGATTTCTCACTTGCCTCACCACCAATTTTGAATCTCCCAGAACTTTTAGGCTCTGAATGTTCATGCTTTTTGCTGTTTTCAACCCCCGGAGTAGTGCTTCGTACTCAACTACATTGTTCATAGCTTCATATTTCAGTTTAAAAGATAATGGAACCCATTTTCCAGTAGGAGAAATTAGGAGCACCCCAGCTCCATTCCCCTCTTTAGAGTTGGTTCCATCGAAGTGAAACGTACAAACTCCGGCTTCTTGATTTCCTGAGGATTGCTCAGTCTTAATATGACAGAACGATGGCTCCTGTGCATAATCTTGGTCTTCCTCCAACATTAGACATGAGAACTCACCTTCTTTACTATATACCGATGAATTAACAAAATTATCAGCCTTAGTAACCATTTTTACAAACCTTGTCTCCCGATACAGTCTCCTTTCTTGTCCTCCAAATACAGGGATAGTAGCATAAGTCGGATCCATTTTTATTGACCCTCCAGTTTTGGTTCCCCAAGACCTTGACAAAAACATCCCGAAACGAGCTGGGATATCAGCTACTACTATATCCATCACTACACTCTTGGCTAGGATTTGGGCTAGATTAACTACCAAATCCTTGATCATCCCCAAACATTTGACCCTTTTGGAATCAAAAGAGTAAAGGTCTTTGTATGGGTGAGTGATTTGTAGCCCCAGTTGCTCCATTACTGACGGGGGCAAGAGGTTATGGGACGCTCCAAAATCCAACATACAATTATGCAATAACAAATTATGGATTACTAATGACACATAGAAAGGAGGGGTCGAGGCATCTAATTCTTCAACATGAGGACCAAACACGACCATGGGCCTTTCTTGCTGGAGGTTCATACTATCTGGGATGGGGGTTGTTTTTGGGGGAAGCATAAAAGAGGAGACTTGAGACTGATAGGCTGGTTGATTTAGTAGTTTAGTCAGAGGGACTGGGATTTTGACTTATCAAGCTCTTTTTGCAGATTAAAGACAGAGGAAGACTTCTCTATCATATTTTCTTTTGACTCTCTATTTTCAGCTAAAGGTTTCACTTCTTTCAGTACAGGCTTGGTATTTGGGGTAGTGGCCAACTTTGAAGAGGAAGGAATATGATCATTAGAATGTAGGGTGTTACACCATTTTTTAGTCATCCAACCTACTATCATTAGATGAACCCAAGTACACCATGTAAGACCAATTTTACCCTAAGTAAAATTGCTTGGACTATGAGAAATAACTTAGTAAAACACCTTTGTTAAGTTGTTTATGGTCTAAATAGGAAACCCCAAAAGGAAATAATAAACAAATCTATATTTGTTTATATTTCCTGGTCATATTTAACCCAAAACAAGGAAATCAATTAAATAAATCCTTATTTATTTGATTATTTCCTAGGAATAAGTTATTTAAATCCCATTTAAATAATATTCCTAGTTAAATTTGACTAAATCATTTATAAATAATTAAATAAATCATTATTTATTTAATTATATTCCCACCATTCCCTTAAAATAGTAAATAAATCATTTATTTATTTATTATTTACAAATAAAGGAATTGACCCGAGTCAAAAATCCTTTTCCCTCCAACAAATATAATAAAATATACCTAAAGGGTGGTTCTAGAATTTGATTAATAATATTTTATTCATGCACCAAGTTCTAGATCGCCCTAATATTTTGTTATAAATAGAAGGGTTTTCCCCATTCATTAGTCACCTTTTGTTGCCCAAAGATCACTCTGGATCTATACACTTGGTCACATTTTCTCCATTTTTGTCTTGTGAGCTCCCATTGAGTTCTATGTTTGTCTGGGTTTTCTACACCAACAAGAGAGAGAGATTCTAGATCTGGAGTGCTGAGGACTGTCAAGAACCCATCCCATTGAGGAGAACCGAGAAACACCTTTCTTGTTTTCCTCTCAGGTGCCCCCTTTCAATATAATATAAAACATTCTTTCAAATACATTGTTCTTGCCTTGTCTATTGGCTGCATGGAGCCACATGTTATTTTATCTGCTTAATGTCTTTTATGCTTAGATTTGGATTTGTGCAGCATTATTTGGATCACCTGATTGCAAATTTAAAGATATTTGGCAGCCATAATTTATGTTAGGGCTATTTGTTATGTGTAGCTAAAGTGACCTTTTATGACGAAAAATTCATACTAACAATTGGCGACTCCACACGGGTTTTATTTTGCGACCACTATCATTTTATTTATTCCTACATATCTAGCTATTTCAGACCCTAGGGTTTCTCGTCAGTTTTTTTTTTCCTATTTTTATGGTGTTTTTCACCTCTAAAACCCTAAAACATTAAAACTTTTAACTTCCGCATGTTTCTGGCCCTATTGCGCAGGTGACCGACATCAGCCATAGCTGAGACGACACTTTTTTTTGAAATCTACCACCGAGAGACCCAGATCTGCAGGTCACACTTATCGGCCCAAAAACTGCGACCTGGACCTGAGGACGCACTTTTCTACCCTAAACCTATGACCTAGACTGAAAACATGTCAGAACCTACGACCTGTACTTTTTTCTGCAATTTTCCAGCAATTTTTCTGGGTTTGTCTGAAGCTTCTGTCAGGGTTTTCCAGCCTCTGTCTCTGCCCATTTAGACTTGTTTCTGATCTGTTTCACTCAACTAAGTGGGAATATTTCCCCTTAGGGCTTTAGTACCCTCCACTTTTAGTGGGCGAGTTTTAGCTGTTTCAGACGTCTGAATTTTCATAGTTTCAGCCTTCTTATTGTCAGATCTGATACTTCATTTTTAGATCCCTTTAGATAAGCTCTTATCCCTTTTCAAATCACCTCATATAGTTTTTTTTGGGTTTACCTCTAGGGACACCTCTTCATCCCTCCTCCTTTTAGTTGATTTCCTTTCACATGCTGCAACCCTGTCTTCCGCCTCGGTCATTCTCTACACCTCTTCCACATCTTCCACAGAGATTTATCCTTTAGATCCCTGTCCCTCCCGACCTTAGATCTATCGGCCTCATTTTCATGTGTTTTGACTAGATTTTTCCCTCTTTTTAGATTAGTTTTGGGAGACTTGCTTTCTTGGGTTAGATCGATGCATTGTTAGCTGTTAAATTTTCTGTTATTTCAGCATTATATACTGTTATTTACAGATTTATTTTTAGTTATGCAGCACATTTTTTCTTTTACTCTCAAAACGTCTGGGTTTAAAAAATTAAAATAAACACACGCCACACACTGACCCTAAGTGAAGAAGAGCCTGGTTAACACCACCTGGAAAAGAATTTAAAATCAATTGTCACTGCACCTCTCTGCCCTTGACCTCACTTGATTTTGTCCCTCCCTGCCCTTGTCGGTTTTTCTTCTTCCCGTCATCATTATGCCCCCAAGGCGCTTCTCCCAGAGACTTCTTGGCCTTCACCCTCAGTTTCCAGTTGGTCAACTTCCTCCTTCCTGTCGTCATCGAAATCCTCCTCGAGTCCTGATTCTCTCGACTCTTCCATATGGGATTCGTGATCTAAAGGATAAATCTGCTGGAAAGAGGTGCAGAGAACAACAAAGAGGCAGAGGCAAGGTTGTTGTAAAAAAAGGGGAAATCAGCTAAAGGGAGGAGGGACGAAGATGTGGCCCTAGAGGTAAACCCAAACAAAACTATTTGAGGTGATTTGAAAGGGATAAGAGCTGATCTAAATGGATCTGAAAAGGAAGTATCAGATCTGACAATAAGAAGGCCGAAACTCTGAAAATTCAGACGTCTGAAACATCTAAAACTCGCCCACCAAAAGTGGATGGTACTAAAGCCCTAAGGGGAAATATTCCCACTTAGTTGAGTGAAACAGATCAGAAACAGGTCTAAACGGGCAGAGATCGAGGACCTGGCCAAGAACCCATCCCATTGAGGAGAACCGGAAAACACCTTTCTTATTTTCCTCTCGTGTGCCCCCTTTCAATATAATATAAAAAAATTCTTTCAAATACATTGTTCTTGTCTTCTCTATTGGATGCATGGAGCCACATTTTACTTTATCTGCTTAATGTCTTTTATGCTTAGATCTGGATTTGTGCAGCGTTATTTGGATCACCTAATTGCAAATTTAAAGATATTTGGTAGCCATAATCGATGTTAGGGCTATTTTTTATGCGTAGCTAAAGTGATATTTTACGACGAAAGATTCATACTAACAATTGGCGACTCCACACGGGTTTTCTTTTGCGACCGTTGTTGTTTTATATCTTCTTGCATATCCAGTTATTTCAGACACTAGGGTTTCTCTTCAGTTTCCTATTTTTCCTATTTTTATGGTCCTTTTCACCCTAAAAACCTCAAACATTAAAATTTTTAACTTCCGTGTGTTTCGTCCTATCATACAGTGTGACGTACACGCCCACACTGAGACACAATTTTTTGAGTGAGCCACCGTGAGACTCCAGATATGCAGTGTCACACTTATCGGTCCAAAATGACCTAGACCCGAGTGACGCACTTTCTCGCCTCAAACCTATGACCTAGATCGAAAAACAGTCGAAACTCGCGACCCTGACTTTTTCTCGCAATTTTCCACAATTTTTTCCGGGTTTGTCCGAAGCTTCACGTGGTTTTCCAAACCCTTCGTCTCGCCCCCGTTTAGACTTGTTTCGATCTGCTTCACTCAACTTAGTGCATTTCACTCAACTAAGTGGGAATATTGCCCCTTAGGGCTTTAGTACCCTCCACTTTTGGTGGGCGAGTTTTAGCTGTTTCAGATGTCTGAATTTTCAGAGTTTCAGCCTTCTTATTGTCAGATCTGATACTTCCTTTTCAGATCCCTTTAGATCCACTCTTATCCCTTTCAAATCACCTCATATAGTTATGTTTGGGTTTACCTCTAGGGCCACCTCTTCATCCCTCCTCCTTTTAGCTGATTTCTCTTTTTACAGCAACCTTGCATCTACCTCTTTGTTGTTCTCTGCACCTCTTTCCAGCAGATTTATCCTTTAGATCCTTGTCCCTCCCGACCTTAGATCTATCGGCCTCTTTTTTGTGTGTCTTGACTAGATTTTTCCCTCTTTTTAAACTAGTTTTGAGAGACCCACCTTCTTGGGGTAGATCGATGCATTTTTAGCTGTTAAATTTTCTGTTATTTCAGCATTATATCCTATTATTTAAAGATTTATTTTCAGTTACGCAGCACACTTTTTATTTTACTCTCAAAACATCTGGGTTAAAAAATTAAAATCAACACATGCCACACACTGAGCCTAAGTGAAGAAGAGCTCGGTTAACACCGCCTGGAAAAGACTTTAAAATTAATTGTCACTGCACCTCTCTGCCCTTGGCCTCACTTGATTTTTTCCCTCCCCGCCCTTGTCGGTTTTTCTTCTTCCCGTCATCATTGCGCCCCCAAGGCGCTTCTCCCGGAGACTTCTTGGCCTTCACCCTCAGTTTCCGGTTAGTTGACTTCCTCCTTCCCGTCGTCATCGAGTAAGTCCTCCCCCGAGTCTGCACTCTGACTCTTCTTCTGATTGTTCGAGTTCTCCCCCTACTCCTGGTTCTCCCCTTGTTACCTTTACCATGTCTATTTCAGGGCCTAGCGCCAGCAACAACCCCAGTTCTACTGCTGGGTCTATTTCCAGCGGAACCACTACGGGATCTACCTCAACTGCCCCATTGCTCCCTTATATGGCTGACCTTAGTCTCCCCGACTTCAATCAGCTGATCAGTGATCCTATCCACCACGATGTTAGTTGGCTTGCTATGCCAACCAAGCTCCCCTCCGTCATTCCCAAGTTCGAAGGCCTTGCTAGTGAAGATCCCTCCAAGCATATTCGATCTTTCCACATGTGGTGTTCATCCAATTCCATTACCGATGATTCCATCTGTCTTCAATTTTTCCAATGCACGCTTACCGAAGAAGCTTCTAAATGGTATGTTGAGCAGGCCACCTCCTCCCATACCACTTTTGCGACCATTGCCCAAGCCTTTTTATCTTATTTCCAGCTACCTCTTCGATACGACACTGGTATCGAGCTTTTAACTTCCTTCCGTAAATCCTCTTGGACCTACCTTTCCACTCATGTCCAGGAATGGTGGTGAAGAAGAAGCTTATGTCGCGCTCCTCCCTTTGAAGATCGAGTTTATATGGATTGGTTCCTTCGCTCTCTCTTACCTCCCATTGGAAAAGATGTCACTTCCCATTTCCCTCAAACCGAAGAAATTGCCCTCCAAATAGCCTTGAAATATGACCTTATTTACACTCAATCTGGTTATGTTTATACCATCCTTCCTGACCTCCCCAAGCCTGGTGGCACTAACGCCCTGGGGGCATCTCACTCTTCCGACGGTATCATTGGAGCTCTTTCACATACCTCTACTCAGCCTCTTATGGGCTATGGTTTCCCCCTGGGAGGGGCCAGCACTTCCAGCACTTTTTCCCCTCCAGGTAGCATGTATCCAGGATATGGCATACCTCCTCCTTTTTCCCACACTCCTTCTTACCTCAATGTTTCCCATCCTAACCCTTATCCTTATCCACAGCTTGGTGTCCCAGCTCCTCCAGCATTTGGACCTCTCACCCCTTTGCCTTCTCCACCCCCGCCACAACACTTACTACCCCCTTCAGGGCAAGTCTTTGCGCAGCAAGGCTCGACCAATTCTCTTCCTTCTCAAAGAAAGAGGAAAGTAAATCAATCTGCCTCTAGTAATCATGGATCCAATCCTTCAAGTATTGATCCTAACACCACCAACCAGCCACAGGGCTCTCAGCCCAAGTCGGATCGGCCGCTTCACACCAATAAGCCCTATTCATGTTGCGGTGTCTATGGAAATTACACTCATGATTATCCCCTATTACCCCAGATGTGGCAGATGTGGGAGTCTCAGGCCACCGTGCGGGGACAACATTCCTCCTCTACTGTCCCTCCCATTCTGGCTACTTCTCAACCTTTTGTGTTTACCGATCTTTTCCCCCAATAACGATTCATGGTCACTCAACCACCTCATGCCCCGGTAACCACTCAACCCTCCCCTTCTGGTTCCTCAGATTACCAGATTCTCATGATGGCCTCTGACCAACCTCTCACCGTCAACCTTAACCTTCAAACTCGGTCTTGTTAGTACTCCACGCCTCCCGTTCCGCCTGTCCCCGAGTCCCCATCTTCAGGTCCTATAGAGCCTCTGTCGACACCAAATGGTCCCTTGCAAATCCCTCTGCCCAAAGCTGAGGTTCATACCAAGATTCCTAAGGGCCCACTATGCCGAAATGCTGCCTCTGGCTGGGCTACCCATTCATATAGCATAGTAGATGATCTAGCCCAATCTCCTGCTGCCATTTCAACACTGGAACTCCTCTAGTCGTGCCCTTCTCAAAAGAAGGCTCTACTATCTGCCGTGGGTGCTGTAGATCCTGTTGATGACCAATTGATTATTTTAGATGCCCGTCAGTTAGACCATCCCCCCCTACCTGCTTCTATTGCTTTCCAAATCCCAGTCAAAATCTGAAATGCCAACGTTTCTCGGTGTATCATTGATGAGGGGGCATCTACCTGTGTGATGTCTGCTTCGGTTTGGAAACAACTCGGATCTCCTGAGCTGGCCTCTTCCACAATCACCCTTCGTGCATGGGATGGCCATGCCTCCCAACCCATTTTCCTATTCCGTAACTGTCCTATCACCCTTGCGGGTAAGACTGTTTGTGTCGACGTTGAAGTTATCGATGCCCCTCTTGACTACAACATTCTTTTGGGGCGTAGTTACACCTATGCCATGTCTTCCATCCCATCTGTAGTCCAACACAAGATGTTTTTCCCTCATAATGGCAAGATTGTCACCATTGACCAGTTGACATATCATGAACCAACATCTCAGACCTCCCCTGAGTCCACCATCTCTGTTGTCACCAATAAGCCAACCATTGATTCTTTGACCAGTGTTTCTCCCAGCGTCTATAAAGACTCCTCCTTGCTTGGAACCTTTTTGGACCCTCCTCCTATATCTAATCCTAGTTTGGCGAATGTTTTCATGATGCAATCATCGTGAGCTAACCTTACGGAGCCCACTTTGGCTAGTCAGCAACCTCAACGTCAACCAGCTCCTTGCCCTTCGCCCCCGCTAGCCAGCCTTCTTCCTTCTGAACCTTCTTCTCTGCGCCATCCCCCCGCACCTCTTTATCCTCCTGGGTCGTTTGCACCCGATAACAACCCCCTTGGTACCATTCCTCCTGGCCATTTCCCTACTGGTCAGATTCCTTTCCTTGCTCCCCCTCCCGGAGCTTATTCGATCCCTATCTTGGCCACCCTATCCCTCCCCAACTTGACCTTGGGTATACCCGTCTAGTATTTTGACCCTCCAGCCTCTACCCTACCGGGTCAACCCAAACCATATATTACTTTGACTCCAGTTCAACCAATCCCCATGACTTATCCCGCTGCAACAGTACCTCAGTCACCTCAACAGGAACCACCTCCTGTTGCGACCGCTTCGGGTAAGCATGGGACACCATGTAAGACCAATTTTACCCTAAGTAAAATTTCTTTCACTATGTGAAATAACTTAGTAAAACACCTTTATTAAGTTGTTTATGGTCTAAACAGGAAACCCCAAAAGGAAATAATAAACAAACCTATATTTGTTTATATTTCCTGGTCATATTTAACCCAAAACAAGGAAATAAATTAAATAAATCCTTATTTATTTAATTATTTCCTAGGAATAAGTTATTTAAATCCCATTTAAATAATATTCCTAGTTAAATTTGACTAAATAATTTATAAATAATTAAATAAATCATTATTTATTTAATTATATTCCCACCATTTCTTCAAAATAGTAAAATAATCATTTATTTATTTATTATTTATAAATAAAGGAATTGACCCAAGTCAAAAATCCTTTTCCCTCCAACAAATATAATAAAATATTCCTAAAGGGTGGTTCTAGAATTTGATTAATAATATTTTATTCATGCACTAAGTTCTAGATCACCCTAATATTTTGTTATAAATAGAAGGGTTTTCCCCATTCATTAGTCACCTTTTGTTGCCTATTAGATCACTCTGGATCTATACACTTGGTCACATTTTCTCCATTTTTGTCTTGTGAGCTCCCATTGAGTTCTATGTTTGTTTGGGTTTTCTACACCAACAAGAGAGAGAGATTCTAGATCTGAAGTGCTGAGGACTGTCAAGAACCCATCCCATTGAGGAGAACCGGAAAACACCTTTCTTGTTTTCCTCTCAGGTGCCCCCTTTCAATATAATATAAAACATTCTTTCAAATACATCATTCTTGCCTTGTCTATTGTATGCATGGAGCCACATGTTATTTTATCTGCTTAATGTCTTTTATGCTTAGATCTGGATTTGTGCAGCATTATTTGGATCACTTGATTGCAAATTTAAAGATATTTGGCAGCCATAATTTATGTTAGGGCTATTTTTTATGTGTAGCTAAAGTGATCTTTTACGACAAAAGATTCATACTAACATAGGGGCTCAGTTATAGGCCTCTTACCTTTATCTCTGCCCTTTTGCACTATTGTTTCTTTCTGTACAACTGTTTATTTTTGAGGCATCTCTTCCTCCTATTCTTGTGTACGAGTCCTTTTTCTAGAAGATCTGAGATCATTTTTTTGTGGAATTGTGCTTTCATAAAGTCAACGAACTGCTTGCAGTAATCATCGATCTCTGGATCCTCAGTGGCTCTAGCTTTTTCTTCTTCTTGCAATGGAAATCCCACTCCATCACCTTCTTGCAAAGGAAATTCAACTTCGTCACTATTTGAATAAGCAAGATATGAATTATCTTGTTCATCTAGAATTTCTTTGGTAGGGCCATCCATTTGTCCTTCCAGGTACAGTGGATGTGGTACCTGGTCTTGCTGCTCTTTTCACTCCCTTTGTAGTATTTGTAGAGGTGGATTTCTGTATTGCTGATTATAAACCTTGTTTGGAGAATTTTGGAAAGCCTTAGAGGATGAATTCTTGGCTTCAAGTTCAAGCTTCACCAACTTGCTTGAAATATTTTTGATCATTTTATTCATCTCTTCAATTTTATTTTCAGCCGCCTCTCTGTCTTGACCAGATGTGGATACCTCCTCTTTTCCTCTCCACCTAGCATCTTGATCTAACCTCACTTTTGATTTTCCTGTAGAGGCAAAATTAGCCTCCAGCTCTAATGCATCAGTTTGGGCATCATCCAAGGTGGCAAACTTTCTTTCTCTTAGAGAGAACCCAAATTCTGAATCAAATGCTGCTACAAACACTACTTTAGCAACAGTTTGGTGAGGTTTCATTTTAGCTAGAAGGCTTGAGTATAACTTGTTGAACCTTTTAATGAATTCTGGTACTCCCTCATTATGTATTTTTCTAAGTGCATTGAACTCTGTGAGATAGTATCCATGATATTTCTTTTCTCCCCATTTTCTGATAAAGGAATTTTCCATCTCATCCCAAGTAGTGATGGAGCGGTCTCCCAAAGTTTTGAACCATTTTCTGGCTTCTCCATCCAAGGATTGTATAAACAGTCTCAACACTACATCTAGATGTTCAAAATTGAAGTTTTATGCAAAGGCACAGAAGACTTCCAGGTGTTTCTGAGCTTCAATATCATTTTGCCCATTGAAATGAGGCAAGATTTTCAAAGAATCTTGAGGCATGTCATTTAAGACCTGAGGCAATTCCAGGGGGGCATATTTGTTTAACATGAAGCCCAGAACAACCATCGGAGGTTGTGGGGGGTGGAGGGAGAACCTGATGAGTAAGAGGAGGTGGTGGAAGAGAAGTATGTATGAAAATTGTTATAAATTGAACAGAGGCTTGAGGAGCTGATGGAAACGTTGGAATGTTAACAACAGAAACTTCTGTGACTTCTTTAACCTCTTAAACTTCAGGAGTGGGATGCAGAAAGAAGCTGGTGGTATCTACAGATTCGGCTTCATCTTTAACTTGAATATTTTCGAGAGAAGGGTTATCTAAAGGATAATCAAGGGTTCTCACTATGGAGTTAGGACCTTGATCTTAAGCTATTTGGGAGGAGGAGGATGGTGAGTCTTCTAAAGAAAATCTAGGGATATCTGTATGGACTGATTGTCTTTCCCTCCAACCTCTCTTATGTAAAATATTTTCTGGGTCAGACATCAAAGGTGTTCTTGACTGGGATGTATCTGACCTTAGATGTGGCTTTTGGGAAGCCAGGACTAAAAAATAAATTTATCTTATGAATGACAGTGGAGTCACCAAGGTGAGGAATCTACAACTCTCAACTCTTCTTGCTCACCTGTTCTGAAGAGTGAATGAAAAGTTTGTCGAGGCCTAGGGATTTATCCTTTCTCAAATTCGTATCCTTGGCAATGGCGCCAGAAAGATGTTGTCACTCCTAGAGACATTCTTGAGTTGTACAAAGACCAGTGCCTAGGACATCTTAATCTGCAAGGAGCATATTGTTCAACTTATAAGGGTCATAAAAAAGGAGCTCTCATGCTATAATATCTCAAGTGGAAAGGTTTGGTGAAAATGGAACCAAGACTCTCAAAACTTAGACGCAGTAAGAGTAATATTGTAGTGACCGAGTGTAAATTTTGATATGTGAATGTATCAGACAATTTTAAGACAGAATGCTGAAAAGGGGGCTGAATTTTAAAACAATTCATAGCGATTAATAAAAGGAGAGTGATGGCTATGTTAGAAAGTGTAATGGACATTAAATGTAAAAGAAACTCGATCTAGAAACAAGTATTCACGTATACCGGGTTTATGCAATAATAAGAATCCATATATGAGAACAATTTTAAAGACAGAGCTCCATTGCTGCTAATATCAGAAGAACGTTGGTAGAAGTAGAGAATGAAACAAAATATCTTGCCTGAGCCATATTTAAAGTACTAGACATGAGTAAATATGAGTATCAACAATGATAAGTTCACATTTAAAAATATGAGCACTCGCATTCTAGAACACAGATATGAGAAGTATGGAAATGGATGAGATGAACATTTGTATTATAAAACATAAGGAAGAGCTACAAAATGTGAAGCATGCCGATCAGAATCCCCAATATCGAAAAAACTCCTTATCACTGAATCCCAATGGGATCTTCAACATTAATATCAAATTTCATACAAAAATACACACAGAGTTTTGCAAGAGTGAAATATGAATTTCACTCAAATATTGAAAGTAAAGATAAAAATAAAAACAGGAGGCTTCACGGGCCAAATCATGAGTTGAAATATTTAGTGGTGGGAAAGAGTTGAGGCAGTGGCTGAAGCAGGCAGTGCAATGGTTGCAGAAGAGATGGATAAAAAACCAGCATAACTTGTACACCTCTACGAGGTGTCAGATACGGGCTTAGGCATTTCAGTGAAAACTTTTGCCTTAATGTAAACTTCAGTAAGATCGTCATAACTTGCCTGAGTAGGAATCTTTTATTTCACTTGATGAAGAAGCGAGAACTCTTTACCGAGGACTAAAACTATAGTTTCGGCTTTAAGTCGAGCAGAATTTTCTGAAGGTATATCACTCTCATTCATTGCTTCCTTTAATCGGCCCTCATACACTGGTAGTGGCTGTAGGACTGCATTGGAAGGATCCCAACATGATGGGAGTCCTGCAACTGTTATCTCTATCCAATCTGCCTCGAACTGCTCCAAACTGATTGCCACCTTTTCCAAAATGCCCAAAGCCATACTGCGTGTGGACTCTTTATCTATCATCTTCTGACATTCCACAGCTTCCTTGAATCTGCTCCCGATACCTTGCTTGACCACCTCTTCTGGACTTAGCTCTTTTAAAAGAGAAATATGCCTCTTTGCATTTTGTACCCTGTTTGAGGCTTCAGTACCTCCTTCATGAAGTGTTCTTCTAAAAGGGTGTAAAACGGACCTCTTTTCCTCAATGATATTCAAGAATGCCCAACGCTTCTTCACTTCCATGATAATTTCAGTCCAAATCAAATGCCTAGTGTCCAAGAGGGTGATATTTCCCTTTATTCGGTTGGTGAGCTCTCAAATAGTTTTCTCTTGCTGTGCCTTCTCCTGTTTTCCCTCCTCTATCTCTTTTTTCATAGCAGCAACCTTTTTGGAATTTTCTGCGAGGAGGGCCTCGAGCTCACTGATCTTCTGACATGCTGTTGAGACTTGATTTTCTACTGCTTGATTTTCGGCCAGTGTCATGGTCAACTGTTCTGATAGTGAGCTAGTCCCTTCTAGAGCTAGTGGAGCGCACACCTAGGTATCCCAACTTATCTGTAGTTCATCCATTCTTCCCTGTAGAGTAGCCATCTCCTCTGAAATTTTAGCTTTCTCTTCCCTTTCTTTTGCAAGGGAGTCTGCCAGGCTTGCCTTATCTTTCTCTGCTTGTACTAACTTGGTGTTTTTTACGTGGTGAGTGCTAGGCATGTTCACTTTGTGCTTCAGGGCCATGACTTGCTTTTGCAATTCAACAATGAGATGGCCTTGGGAGTCTGTACCCTTTTCCTTCCCTTTTATTACTGCTTGGAGACTGTGTAGATCATTCGAGAGGGCACGAGAGTTGATATTTTCCCTTTTGATATTTTCAAGCACTTGGTTATGCTTTGTTTGTAACTTTCTCAGCGTGAGGGAGAGCTTTACTAACTCATCCTTTAACATATCACCAAAACACTGGAACAAATTACATTTGTCGATTGGTGGGACTTGCAACATATTTATTGCTATTTCCAGGGCTCTATAACTGGTGGTACTAGCCTCTAGGTTTAGGATTGCTTTAGTCATAGCCAGTATTAGTTGTTCTTTGTCCAAGTCAATTGCAGAAGAAAACCTGGTCTGGTACTTATCGACATATCCTTCTAATTTAGACTAGTGTTTTTCCCTGATTGTTCTGTTCCTTATCCTGCTTTCGCTCTCTCCTCTAGAGCTGCCTAGGCGAGATTGCTTGTGAGACTTTTGAGAAGTCAGAAGAAGCCATGCTATCTCGTAGCACTACAAACCCGCTTTTGCCCTTGTACGGGGTTGACCATAAAGTGTCGCTCTTTGTGCCAACTGTTCATCTTCCATACCTTCTTGCTTCCTTGTCTGCCTGGTTTTTTTTCCTTTCTGCAGGGGGGGAACCTTCTCGACACGCGGAAAGCTTCCTCTTTTGTTTCGATGCAGAAGCTCTCGTTGAAGCAGTATATGCCCTTTCCCCTGTCACAAAAGAATTGGTCTCCATCTGTGAAAGAAAAGGCCAGGTTTCAAGATTAGCTCACCATTTGATGAAGGGCCTTGTTTCATGAATGTAAGGGGTTGATTTATTATTCTTCCTTCTGTTATAGATGATGCCTTTCGGATCATAGGGCCAAGCTTTCCCTTGCCTTAAATCCATGCCTTGAAGCAGATTTTCCACCACAAGAAGGGCATGCCTCGAGTTAACAACGAATGGGCCAATGGTTGTAGGAAGCTTGAGAATAAACCCCTTTTTGGCAGGGAGGAAGTGGAGCTGGTCAGCCTTTAAGTTCTGTCGGAGGTATTCCAAAGTGTAAATCCACCAGGAGGGAAAAACTAGCAATTGGTAGGGAGAAACTTCAGCTCCATAAACCCTTATTTCAGTATAGTGATAAAAAAGATACCAGTCTCTAATGATTTCAGCTTCACTGTACTGCAACCATTTCTTCTGCTCAGGAAAAATCCAAGGTGGAGGAGAATCATGGATAATAGTATAAGCTATGGGCATGAAATCATTCAGGAAACTTGAGTAACCCACCCCATTTTCCAACTGATGCGTTGAAGGGACTCCAGTCAGAAACTGGTCTTGGCTGAGAGTTTATACTATAGACATCCAAATTTTCCGGCAAACCCTCTGTGGTATCGGCTTGCTAGAAAAGGAAAAGATAAAAAACGAAAATGACCCGTATCTGAGAGCTCCTGGAACTGAGTTTGGATGGCGGAGGCCAAAAAACTAGGGATATCTAAGACAACACCGGGTTGTGACATCAACCACAAAAAAGCTATGCATTCTTTTGAGACCCGCACAAACCCTTCTACACCTAGTGGTCGTGCAATAAGAGCAAGGGTAGGCTGAAGGTCATCCTTAAATAAACTAAGGGGCACTGAATCTACAAAGGGCAGAGTTGTGAAATGGGAGTCAGTAATGGCAGCGATGAAATCGCTCTGTTGCCTCGATGGCAGTTTAGAAAACTGGTGAGACAGTGTCATTTCATTGAAACTGATGTAGTTCAAACTGGTAGGATAACAAAGAGATTTTCTGATGATTTCAAGTGATATGCTGAATATTGTGTTCCCCTGAGAAGATAGGAACATGCCCCGGTGTTAATCGTAAGCATCCCAGAGCCAACAAATGAATTCAACCACTGGGTAAACAGGGGGAGTAATATGGTGATATAGTCCAAATAAAACGACTCGAAACCTATCTCTATTTTCCACATGCTTCCTGAACATCTCAGGCTTGACGCTACTAATGAAAAATGGGTATTGTGGGTCTTAGATATCAGCTTGCAAATCTGTGAAAGGTTCGAGTCCAGGAGCAACCCTAGATTCACGAGCTTGGGGAGTTTGAGGCTTTTATTTTTTGACTGCGACTTTACCCATAACCATTATAAAAATTTAAAAGCGAAAGGAAACTAGATAGTATAAAAGGGATGGAATACCTGTGAAGTACGAATAATGCTCGAGAAAATGATGCAGGGAGATTGATAACGACTGGGAAGACCTGGTACTGGGCGCTCGCTTTCGCTTATAAAGTAACCGTAAACAGAGATTATTTTACCACAGTAAATCACGGAACACGGTTATACAAGCCGAAAACATCTCGGTAAGTGATGACAGGGTGTAGCTAGTAGGGCTGATGTCATAAAGAAGCTGACAATGAAACACGCGACATAGGAGGATTAGGTATTAGACTTTAGTTAGGTGGATACTGCGCATCGGTTTAAATGCCAATACTCGTCTCTTTACCGGGTGTCCTAGGACTTACCTTACCGTTGGATTATGGTGACAGCTGCACCTTGGGATCAGGCCCACGAAGAACACTAGATGATATTTATAACAGCTTCAAACTCGCGGCCATTTTCCCCACAGAGTGCTTGACTCATGGCGTTCGTTTTGCCACATCATCAGAGATCCGGGGGGGAAGCATCCGCCTTCCCCGACCCCCCCCCCGGAATGGTTCTTGCGTTCCTTTGTTATGTGTGTGTGCGCCGAATACAAGCGGGTCCCACCTTATATCATTTTCTTTGCGCCTTTTAGACTTTTGTTATTTTGGTTAAGACCTTTAACGTTAATTCCACCTTATTATAAAGTGTGCCTATCCCTTTTCATATATATATGGCTCATTTTAATTTCATTTCTCTGTCACACCCTTTGAAACATTAGCCTTTTAACACCGTCAAAAAATCTACCTTTATAATCTTTCTTACGACTTAATGGGTGAATCATATAATCAACACACTAAAACCCCCTTGCAACTGCACTCTGAAATAACGCAGTCCATGACTGTAACTATGATGTAGGGGATGATGGTGACTTGGCCTAGTGCCATATGATTATATGATTCCCAAGGACCTTCCTTGCTGGCCTCCCAATGGAAAGGCTACCTCTCCATTGAAACACAAGATCATAAATTGTCCCTGCAAACCCTCCGCAACTTTTGCCCTACAACACAACACAACCCTTGAAGAAAGCCCGCCTTTGTATGAAGACTTAGCTTTAGCAAGATCTTTGAATGTAATGAATAAATAATATAAATAAATGATAAATTAGTTAATTAGTAATTAGGCTGAAAGGTCATGTCTGATAAGACATGACCTTTCGTGAAGAAGCACCTGCGTAGGTATATAAGCAGGGCTCACTTGTAACATTCAATCATCTATCTCATATCTTTTATAATATAATATTTGTATTCTCATGGATATTTTCGTATTCCAAGTTTTCTGGAGTAATTAACTTGAGAAGGAACTTTGTTCACTTCATTTGGTATCAGAGCAGTTCGAGGCAGCCCATTACACTTAGCGATACAGTCACACTCTTGGATCCAGGTCTTTGACCGTAAAAATTTTCAACCTTGTTGTCATCGTGACTGAAGTGTTTCGCTATCAATCTTGGAGTTTCTTCATTTTCGCCACTAGGCCTTTGGCCATAATAAAAAATTGAAGAAAAAAGGAAGAAATATACATACATACATACATACATACATACATACATACATACATACATACATATATATATATATATATAAGAGAGAAGGAAAGTTAACATAAAGGGGGGAATAAAATAAAAGGAATTTAAAAAAAAAAAAAAATAGTTCCAAAATAAAAGCCCATGGTAATTGCCCATGGTATTTGCAAGGTAAAATAAGAAGTAAAGGAATAAAAAATCTCTATGTGAATGGTAAGTTTACTTTGTGTGGAGAACATTAACCGAGTAAAACACACATAATTGGACATATATTTTATAGGTGAATATATGTGAATAGCCACGTTTCACTAGGGTTGTAACCTTTCAACAAAAAAAAGAGTTAAAAAAAATCAATTGTTAAAAAGAATATATATATATATATATATATATATATATATTATTAAAAGAATAAAAATAAAAAATTGACAGAATAATAACTTCATTAAATAGAAGAAGAAAAAGTTAGGAAGGGTTACCTTAAAAACCTTAAAAACTCAATTCAACAGACAAAATGGAATCAATCATTGATGAAAAGAAAATTGAATCTAATTCGGAAAGAAAAAAGGAAGATTTCCTAAAAATTATGGTATGTTTGTCCGTACGCTAATTAGAATCAAAGGGTCACTTGCGGGAAAGGAAGTTCTCATATCTATCGATCTAAATTAAAAGCATAATTATGTTAGTACTGAATGTGCTAACCAATTAGTGATCCCTGAATCAAATATAATCGAAACAAATTCAATTAACGCAAATTAAAAACAATACAACATAAGGAATCTACACCTAAGTATTGGGGAGTATTCCTTTGTCTCACAATTTACCATTAAAACCTTATTTTGTAACAATAGGGATATAATTCTGGGTTCGCTCTGGATGGAATCACTAGTGTCATTCGTCCTTAATACAGAAAAGAAGTTTTTAACATTCTCCTACAAAAAGAAGAAAATACCACTATAGGATGTCAACTTAAAGCCAAATTCAGTGACATCTGAAGACATTCATGAAATTTCAAAAGTAATTTCTCAAGAAAGTAAAAAGGCGATCCAAAATATGCAAAAGGAAATTGACAAAATCACAACTAACAAGAATGAAGAAGTTGCTCGCCTCAAGGACCACAACGAAAAATTGCTAACACAAATTAAGAAATTGAATAAGGATAAGAAGTTGTTGGAAAACAAGATGCAACAACTTGTCGAAAGAGAGTCGTCGAGATTGACAAATGTAGAAGTTCATGTTGAAGAAAAATCGAACGTTGATCCAGTAAATGTCTCCGCTGAAGAGGACGACAAGCAAGTTGCAGAAGAAACAAACTTAGATGTCAGACAAATGAGGAACATTCTAAGTGAAGGTTTTGTAACCTACTCAATAACATCCTCGCCAATAGAAAATCAAAGTCAAACTAAAAAAGTTCCCTATCGACATCCAAATCACGGGAGTAGACAACTCAACCAAGCTATGTATTCAGAATAGAAACAAGCTAATATTCCGATGAATACTAACGAATCATCACAATTTGCTAGTCATCGTAAGGTTCCACAGAAGATTGATTTAGGATGGTCCGATCCATTCTCAGTGCGACAATTTTGTTTGTCACTTAGAGGATCATATCAACTTTTATCGACAAGGATGACTCCCCTAAGACGAGAAGATGTTCGTAGGAGGAAAAGTGTAACAACCCCGATTTAAACATGCAATTAATTATATCACATAAACAATGAATAATCAACTCAAAAACTGTTTAACTAATCATCATGAAATTTTCAGAAACATAAGCAATTCAACTTACCTGTAATGGCGATTTTCCTTACTTGAGGCTCCAAGGTTGAATGCTAGCTGAATCCTACTGACCGCAACAGAGTTTTGGGGACAACTCCCCACCCAACCGTAGGCTCAGCTTTATGTAATCTTTCCACAGCTGGCCACCCCCGAGCCCTCAATCAACGTACTACTGCCAGGGTATCCTTTGCCTCACCATACCTTTCTCTCCAGAGAATGGATGAAAGAATGAATCCTTGAACCTTCCTCAATGTCTATTAAATAGACCAAACCATGGAATGGGAACCACATGCACACAGTCACTATGTCAACATGCAACTTAAGTTTTACTTAATTTAGTGTTCTCTTACTTTTTGTTAGCTTTACTTAATTTAGTGTTCTCTTAGTTTAACTTCCTTTTTATTGGTTTCTTAGTTTAACTCTTTGTTTTATTTTTTTTAATTAATTCTTTCTTTAACTTTCTTTCTATTAGTTTCTTAGTTTAACTCTTTGTTAATTTATTTACTTTGGTTAATTAATTATTTCTTTAACTTTACTTATTGTTTATTTTTTTAGGACATCAGTCTATTATTTACCATTTTATTTAGAACTCCATTTATTGTTTAATGTTTTATTGATTATTTATTTATTATTCTCTTGACTATTTATTTATTTTCTTATTTATTAAATTATATTATATTATTTATTATTTTATAATTATTTATTATTTTATATTTATTTATTATTTTATAATTATTATGGGACATTACAAAAAGAAATCGAGGCCTTTCATCGACAAGCTTTGAGGACAAATATTTTTGAGGGGAAGGCAATGTAATGAATAAATAATGTAAATAAATGATAAATTATTTAATTAGTAATTAGGGTGAAAGGTCATGTCTAATAAGACACGACCTTTCATGAAGAGGCACCTACGTAGGTATATAAGCAGGCCTCACTTGTAACATTCAATCATCGATCTCATCTCATCCTTCATACCTTTTATATAATAATATTTGTATCCTCATGGATATATTTGTATTCCAAGTCTTTTGGAGTATTTAGTTTGAGAAGGAACTTTTTTTGCTTCATGGAATGTGGAAATGTAGCGCAAATACTTATCCTGAGTTGGCACTTGAAGTTCCCTGAGGATGAAGGTGGGATTCTCGCTCGAGAACACCCTTGTGATAAACAACACTGCAGTCTCCGATAAACAACTGAAGAGAGAAAAATTTCATAACATACCATAATAAAATAATAATAAAAAACATCCTTTCCATGGTTTCCATTCCCTTCCTTATATGCTTGGTGAGCTTCCTGACCTTGGGCCCCACTCATTAAAGCCACTACGTCCATGCAAGGAATCTCCCTCCAAAACTGCATTGTGTCTCATTGAATGTTCACTCCCTCCATGCCAACACTGTTGATTTCGTAAAAGTTGACCCATTCCACATGCTACATCCCCTATTCACACATAAGGGTGCTTTATCTAGCTACTTTGATGAACTCCATTCACATTTGGAGTGATTTTATTCCTGCTAAGGAAATTTATGGGTCTCCCTACCCTCTTATTATTCTAACTAAGAAGAAAAAAAGAAATTTAATATTCCAACTAGCTGAAAGCTAATTGGGAATATTACAGTAAATCAAAATTGCATCTTTTTACTTATCATTCTTCATTGTTCATAGTCGAGTCTAAATACACAGAGCTCTTCAGAGATGCCGAAAGTTGTGAATAAAGCTAAGAAACCTATGACACCTACAAATCCTTCACCTACTATAAGTGAAAGAACAAAAATGCTTCCTCTATTTACAGACTGAACATGCGGGCCACAAAGTGGTTCTTCCTCCTAGGAAGTGATGTATAGGTTATTTTAGAATGAGAAACCCCATAGGGCTTAATGAAAAGTTACTATAGATGCTTCTGATTCCTCAGAGGCTATTATAGAAGAAGTTTCCAATTCTTTTCTTCACCGGGTTGCTGTGCGCCCTAAAATTATACTATATACTGATATGGATAATCGATAACCTCAACATTGGGGACAAAAAATTCTTAATCAACACAGGAATGATGATAGGTTCTTTTAAAGAAGAAGACTTGAAGTCAATGTATCGCATTCCAGACCCATAAAATTTCTACGACGAAGAATTTATGGCACAATTCTCTAGTGAGAGTGAGATGAAGTCAAATCCTATCAAGCAATGGAGGAGAAACCCTAATAAACACATAAATGATGATAAGGGTATGTATTCTACTGACTCCCTTGCTAGTCCTTACTGTTATGTTGCCACAATGATGTCTAGGCTCTTTGGTCAGCCTAATACTACCAAGTTTTTAGTTGAATTGATTACCCTAATGGAAGAAGTTGTAGATTCTTCTATCATGGATTGGGGGACCATTTTGTCCAACAACATTTCCACTCAAATTATGGAATATAGGAAAAACCATTTTATTTCCACCAAAAAATTTCCCCCATTTTATATGAGTGCTTATATCATGGATGTTGTATATTTCACTTTAGATTTTCCAGCCATGGGTTGGAAATGGAATACCCAGGACCCTATCCCCATTCATGTATATCATAGCATGTTATGGGAGTCAAAATTTGAAGACCATTTTTAGAAAATCTGCCATGGAGTTATTCTCCCTTTATTTCAAGTTGTTTTCAATGAGAAAGCCCCCAAGTTTTCTAAAGAAGCTCAAGATGACTTCTCCTCTACTGGAAAATGGTTTGGAGAAGAATTTTTTACCCATGTAAGAGTTTTTGGGAGTCTGTCTCGGCCATACGTTTTACCATTATATGTTCCGGATAAGATTATCGCAACAGAAAGAGCTTATCAAACCATTGGAAAAAGATTAGCTAAGTTTTTGAAGGAATCTAAGAAAGCATCATGGCCCTACTTTCCAATTCATTATGGTTTTTACGCCTTGGAAAAATATAAACATGTAGGATTAGAGGTTAACCAATTTGAATGTTTGAAATTTTTTACAATTTTAAACAAACAATACGACTCAAATCAATTAGCCAATGATTTTACCACTCAAGTTAAAATTAGATCTTTTGTACATGAATATGATGAGTTTGATGATTTGTTTGAGTCAATCAACACTTACTCCATAGTTCTAAGTTACTAGTGCTATGCCTCCATCCACAACAATTGTCAAAGTTTAAGCAATATAGGAACAAAATATTGGAAGGGATTTCTTTGAAAATGCTATAAGCATCCCAACCCATAACACAGAAGGAATAGGAAAAATAATAGACACCTAAGGATACTGAAGTCCTTAGTAAAACTCAAGAGGATAAATTTTTTGAAGTTAAAACGATGGACCTAGAGTTCCCAAGTAATTTGAATGATTTATGGAAGGATTTTAATCAAAAACTCCAAGGATACCAAGAAGTGATGATTACTGGACATCAAAAGATAGTGCAAATGCCTCAAAGCAAAAGTGAGGACCCATTTACTGCTGGGTCATATGACAAGTTTGTTAGCACAAAACAAGTGGAATTCATCCCGACCTTCCCTATTATAGAAATTGTATTGAAAATTGAGGAAATCCCTTCTTTGGATATATTCTATAGTCCTAAACATAAATACATTATGATTAGGAAAATAAAAAGAAGGACAAAGCATTCTCAAATCCTTGTTCCAGAAGATGTTTCAATGGAGGTAGTCTAAAAAGATCCAAAATTAGATCCTTCTCAGGATCTAACTCGTCTGACCTAGTTCGCATGAGCCTATGAATCTTATACTATTGATAAGGCCTCCAAAGTTCAACAGTTGATTAAAGAAAATGATGAAAGAATAATCCAATTAGAACAAGAACTACAGGCAGAAAAGCAGAACATCAACTAAAAACTAATGGTACATGTATCACAGCTCTAAGAGAGCATTGATCTATGGTTTTTACAACAAAAAAGTGAAATTGATACTAAGGACACTCAAATTCATCAATTTCATTTTATTGTTGATAAATTGAAAGATAATACTATGCATCTTCTACTATTGAAGGCCTCCAAATTTCAACAGTTGATTAAAGAAAAGGATGAAAGAATCATCCAATTAGAGTAGGAGCTATAGGCAGAAAATCAAAACATCAACCAACAACTACAGGTACATGTATCACAACTCCAAGAGAGAAATGATCTATGGAAATTACAACACAAAAATGAAATTGGTACTAAGGACACTCAAATTCATCAATTGCAGTTTATTGTTGAGAAATTGAAAGATAATCCAAAAATAGATGAATTTAGGAAAAATTCACTGGAATTGAACACCCTGTTGGCACATCAACAAGTTATTTTTTGTCAAAATTTGTCAAATATCATTGAATTATGTGAGCAAATCAATTCACTAATGAATAGAATAGAAGACCAGAGAATCATTTTTTATGAGATCGATGATAAAGTCTCAAAGTATGTCAACTGGAAAGATACTATTGATGGCCAAAAGTCTAATCTTCAAAGGATTGAGGACTCCAAAAATAAAATATTATTTACTGACTTGGACATACAATTGAAACATATTGAAAGGGCCATCTACAGAGCTAGAGATGTGGCTAATAATATTGTTGAAACAGTTAGTCATAATCTCATGACTTCCAATCTTATTTATAGATGCCCTCCTGGTTCTTAACATCCTTTAACATAAGGAATGAATGGCTGATGAGACAACAGGACAAAATTCAAGCAAGTCACCCAATTAAATTTTGTTTCTATTTTATTTTCACTTAGTTTAAGGAGAGTTGTTTAAACCTCCCCAAATTTTATTGTAATTACTATTTTTAAGACTTTATATTTTATTATATAAACCCCTTCATGTCTTTGAAGAAGGGGTCTTGAAATTTTGAAAGGAAGACTTTATAGAAGTCACACTTTTGTACTCTTAAAGTTTTCTTAATAGAAAGGGCCAGACCAAATATGATTTTTCAAATGAGCAAAGTTAGCATATACATGTTACTTTTATCCTATTGTTAAATTTCTGTTCCAATTGAGAAATGGTTATTTTTTCTTATGGTTTTATATTTTATGTATGTTCTTGAAAAAAAACCAGGCGTTAATTAACATTTGAATATGTTTGATTTCCATCTTTTGGTACATATTCAATACATGCAGTAAACATATGTGACATAATCTTATCCAATTGATTTAATTAACTATTTAATTAAATCAATTATTTCAAATTGTTTTCATATCTCTAAGTGTTTGTATAATCTTTATTTTCATTCACTAAAAATTTATCTTTATAAATCGCACAGAGAGAATAATTCATCCTGGGATAGGTATGTATATTTATTTACTTCAAGCTTGATATCACTCCTATCTACCAAGTTACAGTTAGTTATAATACCATCCATTCACCCAATTATATTTCACTGGGAAAATGGTCCCATAAATCCAGTTGAAGCCACCATACCAAATGGATAAGGGATGATTTTCAAGTCCCTGACCAGGTGGTTTTCCCTGATGTTGTTACACCAATTTTCTGGGCCTCAACAGGTTGATTCAATCCTTAGAAATTTATTAACCCTATAAGAATTTGAGTTAGTGCTGAATGATTTCCACACTAGAGCTTTTGGTGGTCATTTATCAGGGCTTGCTACAAACAAAAAAATTATGCATGCTGGATATTTTTGGCCTTCGATATTCAAATATAGTTTTGAAGCGGTAAAAAAATTTCATCCTTGTCAAGTCTATACCCGGATATGTGTGCTCATATAGCTCCACTCTTTCCTGTTATTACCATCAGTCAGTTCATAAAGTGGGGAACCAATTTTACAACTTGTAACCCACCTTCAGAAAAAGGGTCATAAGTATATCATTATAGTAGTGGACTACTTCACTAAGTGGGTCGAGGCTATGCCTACCTTTTTGAACAATGGTGGAACAACAACCCAGTTTCTTTTCAACCAAGTCATTTCTTGTTTTGGTATTCCTAAAGAGATTGTCAGTGACCATGGTGGTCATTTTTAGAATAACATGATGACTGAGTTGGCTCTCAAGTTAGGTTTCCGACAGGAGCATTCATCCCCTTACTATCCTCAAGACAATGGGAAAGTGGAAGCCATGAATAAATCCTTGAAGGTTATCCTACAAAGGAAAATTAATAAATCTCGATCCAATTGCCACATTAAGTTGTATCCTGCACTCTGGGCATACCGAATGTCAGTTAAGACTGCAATTGGTTTCACTCCTTTTCAACTAGTTTACGGGTTGGAATCAATCTTCCCTGTGGAATGTGAAATTCCTTCTCTTAAGATAGTTGTTGAACTTATTTCATACACTAACAGTATTGAAGAAATCCTTGTTTATTTGGAGCATCTTGATGAGCAGTGTTGAGATGCAGCCACAATTAACGAAGCTCATAAGAATAGGGTGAAGGATTAGTACGATAAGACTGTACGCCCTAGGGTTTTATTTGAAGGTAACCTTGTCCTGGTCTATGATCAAGACAGGGATTCCTTGGGGGAGGGTAAGTTTAAATCCATGTGGTATGGTCCTTTCATCATTAAAATAGTCTTGAAAAAATGAGCTTACAAATTGGTTGATTTTAATGGAAACGAGCTGGTGGAGCCCAGAAATGTGCTCTATCATAAAAAAGTATTATGCCTAGAATTGACTTTGGTGTTGTACATATTGTATATTTTCTTGCATATATTTCTATATGTTTCATTTTGACATCGATGTTTTTAATCTGCCTTGGTAGGTATCAATGGATGATATGATCTATTTAGGATTTTTCGATGGTGCTAGTCAACATACCTAGAATTTGGCTTCCACCACTTGGGTAATTTACTATCCATCTGGTCAGTTGTTAGTCTCAAGGGGAATACGTATCGGTCCTACTTCGAATAATTTTGTCAAATATATTATTGTTGTTAATATAATATCTTAAAAAATATCTCTTGGTGTTGATTCATTAGTAGTATACTTGGATTCACAACTAGTGGTGTCTCAATTAAATAAAATCTGTCATGTCATAGATCCTTATTTACATCACCAATTTCTAAGAGTGAATTTATTACATAGAACATTTCATTTTATTAAATTATTGATATTCCACGATAAAAAAATTCATTTTTTGATTCAATAGCTAATCAAGAATTATATTGGCACATAAATCATTCATCACATTAAAAATAAAAAATAATCAATCATCATTTATATATATGAGTGTCACATCATGAAACTGTCAATATATAGATAGGAGTCATATGTTCAAAATGTCATACAAAATTGGGACAAAAATGTCCTACAAAATTAGGGCTTAAGCCTGATCATGTCTATCATAAAAAAAATCAAGTCATCCTTAATATATGTCTGAGGGCCCTACCCTGGATGTGCATCCTAGAAAAAGGCTATGCCAGTTTACAAAATTCGGAAAAGTCGCACCCACTCTCATGGTACACCAACCACATGCCTCTGCATAGCCTCTGGTAGATCCTCCATTGTCGCCATAGGCACTTTGCGAGTTAAACCCTCCAGGTTCCTATGTACAACATGAAGGACTCTCTCAGTATCAGTAGTGGCATTTTTCGCATCTCTTCCGCGACGCCTATGCCTAGGGAGACCATCAGGTCTAACTGGTCCCACATCTGTGTCATGATAAAAAATTTTGTAGCAATTTTATCTCGTCAAAAAGAATTTCATTTCATATTTTTGAAAAAAAAAAATGATATTAAAATCTTAAAAAAATCTTACTAATGGCTCCCCATGCAACATCGATTTGAAGTGGAAGATTTTGATTTTCTCTTAATTCCATGCCTGCATAGGGGTAGTCCTAAATGGTGATGTATTGTTCTCCCCACCAAAGGAAAAACTCATCATCAGAGGTAGTTCTAGGGACCTCGCCACCCGCTAGTATTTTCATCAAGTCAACCCACCTTGCTATGTGTGGATCTCTTGGGTTGCTGATGATAGAAATCACCTTGGGTAGAAGACCTAGTAATATATCAAAAAATAAAGTACAAAGTATTGTACCATATCCAAATTGTTTGGTACTCTTCTTCCGAATAGAAGCTAATTTATTTTTCATATTGGTCAGTAGATTTATGCACCAGACATATAATGTGGTTAGGGAATCTCTCACCAAAATCATTGTAGCACGCGACTCTTGATGCAAATATGTTGATCTAGCTACCTTGACAATTGTGCAAAGGATAATTCTCACATGTATTCCATCTACATATCTGATCGATATCTATTTTCCTACGTTTTGGGTATGTGCTGAACAATAAAGGAAAATGTATTCATCCATGTTGAGACCTCCTGGGGCCTTTCCTTGCACATTAATTGGCTCTCCTCTTCAGGAAAGTCTAGTGATGAAATATATATCCTATACTTTGATGCGCAAGGGCATATGATTAATCATAAAAGCATCCTCTTCTGGATCCCAATAATTTACAAGAATTTCTAGTAACCTTGTATTTATTTTCATATTTGGAATTTTGAAGAATTTCAATAAACCACATCCTCTGAGGCATCCAGTGCCAATGGATCCTTCATAACTTAATTTTTAATTACACTATGTTCCTTTTCCCTCCAACTGATAGACATCCTGTATCATTCAAGAATTTTTGTTTCATAAAACTGTGTTTCAAAAAATTGTGTTGCACATATGTGAGTTACCTTCATACACAGTCACGTGTACATGCGACTTCAATATGATCAACCCACGTATATGCAGAGGTTAAATCTAAAAATGAAATTTCTATGGTGAAATCGCATGGAAATCACTTGAAATGATAAAAAAATTCACTGAGAAAGCGATTGAGGGGATTATCACAGTGTTTCAGCTGAGAAATTGGGCAGATTGAGGTTGTTAGTTTTTTTCTCTAGAGATATTTTCTCCAAATGCCCAAAAAAAAATGAAAATTGTAAGTCAAAAAGGTGTATTTATATTGTAATTTCAAAATTTTCAAAAACCCACTTTTATAAAATTGATGTCTATTTTTAGAATTTTTTAAAATTTATGACCTTTTGGCTTGAAGTGTTGGGATGGATTGCTTTTCAGGAAAAATTGAATATTTTGAGACATTTTTTACCACTTTGATTCCATGACCACTGAACCATCATGGTAGGTATAATTTTCCTCACTGGCATTTATTTTAGGAAAAACCAATTTTACATTGCATTCTACATTCTAGCCTCCATACTGCGAAATGTTTTCATAGGGTCGATACCATCATGTTATGATTCTTAAAACCATTTTCACTCACCAACTTATAAAATCATGACATGGGTATATCCATCCTTTACATGGGCTTCCTAGTTAGACCCTCGCTAGCATATGTTTCCCATGATGCCAAAAATTGCGTAGGCTCGGGAGTCCTCTTTAGTCTCGCCATGACCTTTGTGATGAAGCTTCATTCGCCTTCTTATTCGATATCTTTATAGCTTTATACCCTAGAGGCTCCCTCTTGTTGAGTTGTTCTGATGCATTGCATGTTGACTATTTGTATCCTTTTGCCTTAAGCTGACTTCACTTGGACTCATGTATAAGCCACTTTTTGACCATTTTTTTATGCAAAATCAGTGTTGCAATCACTTAGCATCTGCATCTTGACACCCTTTACCTGTGGAGAGAACATTCCATTGAGTTTCATTTACTAGTTTCTCCACCTTGCATTGAGCATAGGAATTTTCCAGTCCCAGGAACTAGGGAATTTGTACCCCAATGCTTGTTCTTTCCACTATACTATAGGAATTATTTTATTCCTTTTCAGGCTTTTAATATGAAAAAAAAAATTATATATTTCAAAAAGAGTGGGAGCGGGACATTACTTCCATAATTGGTGGAAGTTAGAGTCAGTTGTGTCACCCTTGTAAAAAGAACTCAAAATAAAAATATTTTCTCCATTGGGATGGGCTTTAGTTTCACGTAGGAGATCCATAAACTTGTTATTGTGTAATTACTCCCTTGGTTGTTTATATCTTTCAATCATATGGAGGGTTTTTTTATGCCTCCTGCATGAAAAACTTATACAAAGTTATCATATGCTGCCATATAGTCACATTTGAGTCGTGCTTTTGTTCAAGGGAAGTAAACCTGAGTTATCATTTCTGTGGTGTCTCTTGACTCAATTTTTCAGTCGGCCATACCTAGTCTGTCAGAGTTATGTTCCATCACATCACTTGTTTGGTCCTTTGCTCGTGCTAGTTAAGAAGGTCTCCACTGAATTCTTTCTAGCAGGTTTTCTCTTATCGACTTCGACAAATTTATCTAAGAGTGGGCCTAGAGTTGCACCCTGGCCCTATTTCCATCATTGATAGGTGACCTTGTTCTCATCATCGATCAACATCATGGGTCTTGTATTGAGAGGTTTCCTTGTATTCTACGTCAAATTTCATTATCACACATTGGGATTCGTGTAATACCTTGGTTTTCATTTGACGCTATTAGTGGATTCCTCGCCCTTGTGTTAGCTTTCATTATTGGTTGGTTCAAAGGGTTTTTTTCGTGTGCTAGCTACATTTTGTGTATGCAGGAAATGTACTTCGGGTTGGTTACTTCATCTTTCTTCGTATGATTCCTTCCAGATTATTAGTCTATAAGTTTCACTTGTGCTGGAGTGATGTGGGCTGCCTTAATTCCCTCCTTCCAGTAGATCATTTCCCATTGACTCCAACTCATTTCTCTAGGAACAAGGTCTAGAGTACATTTTCAATACCTTAGGGTTTGCAATCATCAGTGGCATACTCCTTCACTATCGATAATGAGAATACGTTAATGTATCCTGATTGGTAGATTCTCTCAAGTGTTCGACTTCAAATCATTTATTCGCACTTGTTATATTGTACTAGGATACCTTGACTCTCATAATCATTAGTGGTGAGTTGTCTCGCATTTGTTAATGGTATACATCAATAACTGATAATCAAACGATTTCTCACATGATCGAATTTAGTTCATTTATTCCCATAGTGTAGAAATGTACGATGGTGATCGGTGAATATCTCAGGTTTGCATCAACATGTTTTGGTTCATTTGACAACTCCTTTTGTTTGGTACTTGGATATTCAGTTATGTGACTTCAGTGATCATATATATTCTCAGCATCGTTGATCAATTCTTCTATATGTGATATTATGACATGACCTTGTTATGTACTTTTGAGGTTGTGATCAGATGATCCACTATGTACTTTTCACTTTCCTTTGTACTTGTATACATATTGGATATCCTCCATACTTGATATGCGGACATGTTTTACTTTCACTGATAATTGGTATGCATGCCTCAGACATAAGGTTACATGCTTGTTGAGGAGGTAAATCCCCTTTGCGGACAGAGGCGATCCCTACTAGCCTAGCAGGGGTCTAGCAACAATCAAACAATGTTACGACGCAAGTTCCTAGTTACGAATGAAAAGACTAGGATAGAAGCCTACCTGGAATCCAATGCTATGATCTGAAGAAGAAGCGTCCCCATTCCTCAGCCTCAGCAGATCACAATCCCTCCACGATCTCCGTGGATGAACACCTGCACATGGAATAAGCAAACAGATACAAGCATAAAATCCGGCATACGTAACTAAACATCAGTCAGAAATGATGTTACTCATATTAACATGATGGAAAACAGAGTGGAACCATAATCGTAATCATCTATTAAATAACAAACGAAGAGAGATTACAACCATGTTCTGACGTCGTGGTCTCCTTCGAATGGGTCTCCAGTCGTTCACGTCTCGCAAAGCTCGCCAAGGAAAGGGAAAACCTCTCCAGAGTCTCTCGACGATGGTCTCCTTACTTGAGTCAGCCTTAAGGGAAAAAGAGGGCTCTTTACAGCACAAAGGCTCTTGGGAATATGGAGATTCAAAGCTTAGGCACTTCAAGACTAGCTTGCCATGGGATTGAGCAGGCTTTTATAGATGGGGAAGGAGGGAGTTAGGATCCCTATTATTATGGGATTGGCCCTATCAACAAGGAAGGTTCCATGGGAGGTGGCAAAACCACTTCCCTTCCATAGAACTCCCGCAGCCAAACCTCCCAACTCAAGATAGGCAATGGTTTATGAGTTTGTTGGAACTCAACTTCCGCCATCTTTATTTAAAAAACAGTCCTTAAATTGGGTGGCGCGACTACTGCTCTGTGACAGAGCGCCAGTTGGCGCGACCTCTTTGCAGGATTTTCCCCATTGGCGCGAGTACTGAACTGTCTGCCCGCGCCAATGCAAAAAGGGATGTTTTTTCATGATTTTTGCAAGGAGATGTCTTTAGGGCAAATGAAGCTCATGCTTAAAGGAATGCATTGATGATGTTTTCAAGGCATGACAATGTTCACAGGTCACAAAATGGGTCCTCCATTATGCGGGACGGGGAATGGTAGGGACGGTGACAAATTACTGTGTAACAGATGCCCCCTAAAGTATGAGGCCCGAGAGAGAGAGGGGTGAAATGCTTTACGAGAACATGTTCAACTGAATACCCGCCGTCGGAAAACCTGCGCAGAAAGATACAACTGATATCCCAAGTACATGATGTATATGTGGTATGGACGCAGCCATCCGAAACAGAGTATGCTATAATCCAGATCTAGGGTATGGGCGCAGCCATCCAACTAGGATCAAACAAATAGACTCAGGTATGGTCGCAGCCATCCAATCAGTGAGTCATGTACATAATGATAATAATCCACAATCGCAGCCTGGATTACAACAGACACAATCCAGGGTCTTGCGCTCCATCTCGACCCAAAAAAAGTACAAGTTCAAGCATGTGAATATGTGAGCTGAAGTCGAACATGCAAGAACATCGTCTGATTACCAGCCAATGATGAAAGCTGTTAACAGACGCGAGAGAAACCACCAATAATGACAATGGTCCTCAAGGTACTACAGGTACAATCTACAACGTGCGAATAAATGAGTTGACGTCGAACACCCGCAGAATCACTCGATCAGAGGTCAATGATGTAAACCTCACGTCGAATGCGACGAACCTGCCATTGAGGCATGCAGGCTCCAAGGTACCATCAGGAGTCTCTAGACCAACTTCCTGGATAATGAGTTGAAGTCGACAGGAAGTGACCTTGATCGAAGGTGGGCCATAATGATTCCCACATCATCGACACGAGACAGAGGAACATAATGTTTTGTTGTGAATCAGGATCATATGAGAAACAGAGGAAGGTTGATATTCGCAGAGGCCAACTTCTCTTGAACATATAAACGGCACGGCAATGGACTTGGCAGTATTTGACGTCAACAGATCAAAGGTCATGGCGACGAGGCAGTGAACAGATGAGAGGTCAAAAGAGATTACCCAAACCCATGGAAGCAAAGTGAAGCAACGAGATGAGATGTCCCCAACCCGACATGAATGCAGACAAGTGCCATGTTCAAGAGCGACATACTGCCGACGACAACGACGATGGTTCCATTTTTCCCCCACCATTTCTGGCGAGTACCCCAATTATTTTTGATAACAAGCTTGAAGGGGATAGCATATGCTTGTGATATAAGTCCGCCCTTCGGGCGAATCCATCCTAGTGCATTTAACGAGTCCCAGGAAGGAGAAACTCGGAGAACGTCATTTCGACTAGATCCGATGTCATCAGGGTTTAACGAGTCTGACAAAGGAAGAACTCGGTGTCTTTTCATGTTTAGAGAGTTTGAAAAGATAGCAGAAAAGAAAACTCCACAGGTCCCTTTTCGTAAATAGTTCCCCAGATCCGAAAAGGTAGAAAACAATATCCGGGAAAACCTCCTAGTCGCGATAGGCTAGGGTATTCCTTTTTCGTAATCGATCCATCCCAGCTCGAAAAAGGGTTAAACTTATACTGGGTGGATGTCGATTCACATCCATTTTAACGAGATCGAAACGACAAGGGCCTCGACAATCTTTTCATATTTAGAGAGTCAGAAAAGAGCTGAAAGATGACTCCAAAGTGACTTTTTCGTGTATTTACCGAGTCCGAAAAAGTATAAAATACAACTCGTTTCCATCGTTACAGTCGCAAAAACCTGCTGCTACACATACCAAGCAAGCGCAAAATCCATTTTCAACATAACATATGCAAATATTTGATAAAAATAACTTTTAACGTCGAAAAAGTTATAAATATGTCAAATTGGTAAAAATAAAATTACTTTTACTATTTACCTTGGTGAAAAGCAACAATGGTCCATTTGGAGCAGAAACTTCTGACGGTGATTGCGACAAATCCAGTTGACCATTCAGCTTCTCGTCTGTCACAGGTAAGAGGCACTCCTTTGCTCTTCATTTTCATTCATTTTTAAATAATTTTCCCTTAAAAATCAGTTCTATGTGGCCACTTTTAAAATTTTAGGGCTGTGCCCATTGGCGCGGGTATCGGGCACGGACCCGCGCCAATGAGCTCTTTTATATAAAGGGCTCGCGCCACGTGGCGCGACTGTTCACAAAATAGCCGCGCCAGCGGCCGAACCTAAAAATTCGCTCAAAATTTCGACATTTAGACCAAATTACATGGAATTTGAGGCTCATCAGAGATCTAACTAAGGGTTTTTGACCATATGAATGCAGGTAATCACTCAAAATGGCAATTGAATGGAAAGAACGAGAGCACGGAGAAGAGGAGGAACAAGCCATGCAAAGCCAAGCTTGCATGAATGCACTTAGAAACTGTGGGTTGAAAAAGTTCTTCCTCACACCATGTTTACGAGCTCAGCCCGAGCTCCTCCAGTATTTAATCAGTATCTGGGACGAACGTGACCAGGTTTTCCGGTTATGAGACCAAGTATTAGAGTTGGAGGTTTTCGATGTTTATTTTATCACTAGATTGTCCCGCAGAGGTCCGATCCCGGTGCTACTGGAAGCAGACCATCTGGGGAAAAGATGGAAGAAGTGATGGCACGAGTGTGCCCAGGAGCTCAAACGGGATCAGGTAGTAAGAAAGTGGATATCCATACTATCCCTGATCTGGCGTTGAGAGTGGTTCTCCATACCATCACGTGGGCTGCTGGATCGCAAGCTCCGCACGAGGCCACAAAGGCCCAACTCCTGCTAGCTTCAGAATGCATGGGTCCCCTGTTATATGACTGGGCAACAGTAGTGACAATTAATATGAAAAGGCAGCTCACGAAATGCAAACAGGGTAAACTGAAACAGTTCGGTTATGGTTCCATCTTGGTATCGGTCATTCTGGAACGTTTACCAATCTTCCAGGGCCAAGGGGCCGCAGTGGCGGATCCGATACCGCGAGAGCCAAGAATGGCTCGCTGGGCAGCATTGATGCCTAGATCTGGAGGTGGCCAACAGATGTCCTGGAAGCCAGAGTTTTTTAGGTGGTTACGGTGCCAGCTGATTGTCGTGGAAGACTGGCCCTATGCAGGAACTGACTTTACCGGGGACCCAGACCTCCCACTACCAGAAGGAGATGACTGGGACGAGGAGTTGGGTAAGACCTCATGTTTTTGATTTTATATTTATATGTTTTTTTGTTAATACACATTCGTCTTAACACATTTCACATATGCATGCAGATGTGGGACCTGAGAGACCAGCTGGGATGTCTCCTATCTCACGGAGGACACAAATCGCCCCTGATCCTCAGGGAGAGGGTACCGGAGGAGAGGAGTTGATCCAGAACCTCGAGGGGATTTCCCACAGGATCCCAGACTATGCCCGGCTGGCAGACGTACCGCTGGCATACCAGCGCCACACGGTGGGAGTTCCGAGTCGGATCCACCGAATCCTGAGGCGCTTAGTGCATGCAGTCACGTGCTATCATGAGCACCCTGCGGATTAGTCCTTAGGATTTATACCACACCTATTTTTTGAGAGACATAGCGTCTCCGGATGTACTAAGACGATTATGTATATTTTTGACTTTCGTGATGCACACTGTGCAAACATTTCGACACATATATATATATACATATGACTATTTTTGGATGGATCTTTCACATGTGATGATGTTTTCTATATGTCATGCAAATGTCTAATACAAATGTAATCTAATGTATCAGTTACATAACAAACGACCCAATGCGAAATGTATTCACACAATGTATCTACTCACACATTTCATTTTTATGCAAGCTTAAAAGCACATATGAACACACACACATATGCAAACTATGCTTGAAATGAGGAAGACGGGCATGCCCCCCAGCATGGTGTCTCAATTCGAGGTGCATGCCCCCCAAGCTTCAATCCATTGAAAATGGAGTGAAGGTTCGAAACAAAAAGTCGAATTGGACATGCTTGTGTTTCATTATTTTAACGAGGTTGACACACTTAAAAGAACCATCCTCAAACAGCTTGTTTCATTGTTTTTAGGAGCTCGACACAAGTGAAGGAATTATGCTCTGAGAACCTTGTTTCATTTTTCAAGGAGCTTGACACAGGAAAACGAACTATGCTCTGACAGACTACTCATTATGACGAACAAGAAGTCATGATTCCCAAGAGTTCCGCACCAGGTGGGAGGACAACATCTTGGAAATCAGGACCCAATGCCCCCAGTACACTATGCACAACAGCATCATCACTGAGTACAGGCACGGGGTAGGTTGCCACATAGTTGACCTGCGGTAAGGCAGATACAACGGGTGGATAGAAACTAGGAGGGGGTGATGGTGGACCAGCTGCCACGTTAGGACCAAAGAACAAAAGCTGATCAATGGTCACAATCCTTCCTTCATGCGGAAAACAGACCACACGAAAGAGGGAGGAGTCGAGCGCTCCCATGGCATAGGTGTAATCGCACCCCAGGAGCAGATTGAAATCCAAGGGGCCTGGAACCACCATCATGTCCATATGGACGGTTTTACCTCCCAAAGTAATCGGTAACCTTGGAAGGATCCCCAACGGTTGACTCATCCTTCTGTTAAAAGTCAACAGATTCTGCGTAACAGGCGCAAGCGGTGGCGAACCAAAAGCTTGCCAGGTAGTTAAAGACAAAATACTAACAGAGGCACCTTCGTCTATAATGGTGCTGGGTACAACCAGACCAAGAGCCTGTACTGTGATCTCGAAAGGCACATAAGACGGAAGGCGAAATCCTGCAAATCGATTCCAGTCAAAGGAAGCGACCAAACTACTCGAAGGGGCTACCATCAAAATGCGAAGGTCTTCCCCTGATGTTACGGAAGCAGAAGCCTCCTCCATGACCTCCATCTCGAAGGCGGGAGGAATATCCTCCATAGCCTCCATCTTGGGAGGCAGAGAAGAAGCTTCTTGAAGTACAGGGACAGGAGAATCTTTCTCCAAGTCTGAATAATCTGAAGAAATCAGAAGGACATGGGGGGTGTGAGATCCACTCTCGACATAAAATACTTGGTGCACTGCGGACGGGGCCAGTTCGACCGATCCGACGACCAATGGTTGGTCAGGGACGGATTCGTGAATTTGAATTTCTGGGGGAGTGGGATCGACCAAGGATGACTCTTGACCAATCGTAGGATCAGCTGGCGGAGGACTCAAAGAAAGCCGATTATAACTAGGTGGAAGGCGTGGTGTAGAAACAGTTGAGTTGTCCAAGACTTGCTTGGCTTCATCCATATAAGGACAAAGGTGAATGGCATGGTGCCCTTCACACAACTTACAGGGATTGGTGATCTTACCCTGCTTCTTAGGAGCCTTATCAGTACCAGTTGAAGACGTGCCCCCAACTTGGCTCCCGGAAGTCAAAGGTAATGGCGGATGGCCATCGGACCATGCTTCGAGCACCTTGGGGATGCCAGGGTAGTCTCGAAGAAGATGGTCTCCCGTGCACAACAGGCAAGGGAACTTGAATTTCCGTGGAGGGTTGGAAGGTTTATCAAGAGAAGATATTTCAGAGGCAGTAGCTGTACATTTAGCCTCTCGCTTATCAGACTTCTTCTTCTTTGTATTCTTCTTCTTCTTCTTAGCCACCTGGTTACTCGAATCCAGGCTTTCACCAGGCGAAGTAGAAGATGAGGATGCAGAAACAGGCGAAGGAGGGGAGAGGTCCACCTTGGAATCAACATGATGTTGTTCAGGTGGAGAAACTGATTGAACAGTATGGGAGACATTCGGGACAACAGAGGTTGAGAACAACCAAACAGGCAACCCAACAGTTAACCCAGGAAGGGACAACGTCGCCATGTAAGGAGCACCAACATTTCCAAAAGGAGGAAAATGACCAGGATTCCCTTCTAAGGGGATTCCTTGGTTGGTGAACTCTGAAAAAGTTGCCATCAAAACTCAAAAACCACACACGGGCTGAAAAAAGAGTCAAGAGCACACGATCAAACGGTCAACAAGCAATATCTAAGCGGGTGTGTAATCGTGGGTGATTAATTTTACCACATTGGAAAGTAAGAAATTCTACCGTTTCATATTTTAAGAGTCGAGAAACGATAAAAAGGTGACTCTATCTCTTTCAGATTTGACGCAAGCGTGAAAGGACAAGCGCTTGACGGTCTTTTCAAGTTTAGGGAGTCAGAAAAGACCAAATGACTGCTCAGGAAAAACTAGGCACAAAGGGTGTACCAAATATCCGTGAACTGCAATATACACCTTGGTTTCAATAATGAAACAGAAATCGACCAAGAACTTTTCGTACGTGTAGGTAGTCTCCCCGAATGCTGTGTTCGGTGTATCACGGGTATAGGGCAGCAGACTCGGCTTCTTGTGGATAAAGGATTGAAAACCTAGAGGGGTCTCCCTTTATATACGCGACGGTACGGGGAGCACAAGTCCGTACTAGCGCTGTCTAAAGCCAAAAGGCGAGCGACAGCTGCTAGGTTTAAAGACGCCGGAACACGTCTCTAGCCTAGACCTCTAAAAAATGTTTCGTTAAGTTTCAATGCTGCCTTAGGTTAATTGGATAGATTTTAAAGTTGATCTTCGATTAAGTTTCAATTTTCAGGCCCTATCGTATGTAGTGTCTTAAAAGACTCCTAAATGCAAAGCTACATGCCACAGTCCAACATTTCGTTCGATGAAAACTAGTTAGAGAAGAGTTGAGAGCTTTTACACAAACGAAATGAACGGAAGACAAACAATGAGATCTCTAATGCAACTAATGAAATTGAAAGCTTTTCATTCAAAACACTAATCACTAGCAAGATGGAAAAGATCACAATTTGCACTAATTAACAAAAGCAAAAGAGATTTTTTTTTTGATTTTCAATGTCTGATAGCTAATATGCACTAAACAAACTTGAAAACAAATGGAACAACTTGAGAAACGATATCCGAGAGAGCGAAACAAACAAATTTCACTCAACAACACAAGCAATTAGATCCCCAAATCGACCAAAGTCTCTCAAAACGAAGAAAAGACTCAAAAGCTTCCAATGGACCGTGTGATCTAGGTCCAAGGCAAGACCAAATGAATTTCGAATGAAGGAATGAACAATCACCCAAAAATCGCAACAAAACAATGAACAACTACTTAGAGGGTGTGGAGAATCAATCAGACAGTTGACAGGACAATCAAAACACCAAAACTCCCAAGGAGGGCTCGATACACTAAGCCACTAGATGCCCTAGGGCTTAAAACGTGAAATCGATAGATAAAAGCAAACAACCAAAGGACAGAGGTGAATTCCAGTCAAACAGGACTCCAACACACTCAGGCAGTCGGAAAATCAAGAAGAAAAACACTGACCAAACCCAGAGAGCTCAAAAATGAGGAAACTCAAAAACCTTACAGGAGTGGCGCGACTGTAAGGATGAAACTAGCGCCAGAAAGAAATTGGCGCGGGCTAAACAAAAGCAACATGCGCCAATGGGTGCGACTGTCGGGTTAAAAACCGCGCCAGTCGAGTTTCTCAGCCAAAATTAAAAAAAAGCTACTCCAGAAGCAGATCAATGCAAACTAAGCAAACCAAGAAGCAAAAACAGTGAAAGAACCTAACCCAGAAGGTTCATCAAGCAAGGAAAAACATAAAATAATCAAAGCGAGACAACACAAATGAGACAGTGAAATCCGGACGATCCCCAGCGGAGTCACCAAATTGTTGAGGAGGTAAATCCCCTCTGCGGACAGAGGCGATCCCTACTAGCCCAGCAGGGGTCTAGCAACAATCAAACAATGTTACGACGCAAGTTCCTAGTTACGAATGAAAAGACTAGGATAGAAGCCTACCTGGAATCCAATGCTATGATCTGAAGAAGAAGCGTCCCCGTTCCTCAGCCTCGGCAGATCACAATCCCTCCATGATCTCCGCGGATGAACACCTACACATGGAAGAAGCAAACAGATACAAGCATAAAATCTGGCATACGTAACTAAACATCAGTCAGAAAGGATGTTACTCATATTAACATGATGGAAAACAGAGTGGAACCATAATCGTAATCGTCTATTAAATAACAAATGAAGAGAGATTACAACCAAGTTCTGATGTCGTGGTCTCCTTCGGATGGGTCTCCAGTCGTTCACGTCTCGCAAAGCTCTCCAAGGAAAGGGAAAACCTCTCCAGAGTCTCTCGACGATGGTCTCCTTACTTGAGTCAGCCTTAAGGGAAAAAGAGGGCTCTTTACAACACAAAGGCTCTTGGGAATATGGAGATTCAAAGCTTAGGCACTTCAAGACTAGCTTGCCATGGGATTGAGCAGGCTTTTATAGATGGGGAAGGAGGGAGTTGGGATCCCTATTATTGTGGGATTGGCCCTATCAACAAGGAAGGTTCCATGGGAGGTGTCAAAACCACTTCCCTTCCATAGAACTTCCGCAACCAAACCTCCCAACTCAAGATAGGCAATGGTTTCTGAGTTTGTTGGAACTCAACTTCCACCATATTTATTTAAAAAACAATCCTTAAATTGGGTGGCGCGACTACTGCTCTGGGACAAAGCGCCAGTTGGCGCGACCTCTTTGCAGGATTTTCCCCATTGGCGCGAGTACTGAACTGTTTGCCCGCACCAATGCAAAAAGGGATGTTTTTCATGATTTTTGCAAGGAGATGTCTCAAGGGCAAATGAAGCTCATGCTTAGAGGAATGCATTGATGATGTTTTCAAGGCATGACAATGTTCACAGGTCACAAAATGGGTCCTCCATTGTGCGGGACGGGGAATGGTAGGGACGGTGACAAATTACTGTGTAACAATGCTTTAACTTCACTGAGAATGGGTATGCCCGCCTCAGACGTGAGCTTACTTTCTAATCTCTTCCATTGGTTTTTGGTAGGATAAATTCTGGTGAACTCCTCCCAAGTCCTCGAATGATTATTATTATAAAATTACATTAGAGAACTTTTTAGGTCTAAAATGGGCCTCCTAAGAAAAATGAACAACCAAAATAAAATTTATAAGAACCAATAGAATTAAATATGATGATGTCAACCATGGGGACAATTCACCATTTTTGGGGTAAAAATGTAAAAAGATTAAAAATTAATAAAATAATAAAACAAAATTTTCAACTTATAAACTTATCTCCCTAAGGGTTTACTCAAATTTTGAGCGTGGGATAAGTACTTGGTGGATGCAAAATTTAATTCTTAACCCAAGGAGTACCCATGTTGCATACTTTCGATGGACCCTTCTACACGAAAAATGAGAAATACATGAAAAAACGTGATTGAAATCATGTTTTTCATGTATTTCTCATTTTTCGTGTAGAAGGGTCCATCGAAAGTATGCAACATAGGTACCACTTGGATGAGGAATCACATTATGCATCCAACGAGTTTTCCCACTTTAAATTTGAGTAAACACATAGGGATATAAGTTGAAAAAGTAGTTTTTTTCTTTTTCCCTCTAAAAATTGATGATGTAATCTAATATTATTTTATTATTTCCACTATTATTTTATAATTTCCTTAGGAGGCCCATTTTAGACCTCAAAATTCCCTTAATTATATATTTGGGCCATGAGGTACCCCTTATAACCTCATATATCAAGGGGCATTTGTTATAGCATCATTTTACACCTTTGTATACTTGATGCTCCGAGTTATGGCCTTGGGAAACCCTTTCCCTTTAGACTTGGTCCTTTATCTAAAAAAATCATTTTTAATTACATACACAACTCTCCCCTCTCAAAATATCATGAACATGCAGGTCTAATTATATCCAACCCGTGTATATAATTTAAAATAGGAAAAAATATAAAATTCCCTATTTTCTAGGCGGGGTTTACGAGATACACCGGAGGCCTACCTAAAAAATCCCATGGCCTAACTATATTCCAAATGAAACAATTATTTTGGGGTGGTATAAATACACCTCATGTGAAGTCCTTAAGGGGGGAGAGAGAGATAGGTATTGATATTATATCCATTTAGTCCCTGATCAAGTTTGATTTATCCTTGTGCCTCCTGCACTCCTAGATTGTGGAAACCCTTGTTTCCCTCACAAAGATGTTCATTCCTCTTATATGACATCCATGTGTATTATTTTGGAAGAATATTGTTGAGCCTTGGGTTGGACGGATCTAGAGGAAAGTTTCGCTTGGAACCGTGGCTAAATCGGGTGGAATTTCTCCACACTTCTTTTCATTAATCAATAAAGAAGCTTTGTCCCATTCTTGATGTTCATGATCTTAATGCTTTATACATGTTATGATCCTACTATGAATGATTTCATTTTTTTATTCTTATATGCTTATATGATCTAACACTAACATATTTAACATGCTTTCATTTATTACTAGTATATGTGTTTTTCTTGAGTGAGTTGCAATTTTTGGATCACTAGGAGAAGCAGAGGGTTTGAAACCCGTGGGATCACCTTCAAATGTAGGACCTACGGTTACTACCCCTTCTTCCCATTTTACTAGTTTTAGCATTAGGAATGTAAATTTGTATGCTTCTTTCTCTGTTGGGGTTCCCAACTCAAACCCTAGGGTACTTCATCCCCTTACACATATGCTACATTTTTTGACGATATACAAAGAAGTAAATGACTCTATGAGTCAACCAGATATGACCTTTCTACATATTTGATTCAACATTACATCACATGCCAAAAATTATGGTATTACATGACTTGACCATAATAGTGTATACATGACTAAAATTTACAATGATTTATGACCTTTACATCAAGATACATATATGATATTTATAACCAAGACCAAAGACCTCAATAATACCATGATATTCATTAGAAACCATCATACACCAAATAGGATCTGTACCATGAACATTATTATACAAAAAAGAGCTCACAAAATCATAAGGCCAATAATCCACTAGTAGGAATGTAGCAAGTGCTCCCCTGATCCTATGCCATTTGTTCACTGTCATGTTTGATCACACCTTACTTAGTCATCAATAATATATTCAAAGTAACTTGATTAACCAGTAAAGAAATAATTACATATTACAGCAGCCATCATAACCCATCATTACTTCAAGAATTATTTGGGAAAAAACAGATTGTAACAAGTCAACATCAAAAGTGGAGGGTCAAAGAAATACTGATTGAAATATATGAGCACCTCTCCTTGAATCTGTCCCATAGTTTCTTCTTAATAAGGAAACATTCACTATTGTCAAGAACCAAAATCACATATATATGTGATTATCCTTCATGTGATCCGTGTATAGATAGTATGTTGTGTAAATTCTAGTATCAGCTCCCCCTAAAAATGAAAGATATGTCAGAATAATTAACAAAGTGATGAAGACAAGACACTTCCTATTTTTTGTCTGAGATATTCAAAGGAATCACATGGAATAGTATTTGTAAATATATATGCAACTTGTTCCTTTGAGGGAACACACTCCAATTTGAATTTTTTTTCAAGAACTTGTTCTCTCAAAAAGTGATATTTGATTGGAATATGCTTGTTTTTTGAGTGTATGATAGGGTTTTTAGAAATAATTATGGCACTGGTATTATCACATAGAATAGGTATAGGTTTAGGCCAATTTATTTTAATATCTTGCAATGTTTGCATCACCCAAAGAAGTTGTGTGAAGCAAGATGCAATAGAAAAATATTCTTCCTCAGTATTAGATAAAGAAATAGAGCTTTGTTTTCTTCTGAACCATGATACCAAGCGGGGTCCCAAATATAATTCTCCTCCACTAATACTTTTCTGATTATGAACATTTCCTTCCCAATTTGCATCTTTGTAAGCATGAAGAGAAAAATATGCATTTTGGGATACCATAGACCATAATATTGAGTTCCTTGTAAGTACTTGAATATTATCTTGACTGCATGGAGATGAGTTTCATTAGGATTTGTTTGAAACTGTCCAATAATACCAGCTACATGCATGATGTCTGGTCTTGTGCTTGTAAGGTAGAGTAAGATCTTGATCATAGATTTGTATTCTAGTTGGTTTACTGAGGGAGAATCATTGTGGGAACTGAGATTACATTACCATTGGTGTGGCATACAAGCTTGCATTCTTCCTTTCAATATTTATTCAAAATCTACTTGAGGTACATAATGCTTGAGATACCATTATTTCCTTGTTGAACTTGAAGACCAAGAAAATATGTTAGTTCACCAAGTAAGGACATTTCAAATTCTTTTTGCATGACTGAAGCAATTATTTGACTCGTAAATTCTTCATTGCTTCCAAATATAATCTCATCTAAAAAGTTTACCTCATCCATCTTTATATATAGATTTCTATCTAGAGACCCCTTAGTGAAACCTTGTTGTTGAAGATGCCTGCCAACATGATAATAACATGCATGAGAAGCTTGTTTTAGCCCATATAATACCTTGTTGAGTTTGAAAAAAATATTTTTATCATTTCCTAAAATTAAACCTTCAGGTTTTTTAATATAAACTTCTTCTTCTAGGTCCCCATTTAGAAATGCATATTTAACATCCATTTGATATACTTTAAAATTATGAAAGCTTGAAAATGCAAGGAAAATTTTTATGGCTTCATGTATAGCTATGGGTGCGAATGTTTCTTCAAAGTATATTAATCATTTTTTATCATAGCCCTTGCATACGAGTCTTGATTTGTTTCTAATTACTTCTCCATTTTCATTTAGTTTGTTTTTGAATACCCATTTTGTCCCAATAACATTTTTGTCATGACATCTTGGTAATAGTTCCCATGTATGGTTCTTTTCTATTTGATAAAGATATTCATCCATTTCCTTAACCTACATTTCATCTTGTTTTCTTGATTCACATTTTGAGGTTCAATTGTGGATAGTAAGGCTAGATAACCGAAAGTCCCAACAAGAGTTTTTCTACTTTGTACTCCTGCTTCCTTTTCACCTAGAATTTGAGATTCCAGGTGATTTTTATGAACGTACCTTGAAGGAGTATTTTCTAATTCTTCTTTTCTTTCAATTCCTTATTCTAATGCTTCATTGATTCCCTCTCCTACATCCTTTTGGCTTGTTGTAGGAATATATTTGTCATCTTCTGGTGCTTCCTTGTTGGTACATGTGGATGCTTCATCAATCACAACATCAATACATTCACAATATTTTGAAGTCTTTTATTGTAGAATTTATATCTTTTACTTCTAGAGGAGTATCCAAGGATAATTCCTTCATGATCTATATCTTCAAACTTTCCAAGCTTATCATCATTATAATTTATGTAACATTTTTTTCCAAATACTCTAAAATGTTTGACAATTGGTGCCTTACCAAACCATACTTCATGAGTTTTATCATTGTTTACTTGAATACGAGGATATTCACGGTTGTATGTGCTTATACCCCACATAAAGTATGAGGTGTTATGGACTCATCAAGCATGACACATGACATTTGTTGGATTTTTTTGTTCATTATTTCTGCCATTCTGTTTTGTTGAGGAGTTTTAGCTATAGAAAACTACCTCTTGATGCCATGCTGTTCACAAAAGTCAAAAAATTCATATGATATAAATTTTCCTCCTCTATTATATCTAAGACATTCTATTTTAAAATCTAACTCATTCTCTACTAGAGATTTGAAGACCTTGAATTTTTCAAATGCTTCATCTTTATGTTTTAATAAGCCAATCCAATACATTCGAGTAAAATCATCAATGAATAATATGAAGTATTGTTCACCTCAAGGAGACTTATTTCTCATAGGACCACACAAATCAGTATGAATAAGTTTAAGTGAATAAATGGAAGTACCTTCTTTGGCATTAAACTGCACCCTGGTTTTCTTACCGAATTGATATGATTTGCATATGGTACTTTCTGGTAGAGAGATGTTTGGAAAGTCACACACTACTCCCATTCTTCTTGACTTATGTAATTAATTGAAGCTTAGATGTTCCAATATTTTGTACCAGAGCCATCTTTCTTCTAATTTTCTGAAGTAACAATGTTATAGACCGCCTTCCAAGACATAGACATTACCTAGATTTCTTATTCCCTTTATTATGATCTTACCTGTATCAAGATTCTGTACCACACAATGCTTTGATATGAAGAAAACGTCATGCTCTTGGTCACATATGACTAACACTCAACAAGTTATGTTTTAATCCATCAAAAAACCAAAAATTTCCAGCTTTATCCTTTTCTTTCAGCAAAATAGTTCATTTTCCTTTAATAGCTGACGGTGAATTATTTCCAAATGTTACATTCTTTTCTTTATTTATTTCATTAAAGGACATAAACTTATATTTATCACATGTCATGTGCTTTGAGCATACACTTTCAATGTACCACAAATTTTCTTGATCTCCTACATACAAATCTAAACCATGACTTTCGAATTCTATGGTTTTATTTTTCCATACCTTAATTGTTGTTGTCTTTTGTTCATTTAGAAGAGTTGGTCTCATTTTTATTTTGAGTTCAATCTCTTTATGCCCAAAGTTATTGAAAAAGTAACATTTTGTTTCATCTTGGAGAGGTGAGAAATTTTTGTAGGAGTATTTATTTGATCCAATATCATTCTTTTGTTTTGTTGCTTCTCTAGTCATGGGATTTCTATAAGCAATGCATTGAGCAACCTTATGACCAGAGTTGTGACAATTGAAACATTGACCATTGAAGTAGAAATTTTTGGGATTATAGTTCCTTTTTGCGTAGTTTCTATTTTGATTGTGGTATGAAGTTTTTACCTTCAAGAAATTTGATCCCTTATTCCTTTTTTGATAGTTGGAACTTTGTTGATCGTTTCCCTTTACTACATTGAGATAACTTCTTATACATGTTTCAGAGGATTTTGATGATTCTCCATTATATCCAAGAGCCGTTTTTATTAGAGGAGAGCGTTGTATGTTGATGATTTCTTCTAGGGTCTCAAATCCTTTAGTAAATTTAAGATTTATAGCTTTTGTTTTCTCAATTTCCTTTCTTAGCTTAATATTTATAATTCTAACTTTTCATTATGTCTCTCCATTTCTAGAATTTTTTTCTTCAGTTCTCCTTCTACTAATTTACCTTCTTCTAGAAGAATTTTAAGCTGAGTTATTTATTCAATGATATTATCCTTTTCTTCTAGGGAACCCATAAACACCTCATTGAAGTCATCAATACATTTAACTATAAATGCCATAAGTAATTTATATTCTTGATGAGACTCACCTTCTTCACCATTTGAAAGACCATCACTATCTTCATGTGTGTAGAAACTTTTATTGTTTCCAAAACTTATTCTAACAATAATTTTTGTAGCATCCTTTCCTCTCTTGTGGTTTTATTTATAAGGGAATTTAGCAGCATAATGACCAACTCTTTCACAAGAAAAAAAATTGAAAGGAAGCTTACATCTTAATATTCCAATACCTACTTGGTTTTCTTTACAAAATTTTCCTCTTCTTCATCTAATACATAACCTGATTCCTTGAGTTAATCCATTTCTTTTCCTTTAGAAGTAGTTTTGAATGTAGCTTATTTGATATATGAGGGACCCCCTTTTCTCATTTCATAGGCTGTTAAAATCCCATGAAGTTATTAAATAGTGATGTTCTTCAAATCCTGCATTTCTTCAATGGCATATATTTACGAATCAAATTTTGGGGTTAGATGTCTTAACATTTTCTCAACCAGTGATGATTATTTTACTTTGTCACCAAGATTTTTCATTAAATTAATGATCTCATCAACCCTAAGAAAGAAACTTGAAATACTTTCATCATTATGCATTATGAGAATTTCAAATTGAATTCTAAATTTTTGAAGTTTGGAACTTTTTACCTTGGTGTTTCCTTCATAACTTTGCATGATCTTGTCACTATAGCCTTTTCAGTATTTAGCTACATGAATTTGAAAAATTTTGATTCTTCCAAGCTTCCTAATAGAGCATTGACAACCTTTTCATTGGTCTCATATTTTTTCTTTTCTACTTCATTTTTGGGAATGGAGGATGGATATTGATAGCCTCCTGCGATGATTTCCCAAACATTAGCTCCAAGTGATTGTAGGTAAGCTCTTGTTTTTAATTTCTAGAAAACTATATTGGATCCATTAAACAATGGTGGCCTGATAGATGTTTCTCCCTCTTGGTTTCTCATATTAATGAATCTTCCTTCAAGTGATCAAGCTTCTTCTAAAGAACCTGCTCTAATACCAATTTTTAGGAAAAATATTAATGTGGGGGGGGGGGGGGGGTGTGAATCAATATTTTAAACATTTTATTCAATTTTCTTTTTGTATTACAATTTCTATACATGATTTTTATTCAGTGAAGTTGTGTATAAATGCTAGTGAACTAAATTTACATATAATTCAGAATGTATTGTTCTTTAACCGGTGCATCATTTCTTCATTAAACATGTATTAAGAAGAAAATATGAGTAGTAAGGAGTAGATAGATCATCAACACATAGAAAACACATCAACTCACATGAAAACCAAGATTTTAAGGTGGAAACCCAATGTGGGAGAAAACCACTACTGCTTCCATATTTTTCTTATTCTTTTATTATAAAGAAAAATTTCTTACAATATTGTACTGGTGCACACTTATACCAGTTAGTAGGAACCTACCTACAAAAGGCTACAACCTTCTTTCAATTTATAGCTTCTATTGGAAGGGAGATACAACCCCCTTTACTAAAGACTATTATCCTCAGTTCTTTGTGGATCACTTTTTAGAATGTTTCAAACTAGATCTGTTCCCAATAAATCTGAAATCAATTTCTCAAATACTGAATCATAAAATCTTCTAATGTAACCAATGCAACTAGAAAAAATAAAATCATTACACATCACCCCAATTCAGAGTCACTCATCAATATCAAAACATTGTTACCCAACACAGAAACCAACTTCTACCACTGCAAAACCAGTTCAAACATGCATCAGATTGTATACGTGACTATTCTTACTCATACATGCATATGTATGTGTTTTCCATGAATAATACCTGCATACAGATCTCATAATATTGATAAATGAATCTAAATCACTGTACCACTAAAAAAATCACCCAAACATATATTGAATCCAACATAAATCACTAAAAAAAATATAGATTATCACATAACACGATCATCACAAGTCAATGATTTACTTAATAATCAATTCAACCCAAATAATACTATCTAACATAGATTATTATAAGATAGACTTAATCGACATACATCAAAAAACATAACAGAATATATCAACCTAATCATCAGCTCATATTTCAAAACCCTAGCAAATTTACGTGACCCTTATAAATAATTTCCATGTATGTATGCGCCTTTCATACTTGACACTAGTGCAAACAAATATTTCCATACTACGAAATTTATACATGGCTAGCTAGAAGAAGATCCACGTATATATGTTACCTCTCAGTGGAAAACCATCGTATAGATATAAAACCATTGATTTATGCTTTTTCAACAACCACAAAATATACTTCGCAACCCTTACTATCTCATACTCATGTCAGAATATCATTGGTACCACAAATCTATCACAGTTAGATATTTTCAACAAGGAAATCAAACAAGTACATATGATACTATAATTTAGATATTTTAGGTCCGTGTCTTTTCCTTTCTCCTTGGTGCACACCTGTTTTAGATCAAATGATTCATAGAAAACACAAAACTTTCACACCTAGCACTTTGATCTCCATATCCTAATATAGATTAGGCCTTATCTAATACCTTAGGCCAATCCATTATTAATTTCAATGGTATTATTTAATGAGATCAAATATATGTTTTTGCACCAATTACTATGGTCCAATACCATGGTAAATACCCATGGTATTTAGAAAACCATGGTGTGCAAACTGTATGCTACTTTTCTTCACCATTCCTGCGCATGTATGTGTCCTTTGTTCACAGGATCTGGGTATACTTCTCAAAACATCACCTTTATCATTCCTCTATCTCTAAAATTTTATTCCTGTATCCAATCTCTCCATCACATGTGTATTGGTCTTTATCATGTTGCCATATTTATCAAGTAGGTTTCCATCAAGGACAATAGATTAGTCATAATGTCAATAATATATTTTGTTTCTATATTCCAGATATATATGTTAACATCAAGCAGTAGTTCACATGTCCATTATATTTCAAAACCTTTTCCCTCTATATGTCCATATGCATATGGAATTGATAATTTTATAATATAATCTTTCCAATCATTGATGCATTGCTCTTGTTCATTGTTTATAGCATTCAGGTGTTTTTTTAGGAAATTGGTAGCTCTATTGTCATTGCAAATGAAACAATTGTAAAATTTTTATGAAAATAATTTTCTCATATTAGACATATAAAACCACGGTGCAAGTGTGAAAATAGACTAAAAAAATTAGTCATGGCTGTCATTGAAATTTTGTCGATAGATCAAGAAGCCTTGTTCAAATAAGATTTGCTCAATTGATAATATGTCAAAGTGTCCAAGTGATAATTGGTATGAACAAATGCATAAGACAATTGATTTATTTATTGAAGCTACAATACCTAATGTGATATGTAACAAGAGTGGTTCAAAATGTCCACATGCAAGGCTTTAGTTACGTAGAAAACAATTATGTTGATAGCCATCAATGTTTGAATTGAACTGTAAATATGTTTGGCCATTTGTAAATAACCAAACATTGATTGGAATTGGCAACCATTTGATACAAAACACATCCCCCGATAAGCTAATTGTAGATGGAGCACAAATAGAAGAAGGTGTAGACAATATTTCCAAGTACATGTCAATATCATTAACATGATGAAGATCCTAAAGATATTCAGGAGTCAATTCTGTATGCAATGAATAAAAAGAACCATCATGTCCATGTGATAAAAAATGTCAAAAATGGTTTACAATTCCATGTCATATTTCAATTGAAGTACGGTGAAAGTTAATAAGAACAACATATGATTCAAATAAATAGTCATTAGGATAATAGAAGAAATTCTCTAATCTATGTAAATTGAATCCAGATAACTTGTGATCAATTTCTTACAATTTTGATCCTTTCAATGCAAAATTATTTTCAATTTTCATGAAGTATATTGAGACAATGTGACAAATTGTCCAAATGTGAAAATGATTTATAGCATTAAGAGCATGGATTGCATTGAATGTTCAATTACCAGGTATTATACTAGAACATTTTTAGACCTTATATATTATGTACTCTACATTGTCTTTGTGACTATATTTTTTTATTGGTTTTTGTTTTACAATACTCCAAAAATGAATACCAAGCACTGTGAAAAAGGAGTAGATGACATAAGGAACCTTTAAGATTTCATTCTGTGAATTTGAAATATAATTTAAAACTAAAGACATTTATCTATTTAAAATAATACCAATACAAGCATTATTATTGTTTTAACAAATTTCAAAAAACAATATTTTATTTGAAAAATTACATAAAAGAATTCGACAATTTCTGTAAATTATTTTCAAAATTTATAAATAAAATAGAATCAAAACATTAATTTCAAAAACCAATTACAATATAGATTTATATAATAAACGACTTTAATTTAAAATAACACGCATAAAACTAGTTAAAACGATAATCATATCCAAAAGTTTATTGAAATAATAAACATATTCAAATGCTTATTTCTATAAAGCTATCAATTGCACCATATCTAAGTTACTAACCTACTGCTGCATTATAAAGACATTATGATATCAAATAAAATCTAAATTATTTAGGTTCCTAGAATAATGCAATATTTGCTTTTTAAGACTTGGTTCAAATGAATATAGTTCCAATTGATTGAGAATACCTATGGTTAACAAATGAACATTTTAGTCTTTTTAAATATGTCCATTATAGAATTTAAAGTGATTGTCATAGCTAGTGTGTGCATATAGGGGAACAAAACCTAGACGTAATTGGTGGAAAAGAGCAATGCATTTGGTTAGTGGAAAAGGTGACAACTGAAAACCTAATCATTTATATTTCTATGTAACAAGAAGCACCAAGGAAACATTGTAAGTGTTTTGGTTAATAAAACACACCACACATTGTTGTTTTTTTGCACAAATACCTATGGATTTTTTTTGTCATAAAAATCTAGTATTTTTGTTATAGATGATTTTAGAATTCTTCTATGCAGATTGTCTCTTTATGATCTATGCTATAATAAAATCAATCATATTAGTTCTATATACTGTGTCTTCATGAATTTCTTATATATAGTTCAAATGTATTCGTAATCACCCACTGATCATTAATAGATTGGCATATTTAGAATGAGAGTACATGAAAACCATAATGCTTTAAAAAGTAGGATTATTTGCATTATTAATTGTAGCATTTATAGTATTGTATCCATCAATTTATGCAACGTACACAACACTTGTGTACAAAGGAAAAGTAACATTGCATTCAATGCTACTGGAGCATATATATATATATATATATATATATATATATATATATATATATATTATGTTCAAATAAAAATGACCAAAGGTGGTCAATGTGCCTTTGTAGCATATTGTCTTTTAGCCATTGCAAGCATAATCTACTTTGTCATAAAAAACAAACAACATTCTAGTCACACATGACTAAATAAATTGAAAATAAAAAATCATCACTCAATTGTAACCATAGTACTGTAACTCCATTAAATTATATATCAAGGTGGGCAATGTGAATTTATATCATATTGTTTGCTAGATATTGAAAGAATTATCTATTATGTCATAAATAACAAACAACATTCTAGTCACAGAAGACTATAGAAATTGCAAATAAAAACCATCGCTCAAATGTAATCATAGTACTATAACTACATTAAATTGCATATGCACTTTAATAAATGTGTCAATTTGAGAAAAATATAATGCACCAAAATTGACTAGAAATTCAATAATTTAATCTTCTATAGCCTCTCATCTTGGAATAAAGATTCCAAGTAGAAATATACAGCATAAATGATTACGAGATATAGAGGTGCATGCAATATCTGCTGATTTTAGCATTATAGTTTGTGAAAATTCTTTCTCACGTGAGACCTAGTGAATCAACAAATTTATAATTTAAATCACACAAAAAAATTGTTGCATGTTGGCCTTTGACACTCATTCATTTTTCTCTGGATTTGAACAAATATATTGCATACATCAACACCAACATTTGCACCAATTTAAACTGCAACTAATCCACCTGCCATATAAATTGCATTTAAAATGCTCATTCTTTTTCTTCTTCTTTGTTTTATTTGCAGAATCCAATTTCTGATTATCTATCTCCTCTTCTATAAGTTATTGCAATGATTTTGGTAATTGCACAACTACACATTCTATGACTTGAAATTATTCACATTTGAATAACATTGTTTTTTTAACAGATTACACCCAAACTAGTAGACATCACTTGAACTAAGTATATCATCAAGTCAAATAATGATTTAAAAATGTACATAATACCACTCTTTAAATTCTTTTTAGTATCAACTACGATACATAATACTAGGAAAAAGTGTTCTAAAAACTAATTTCGTTAGTCAAATATGTTCAAATGTAAATAGATAGACATTATACTTTGAATCATAAGAAACTTCAATTCTCCAAAAATTCAAATCTAAGTATCGAAAAATATTTGAAAAAGCTTATAATTATCTTTAAGTGTTTATACATTAAATATTATTAATTACCAAAATTGAAAGTAACAAAGGTTGTAAAGTTCTTTAATACCTTCTAGTTCCCATTTGTCTTTTATTGTTTTTCACTTGTTTTGAAAAAAATGCACATGATTGATATATAAAAACATTAATATTATTCCATAATTCAAAAAATTTAAAAATTTTAGCTTGCCACCTAGACATAAATAACATGTAATTTAACCCCAATTTAATGGACAAGAATACAATTCATTTAAAATTTCTAAAAAATATGTCAAGTTTTGGATATTTCCTAGTCTAGCTAAAAGTATTTAGCACTTTAAAATTCAGAGAAAATTCAAACTTGCACACATGTTTCAAACATATTAATCATTAGGAGAAAATATTTATAAACTAAAAAACACATGCATAATCAATTATTTCTTAGCCAATATAGCAATGATTAATATGTGACCCATAAATAATAATAATAATAAAACCATTTAGATCAATTAATGGTCCTTAATGACCCTTAGTATTAATTAAACGTAATTAATTGCTAATTTAAATATAAATAAAGTTTACATTAAATAAACTTTATTAATCTTTTTGTTACTTGGAATTTTTTGGTCGACTCCTGCTTTCTCATCATCCCTCCGTTTGCTCCATCTCATATTTATTTCATCAATCCTCCTCTCTTCATGGTAGGTTTTGTCTTGAGGATGGGTCTTGATCTCAAATGTAACGTAGACGTAAAAATGAATATTGTGGAGATTCTGAATTCCCCAACTCAAGTTATAATCAATTTGCATGGCATCATTACTCTCAAATCACAAACAATAAAAATCTCACCAAATATCAACATTAATGTATATGTGAATAATTTTGATTAAAATAATATTTGAATGAAACATATATCACAACGTCCATTGAATTTGTTAGGGCTACCATATTGTAGCAAGAGTCGTAGTTGAGAGTTTCTAGAGAGACCATTCAAATGACAAGGATGGTCTCCAACGTCATAGTGGGGGTTGACCTTTGACTTGCTTTCAGTAGGGGAAAGATAATAAATATATGAGTATAGTTGTGCATGTTTACAGGGAGCTAAATTGGTTAGAGATTGTCATAATATCATTCAAAAGACAAGGTAGACCTTCGACCTCATAGTCAACCCAACCTATGACTTGCGTCTAGGAGGGCCCACAAAATAAATATATGTGTATAGTTTGTGTATTTATAGTTTATTATTATTTTTTTCCATATAACATATTATTTAATAAATTTTATTTAAAATACTTCATTTTTTATCAAAAAATAAATAAATTGAATTACTTATTTTTACAAGATAAATTTATTTAAATTTATTTAAAGTAATTTTATAGTAATATTATTATTCTCTCTATCTAAAAGTTTAAGATAACAAATCCAAAAACTATGTCCAAATTAAAACAAATTACTATTAATATGTTTAAAAGATATGAACTCGTGATCCCTCCTTTAAAAAAAAATTGAATATGGTTGATAAATTACAAATGTAAAAAATAACTAACTTAAATTCCAGTTGCAACTTCAAGATCGCTAGAATGTCAAAATTTTCCAAGATGGTTCAGAGGTCAGCCTTTTCCTTATGATTCTTCTCCATAGACATGCTGACTTCCCAACCAGGAAGTCGGGCCCGACCTCGACTACGAGTTTCGTCTGAGTCCAAAATACCCCAAAAAATTGAGATAGAGAGGGATGCACTTATTCTTAATTTGATTTTTTTTAAACATACTCGTACAACCGTGGCTCAAGCATGTTCGTTTATCTATAAAACGGAGGAAGAATTTACATTAGGAAATCCCACCATTGTAAACTCATAATACTTGTAGCATTGGTCTCAAAAATTGTCCAATATTGTTGAAGGTTGAATTTAGGCTTTAATTATTTTAAGTTTTTGTTTTTATAGATGGGAATTATGTGATATTGTAATTTATGGTCAGTGAAACTATAAATTTCATTCCAATAAATTTAGTGTTTTAAAAAACAAATTTGTAGCAACATTTTTGCCTATGACAATGGAGTGAACGTAAAATCCACGAGAAAACTCGGATACACAGACTGAAACTATAAAATAAAAATTTAACGATCTAACATGAATTATTTATTTATTTATTCATATGTTTATTGCTCAAGGACCTTAAGGAAATGGAAAGATCAGTCAACTTTCGACATCACAAATTTTAGAAACTTAAAACACTACATTTGTTCCGAGCCTAAATTAGCTCATCATTATTTTCTTCACCAACTAGATATTTATGCTAATGGAAATCTGACTCCCCAACTATTTAAAATACCACAATATGGAGTTAGGGTCAAGATATTTTTGATGGGTTTTTTGGAAACGGAAACATGCTTCAAATTCTGACATCGAAAATTTTAGAAAGTTAATAATTAACACATCCTTGTGTATATGCGCCACACCCAACTAAGCTCGAATTTATTTTATTCCGTAGCTAGATGTTTATGTCAATAGAAATCGAAGCCCCTGACTATATAAAATACATGATATGGATTTGGAGTCGGCACCTTGCTCACGAGCCTTATGAAAATGCAAAGATGTGTATATTTACAACTTCACAACTTTCAGAGTGTTAAATTCCTGTAAAACTTGGTTGTAACCGCTACATAAAAACATGGAATCGGGGCAGGCACCTTGATCATAGGACTTGCATAAATGAAAATATGGCTCGACTTCTGACTTAGTTGTGGTCATTTACTACTTGTTTACTCCTACAACATTGCATTCAAAGCATTGAAAGTCGAGCCCACAATGTATTTAACACTGAAAATTTGGTGTTGTTTTCATAGCTACCCACAAACTCCATAATTTTTTGTTAATAAATTAAATCACACGTTAAACTAGAGCTTGCTCATAGGGAGATCTAAAAAAATCATCAATTTTATGTTGGCAGAATCCAACAATCCACTTATCTGAACAATTTTTTTTATCTAAATTCTAAAGTCTAACTTGCAAATTCCGTGAAATAGTGAACCACTAGAATTCAAAACTATGCAAAATGATGATTAAGCAAGCTATTAATTCTCATACATTGACCTTTTAGATAGTTGTTAATGAGGTCAGTTATCCTATGACTTAGTAGATCACGAAACACCTTCAGGGTTTCGAAGAAAATTTTTATTTCTTGCATCAGGCGAAGTAAAAAAAAAATAATGCAACAAGTAACTCATTTGGTAACAACAGAAGCTTGATAAGGGGGGGTTATGCCGCAAAGAAAAACTAGGCACATACGCAATAATTCCAGCCTCAAAGAGTGCCAAAACACTAAGAAAATAAAGTAGAGCCTTTGAACACAAAAACCAGCTCAAAACAAAATAGAAATGCGCTTATCGATAATTGAGGGTGGCTGGAGCTTCCACTTGACCCGAAGAACAAATAGGAGAGATTCCAACCTCCTCCTTCGTCTCCTAGTTGTTCAAATTTTCTAAGGAAGATTTTCTTCCTTCATCCCGCTATTGATTCCCTTCTTGGTGAGGAGATGATACCCCCAGACGAGGACAAACCTGCGAGCATGGCATTGAGGGAAGCCAAGGGAAATTGAAAATGGTCAAGCTTGGGCAGACACGCCCATAAGGGGCTGGGATGGACCTTTCAAGGGGTTTTCATTCATACCAACCTGTCAAAACCAAACACCAAGCAATACCAAATTGAACAATGTAAAAAAAAATCATTGGGCATATTACCAAACTGAACGATGTTGGGATTGTAGGCGCTTCATCGTTTCTTCTGGAAAACCCCGATGCCACCCCAATTTGATTTTACTCGAATTGAAACATAGAATTCATAGAAATCCTGACAACATAAGGAATTAGAGTGATCTGGCACCACACAAACCCTTCCACCCCAAGAGATTCTGGCTGAAAAAATCCCCACAAAACTAGCAATCCAGTTTCAAACCGCGAGTGGAGGGGATAGAAACACGACCATAGGAGACAGTCGGGTTGGGTCCTCTCCTCTCTCCAAGATGAAACAGGTCCTACATTCCACTCCTGCCTAGTTCCATGACCATTTTCAGGTAAATCATAGCTTAAAACTGAATTCCTCTGCGGTCACCCACCTCATCGTCCAAAACACCAAACTAAAAATATAATATCGCCTCAATTGGGAAGGTTTCCCACTAGTGGGATCTTAATTATGGATGTAACTATGAGTATACCATTAAGGGGTGCATGGAGTCTAGGCCAGCTCCATACACTACGCAGTTGCCACACATTGTACCGTTCCATCACCCTCATCGAGGAACCTGATCATAGATGTCACTACGTAATCAGTGACATAATAATATATATCCTTATATCTAATAATATGGATTGATTATAAATGAAGATTTTTTTTTTTAATACCATTCATATTAATATTTTGAAATTTTTAATAAAAAAATATTATTTTAAATAATTTGTTAATTTTATTTTAAATTTATTAATTAATAATTTATTTAATAGTCAATTTATAAAGAAATAATTTGTATGTTTAAAGAAAAAATAATGTAAATAATTATATATAAAAATGTTTTCCAATAGTTTACTATTATAATCTATGTATATTAGATAATGTTTTTATGTTTCATGTGCAAGCTGTTGATACAAAATATACATTGGAAGGTGATATGCAAAAGTACACAACTATTGAATTTGTGGACATTTTTGTGCAAGAACATGATCTACTTTCCAAATCTCATGTTTTTATACACATTTGGTAGAAGAACACGTTTTTTTCTCTACATACTCTTGCAATATTTGGTGATATTAGTCAAGATCCCTTAGCCACAATTATCTAGGGTTTCAACACAAATACTCCATGTTCTAACATTATAGAAGCAACAACCCTCGAGTTCCATTCCCATAAATGATAGTGATAAGGAAAAGTTTTAGGAAAGCACAACTTTAGCATAGAAGGGTTACAAGATCTAACCTAGATTCAAATTGGAGAAACAAAATAAATAGAGGATATGGATAGGAGAAATATTTTCATGCATCATCATGAATTTTTGAAGAAAAATAATGTTTGGAGGAAGAATTATTGACATTAGAGAAAGGTGTTAGCCTGGTCTCAAGAACAGAAAAAAATATTGAGATCTCATGGCCTTGTTCCTTATTCCATAAAATGTTTATTAAACTTCAAAGGGGATGAAGCTATATGGAACGGGTTTCTATCAACAATATTTCACCATCATGAATTTAGGCTTGTGATCCATCTATCGTGGCTAAACGTAAGAAGACTTGGTTGATTACTTGAATGATCCATTATGGGGACTACTTAATCTAATCTAACCCAATGGACATTCATGGCACCCTAAATCCTCTCCTCCCTAACATCATTATGAAAAAACTAAAGCTCATTGGAAATTAAAACATTAAAGTTTCTAGAGGTTTCTCTTATAGTAATCTCAACACCATCCTGACGATTTTTCCATTCATAGCATTGAAATGACTACAGTAATTTCTTCACCCTAGCCTAGATTTAAAGGTATGCATGGGCAGAATATTTACAAGTACAATCATGGATCCAACAAGATTCAAAACATTGTCCTGAGATGTGGGTCAGGTGGGATAATTAACCTTACCATTATGGAATCATCCACATGCTAGTAATGTAACTTACACACCTCTTTTAGACTTGTTGGTTGACATTATAAGTTCTATTTTTGTTGAAGATATATAAAATAACTACTAAATCCAAAGGTTTATTGGATTATTTATATCTAGTGAGATTATGAGTGGTATCTGTCCCTTTCACTCCAAAAACTATGCATAAAGAGATTTGTTATTAGGATGAACTGGAAACCCTTATAAAGAAAATAAATGTACAAATAAAAAATTGGTTCCCATTAGTGTCTTTCTCAATGATTTAGTGAAACTGAATGAGATTATGGAATTTGAGAACTCAACACTCATAGGTAGGTTATCGAGTAGGTGAATTGGAGAAACATTGCTCAAATCCAAGAAAGACGGAACGTTTGGCACCTTTCTTGGTTACGTCCCACAAAGAAAGGTCTTGGTAAAAGGTTGGTTAGTGTGGACTTTTCAAGCCTCTAAGCATGTGGAAAAAAATCATTGAAATTAATGGAAATGGGACTCATAGGATTTATATCCCAAAAAGTGTTAGTTGGACTTTTATTCCTACTTGGGCTGCCTTTATTTTTACTCCACTCTAGGTTCATATGCATGGAATTTCTCTAATCCTCCGATCTAAGGAAATGCTTGAGGAAATTGGAAATTATTTTTGTTTTTTTTATGAAGTAAATAGATCCTATCATGACACAGGATACATGGGAATGACTAGAATATTAGCAGGCCTTAACCTTTCCAAGGGTCTAGAAAATTACACAATTATCTAGAAAGATCCAAATATCTTCTACAAGACTCTTGATTATGAAGGGATTACATTCATATGTGGAAGATGTCATAAATATGAAAATATGGTAAATGAGTATGCTCTCAAGATCACCAAGAAATTTTAAGTTCAATAGAATTCTCCACCTGAAAAGAACCCAAATCCTACTCACTAGGAAAATAATCCTTCAAAACACTTTCTATGTATCCCTTAAGATGAAATTTGAGCACCAAACATCCCAAAAAATGAGTTATATTAAAAGAAACAATAATCACTCTCCAAGACTACCTAACTAGAAATAATTTTCAATAGTTTTGGTATGTAATTTTCAGTTCCTCTATCTTGTATAATTTTCTCCATTCAAATACTTATTGGGACCAAGGAGGTAAGTATAGGGCATCCCGTAATATTCCCAAATGGGGAAGCAACAATATATGAGCACAAAACTGGAAATAGCAGTGAATAAATCAATACACCATTACATGAGGCAAATGTACAACCATATTATTAAATATATTAGCAAATAATAGGCACAATATCTTGGGGATCAAGTCACTCAAGCAGTGGGAAACAAGCCTCCACTAGGAAAATATTCTAATACATGAAAAATGATGCTATACAAGTGCCATGAGCCATGAAAACGTAGTTTTTGGGCATAAAATTCTACAAAAAGATATAACAAGGTGGATATGCTATTATATAGCTCAAACAATGTTTGGAGTGAAGATCTAGGCTCCCAAACACATTTCCAAGACAACTTGGGAAGGGTTTCTAGAAATGCCCAAAAGTACAAAATGCCGAAATGAAACTCTAGGGATAAATAACAACTGAAACTGAATGAATGGATGGATATGGCTAAAGATGATATCTAAATGAATAGATCTCCTCCAATAGATCCTTCAAGTGAAAGGCTGATCCCAACATTGAAGATCTCACCCTCCAAATCAAGCACTGAAACCCCCACTGCAAGTGTTCTCTATAATAACGCAGTCAAAGAGGAAATTTGCACTGTAGATAATGGGGATAGGTTGGCCTGGTGCCAAGATGTGAAAGAAATCTCATGAAACTCCTTTTTTGATCTCCCAATGAGAATAATGCTTCCTCCCCTGAAAAACTAGCTCAGAAAGTGCGTTTCTCAACCCTCCACTGCAACACCCTGCAACCCAACACAAATCTGAACAAAAACTGCATTGTAGCTAAAGACTGAAGCTTGGCCAAAATTTTGGATGTGTGGAAATGATGGTACAATACTCCTCCAAGAGGCTACCTTAAGGGAAGAGGTGGGATTCTCGCTCAGGAACACCTTGTGCTAAACAGCACTACAAACTCAACTAAACAGTTGAAGGATGTAAGAAGTCATGCAGACCACAAAATCAATAATCAATAACATCACCACATATGGTTGCCTTACCCTCCTTATAAACAATGTGAGCCTTCTCACCTTGGGTCCCACTCATTAGGGTTTCCACTATCATGGAGTCTTCCTTCCATTCACACTGTGTTGTCTCTTAATGATGATCCAGTCCCTCCATACCGGCGCTGTTGACTTGGTCAAACTTGACCTTGTCCACATGCATTAGCCCTTTTTCACACATGAGGGTGCTTAATAAAACTATGAATATGATCCCTTTTCACATTAAGAGGGATTTTATGCCTACTAAAGATATTTATGGGCATCCCTACCCATTTATTCATCTAACTAAATTACAAGAGAAAAATTAATATTACAATTAGCTGCATGCTAATTTAGGAATATTATAGTGCTCCCCTCCCAAATGTTGCTTTTCCTCAAGCAACTGCAAGGATAGACTGAAGAGCCTCCTTTCCTCCTCCTGTAGCATCCTCATATGATAAACTCCTCCAAGGAAAAAGATATTATCTCATCAATAAATCTCCCAATTTCTCCTCCCAAGTTTGCAAGTTAGATTTTGGTGACCATCCCAAATAGCTATCATCATGAAGAAGTAAAGTACTCATGGAGGTAACAATGTGTTTTCTAGAGGCCTTCTTGAGACATGGGATCTGAAGTATATGGGGAACTATCATTCCCATGTGAAGCCCCCATCCCCAATCTATCATCCATTCTAAATGAATCACCTTCCAGCATGGTAATTCATATAAAAGGTCCTCCCAAATATTCATGAGAGGCATCTCCCAAGTGCTCCAAACAATCATATGGCTCACCTCATAAAGAAACAAGTGATCTACTGTATTGGCCATATCATCTCCCCTACTCCCCTTGGAGCATGAAGCATAAAAAGTGTGGGAAAGGTCATTCCAAATGGACACATCCAACCAATGTGCCTTCCCTCCAATCATGTTCCCAACAAAAATAAGAACATCATCAACATATGGGATAACAATCAAAGTCATGCTAGTTACCATGTGTAGTACAGGGGAAGGGAAATGGCCCCTCATGTGCAGCTAGCACATTTTTACTCCTAACTGCCATAGAATATGATATAACAAGTGTTTCCCCCACCACTTGTTTGCTTCCCCATATTTATTTCATGATTCGAGAAGGTGTATGATGTTTGGTGTCAATGAAGCACACCATGAAGAATACATCATCTCTCCAAAATATTCGAAGGAGTGGCCAACATCATCACTGCTTATGGCCCCATGTAGCCCATGAAGCCAATAATAAAGAGTACCCCCTCTTGGAACTATGCCCTACACATGAGTGGTAAGAAAATGAAAGTATAGAGTAAATATATCATGATGCTAAGAAAGACAATCCTTACCATATACTAGGTTCAAACTAGTGAGGTAGCTCATGGATAAGCTCCCTTTCACACCCAATGAGTAAGGAGGTAGTGATGATAACTCTTCCCAAGAGTTGTGTTTCTCCTCACCCTCTAAAAAGTCTATGCACTTCCTCATATGTTAGTGCATCTCCTCTTTTAAGTCTTCCCACATGAATCCCTCCAAGATAGTATGGCATGCTCTAATGAAACCAGTGGGATTGGAAAGCAAGATCTCATAGGCTGCATGTAGTAGTTTATCCTTGAGCTTTGAGGCTCTAGCCAAGAAGATCCTATCCTGATAAAAGATGACCCCATCTCTCACTATATATCCCCCATCTGAAAACTAGTCATTAAGTATCTTGTATGTAAGGAGATCCTTGGAGTATTCCACCAATAGTTGGAATCTCTAATAAGGATTTAAAATCCCTAATGACAGTTCTGTTAATCTATACTGTGTAGCCCCTATCACGTGGCTGCCCTATTCCTTGACATCTCCTATGCCAAAGTCAAGCACTGATATGCTGCTAACATGTTCTTGCTGCCCCTCCTGTAGCTGCTCAAGCTCAATTGAAGGTTGAAGCTTTTGGAGGCTAGTCTTCCATAGGAAGCTATCACCTCTCCAAAATATCCTATGTCTGTCCAATGCATGCATTAGTGGCCACCATCCTATACCAAATGGGGAAGATTCATTCCTATGTGTAAGTATCCTTTGGTTCTCCCATGCCATGCAGTGGTCTCCTTGCATCATGATGGTGCCATCCTCCATCCCAGAAACATCTTCTCCTAGTGTAGTATAGTTGATGAGAGTGGGTAATGATGGTATTGGGAGAATGTCTCCCTCCTCCTTGAGCCTACCCAAGTCTCTCTATGCTGTGCCAAATCCTCCCAAGGTTCTCACCCCTCCTGGATCAATGAGTGGTGCAACCTGTTGTGAGATGTCTCTCATCTCTTGATCTGGTGGCCTCCCGGGTGGAATGCCCTCATGTAAAGAGACATCAAAGTCTGAAGTAGACTGTATAGGTGATTGGACTGATTTGTCCCTCCTTTCATTGCACAAACCAGTCTCCTCCTTCTATATGTAAACATCCTAAAATAAACAAGGGTGCATTCTCCCCATCCTTTGATGTTGATCTACCTTTTCTTCTCCTCCTTTAATCAAGGTCTCACTGCCCATCACTATTGTCACATGCTGCTCCTTGGGAACTTTTTTGTGAGGATACAAAGGATCCTCTAATTGAAGTAATAGCTTCATGCCCACCTCCATGTGGTGATGGTTTTCCTCCTGTAGTGAAAGCGCTGTTAATTCCTCTCTGCTTTTCCTCCTCATCAATATTTGAGAATACCTCATCATCAACGAGAGACCCTAGATCTTGGTCTTCCCTTGAAGGAGGAATATCCATCTCTTCCTTTTGAGAAGAAAGTTCTCCCTGAAATGGGGATATTTCCCTTGGCAAGGTATCATACAAGTTTCTATCCACCTCAATAGAAATTTGGAGTGGAGTTGGTATAATGGGTCTTTCCAACTTATGAAAAAGTTTTTAATGTTTATGTTGGGCTAGCTCAATCAAAGATGTTTCAAATTGTTTTTCATCAATTCTCTTCACTAATCTCTTAGTAAATCCTGCATAAGTAGCTATATTTGCATGATTAAATGAAGAAGATTCACAAAACCACCAAATATAAGCCTTACCTTCAATATGCAGTGCTGCTATCCTAAGGAATTCCTTTTCTGAAACTTGATGCAGCTGCAAGTATGAGTCTATCTTGTCTATCCAATCCTTGGCTGTGCATTTAGATGACCCATCAAAATTCGGCAGAAAGAATCTACCTCTTCTACTTTTGTTGTGATTGTTGGGCCTTCTATCCTCCTTGAGTTAGCGAAACCCTTGGAAGTTCAAGTGCTCCTTGAATCTCCAATATTGAGATTCATACTCCTGAAGATAGTCACTCAAAGTCTCCTCCTTTGGTGCATATTCTTCCTCAATATCTCTTGCTGTGAATATGGGCATAAAACTGCGCTATGGATCAGATTGTGTGGCTGAATTCTCACACCCATCATGTAAAAATATATGGTTTTCTTCATACTCAAACCCCCTTGGAGATTCCCTACACATCTCCCTTATCATCTTCTTGATATCTTCGTTGATGCTCTACACAGTTTGAAAAAGAAGCTTTGAAAGCTCCTCTTCCTCCCTTCCTCCAAATACTGAAGTCTTGTATTTTTCCCTTCTATACATATTCTCTTTCTGTGAGCAACTTCTCCTTATGGTGACATATTGGCTGAATGCATAGGCTGAGCCAAGATTATGCTCTGATACCACTGTAAGATTCGCAAATGAGAAAGCAAAAATATATGAACACAAAACTGGAAATAACAGTGAATAAATCAACACACCATTACATGAGAAAAATTTACAACCATATTATTAAATATATCAGAAAATAATAGGCACAAGATCTTGAGGATCAAGTCACTCAAGCAGTGGGAAATAAACCTCCACTAGGAAAATATGTTAATACATGAAAAATGCTGCTATACAAGTGCCATGAGCCATGAAAACATAGTTTTTGGGCATAAAATTCTACAAAAATATATAACAAGGTGGATCTACTATTCTATATCTCAAACAATGTTAGGAGTGAAGATCTAGGCTCCCAAACACATTTCCAAGACAACCTGGGAAGCGTTTCCAGAAATGCCCAAAAGTAAAAAATGCCGAAATACAGTTTTAGTGCTGAATAGCCGCTGCAATCGAATGAATGGATGGATATGGCTGAAGATGATATCTAAATCAATATTTATCCTCCAACATATCCTTTAGGTGAAAGGATGATCCCAACACTGAAGATCTCACGCTCCAAATCAAGTACCGAAACCCCCACTGCAAGTGCTCTCTAGAATAATGCAGTCAAAGAGGAAATCTGCACTGTAGAGAATGGGGATAGGTTGGCCTGGTGCCAAGATGTGAAATAAAGCTCATCAACCTCATTTTATGATCTCCCAATGAGAAGAATGCTTCCTCCCCTGAAAAACTAGCTCAGAAAGTAGGTTTCTCAACCCTCCACTGCAACACCCTGCAACCCAACACAAATCTGAATAGAAACTGTGATGTAGCTAAAGAATGAAGCTTGGATAGAATTCCGGATGTGTGGAAATGATGGTACAATACTCCTCCAAGAGGATACGTCAAGGGAAGAGGTGGGATTCCTGCTTAGGAACACCCTGTGCTAAACAACACTGCAAGCTCAACTAAATAGCTGAAGGATGCAAGAAGCCATGCATACCACAAAATCAATAATCAATAACATCACCACATATGGTTTCCTAACCCTCCTTATAAACAATGTGAGCCTTCTCACCTTGGGTCCCACTCATTAGGGTTTCCACTATCATGGAGTCTTCCTTCCATTCACACTGCGTTGTCTCTTAATGATGATCCACTCCCTCCATACCAATGTTGTTGACTTGGTCAAACTTAACCTTATCCACATGCATTAGCCCTTGTTCACACATGAGGGTGCTTAATCCAGCTATTAATATGATCCCTTTTCACATTAAGAGGGATTTTATGCCTACTAAAGAGATTTATGGGTCTCCCTACCCATTTATTCATCTAACTAAATGACAAGAGAAAAATTAATATTCCAATTAGCTGCATGCTAATTTAGGAATATTACACATCATTTGGGGAATAATCATAGGTATTTTCTATCTATTTTATGCAGGTTCTAAAAACACCAAAAATCCATCCTCATCCCTTTGGATTGTCCGGGAGAGACCCTCCCTATGAAATCTAAGCATATGAACTCATTGTAGTGCTCAAAAACCCCCATTAGTTTTGATAATTTTATATAATAAATAACGAGGACCCTTTTAAATTAGATGAAATCCCCTAGTTTTAATAAAATAAGGCAATTTTAGTTTTTTTACCAAAACATAGTTGAATGAGAAAATTCCCTTATCAAATTTTTTCATATCAGAGATTAGGCTCATAAACATAATATTTATAAAAAGTATCCTTATATTTTTTGTGTATTATTGGGATATCTTAGTCAGAACATCTAAATACCGTAACATGCCTTAAAGAGAAATTGCGATAAAATATTTCTTAGATCAAAGTTCCCAATACTTTAAGTCTAGATGTTATAAAGCACTACTTTGTGAATATAATAATAAAAATTCCAACCCCTCAGAACATCCACGTAGCATGTCGGATTTTTCAAATATCAAAACTTGTTATTTGAGCACCACTTCATACCTTTGATATCTCTCACCTGTGATCCTTTGATATCACTCATCTCTGATACTTTGATATTCCCATATCTTCGATAAACCCCTCCTGTCCATATCGGGCTTTCCATATCAGGTGTCACTTTTTGAAACCTCTGATATCACATCTCCAATACAATACCTATGATATCACATCTCTAATACAATACCTCTGATCTCCTTTACCCCTCATATTTATAATCGTTAAACCTTTAATCAAATTCTATCAGAGAGTAATGATATTACATATTTTAAAGTTTCAGCAATAACATTTCTCCAATACAATCCTATGATATAATGACATTTACAAAGGACCATGTGAGTCCACGTTTTATCATTTAATGGCCAAGTGTAGCAAATTTATGATTTCAAGGTTCTAAAACATTTAATCATTGCAACTTGATTTCAATAGGATTTGATCATAAAGACATGAAGTGATAGGAAAATTATTATTTTCTCTAAGGAATTCTCTGGTTAGGAAACTTCCACTCATTCATGTGTTTTCCATTTGTTGGCCAAACCTCATAATTTAAGCTCAACAAATATGTCTAAGGCCTCTAAAGCAAATAAGAAAGACACAGTTCAACAACAATCAACTTCTCCTCCACTAGAGACTACTGAAATGACTCCATTGTTCTCTAATACAACCTGCACTCTAGATGTCAAAACATCTTCCTGGGAAGCTATGTACAAGATTTTTGAAAATAAAAATCCCATGGTAACATAAATAAAAGATATGGATGATGATTCTACCCTACTTTCTGAATCTACCTGGGGTGATTTTGCTAATTATTTCTTACACATAATTGCAGCCCAACCAAAGATCCTTCCATTTACAAATAGGGTTAAATGGGCCATTGACCATGTGAATATTTTAGAAATGGTTTTACTAGCTGATAAGAAAATAGTGAGTCTTGGATCATTTATCAACAATTATTTGAGTAAAATATATCCGTTATCGTTGCACCAGAGGAAATATGACAAGAAATTTGTACAAAAGTTCATGAGAAAGCATGCATATCAGTCAAATCCCATCAGAGAATGGAGGAGAGATCCTAACAAACATAATTGTGAGGATAAGGGTATGTATGTGATTTCTTCCCTTGCTGGTCCATACTATTATATAGCCGCTATGATGTGTAGGATCTATGATTACCTTAATACACATAAATTATAAGACCATTGGGTGCCACATATAGATGTTTCCTCTGATGGATATATTATGGATTGAGGAACTAAATTTTCTGATAGTATAGGCACCCAAATCTTGAATTATAGGAAAAAATATAGTTTTCATCATAACATTTTTCCCCCTTTCTACATGAGCGCCTATATAATGAATGTCATTGATTTCACCTCCGATTTTACATCTATGGGATGGAAATGGACCATAGAGGACCCTACTCCTATCCATATCTATCATGACATACTTTGGGAATCAAAATTTCACCCTCATTTCTATAAAATTTCCATGGACTTATGCTACCCATACACCAAAATGTATTTGATGAAAAATCCCTGGGGCTTTCACCTGAAGCAAATAACGATTTCTTAACAATTGGGAAACGGTTTGGAGAATAATCCTTCAATTATGTTCGTATCTTTGGCATCCTTGAAAACCCTCATTTTTTACCCCTGTATGTTCCAGATAAACTCCTTGCCTGAGAGATAGCTTACCAAATGGTAGGGAGTGGTCTTTAAAAGGTCCCAAAAGGTGCTAAGAAGATAATGTGGCCTACATTTCCTATATAATGTGGTGTCTATGCTCTAGAAAATTTCAAGCATGTTGGTCTTGAGATTGAAGAAATTAAATGTTTAAACTTCCAAACTTTTCCCACTAGGCAATATGATCCTAACGATTCTTCCAAGAATTTCACTGGACAAGCAAAAATCTGAAAATTTATGCATGAATTAGAAAAATTTGATGATTTATTTGAATCAGTTTCTAACTATTCAGAGGTTTAGAAATAAGCAACAACAAATTTAGTTCCTGAATAATTGACTCAATTTAATCAATATAGAGATAAAAGGATAGCTCACTTTCCTATGAATTTGTTGAGATTTCCTCAACAAGACACATAACAAGATAAAGACTTGACTACTTCAGCACAATATACTCATACATCTCAGGCAAAAGAGACAGACACTTCATCTTCTTCACAGACTAAAGAAAATCAGTCAGGAAACAAACTTGATGAAATATGGGAGAAATTTAACCAAGCTATACAAACATTAGGGCTTCAAGATCCCAACACTCAATTTCTGATAAAGGTGACACATACTCGTGAAGATATGAAGAAGATCTTTCTTATTACTAAGGATTTCGATAAGAATTTGAACACTAATTATCTAGAAGTCATCTTAGTATTCTAGACCTTTGAGGTCGTTTTGAAAATTTAAGAGATTCCTCCTCTGGACATATTCTATAGTCTTTGACACAATGCTATGGTCAAGAGATAGATGAAGCGGAGAAAAATTGATCAATCACAGGCCTTAGTTCTTGTAGATACTTCTTTTGAAGTAGTATGGAAAGGTAAATAGTCCACCACTACAGAAGATCTTGGTAGGCTCTCACAATTTGCAGGAGCATATGATACTTCCACCATTTCCAAAGCCTATGAAGTACATCAAATTCTAAAGGATAAAGATGAAATAATTATTTGTTTAGAACAATGTTTGGAGAATGAGAAGCAAAAAATTACTCAACAATGGCAAGCACAACTTTCCAAACTTCAAAATAATTTTAATGACTTAAAGCTTCAACATAAATCCTATTTGAAAAGTCGGGATACTCAAATCGAAGAACTTCAATAGAGTATTGAATATTTAAAGGTAAAACCTGAAATAGTTGAATTTAAGAAGGAATCAAGAGATTTTATTTCTCTCCTTTCTCAACAACAAGTTATTTTATCCGATAAATTATCTATTAATCATGATTTATGTCAATCAAGCGATTCATTGGTAAATCAATTGTCCGATCTTAGGATATACTATGAGGAGGAAGAGGAGAAAATCTCAGATTATATATTATGAAAATATAGTACTATAGGGAGATCAGTTGATCTCCCTAGAATTGGATAATAATAGAAGGATATTGTCTTTCGAGAGTGGCAAATTAAAATCAAACATGCAAAAATGGTGATATTCAGTGCCAGGAACATCTCAAACAATCTCACTGAATCTATCACTGATAGTTTACTTCAGGCCAACCTAATTCTAGATTTCCTTGAGGAGACTTTTCTTGATGTTAATTTTTTAACTAAAACATGGAAAGAGTCATCGTCGAAGAAGGTCGAGAATATCAAGAAACTATCAAAGATTAACTTATAATGTCATTGAAATTTCTTGGTCAAACCACATAGTCAGTGGCTAATGCTGAGGTGTATCTCCAACACGGCTACTCACATGCTGTTAGCACTCAGCGATGGCATATTCACCAGATAGATGCACATACAACCTCTTTCTCCACCAGAATTAAAGTCAATGACAAATATGTGTGAACTTTGGAAGTGTATGGAAGGGAAACCTTCATCACAGCGATAGCTAAGTTGTTGAAACATAATTTTTTATTTTCTTATTACTTTATTTTATGCGTGGTTTGTTAAAATCACTTCAGTATTTTATGATCCTTTACTATATTTGTATTTCACTAGTAATTATAAATCCCATTTATCGATATGAAGAAGGGGTTCTGAATTTTTGCAAAAAATATTTTGGTTTGCACTACTATAGCTTGAAGTGATCTTAATAGAAAGTGAACCTATTAGGTCCCTATATTATTAGTATAGTCCCTTATTGTTGTTAGTGTAACCCCCTTATTGTTATTATTGTACTTTGTAACCCCATACAGCAGTTAAGCATGGCCAGATTTACACAACCTACAAGGTTGACACCATAAAAATTGGAAGAAAAAAGAGTAAAAGGGATTTTCTATAGTTGTGATAGAAAATACACTAAAGGTCATAAGTGTGCTGAGAAGAAATTATTTTACATAGATTGTGAAGAGGAAGAAGAAAATGAACAAGAAGAGGATATACACCAGGAACCAGCCCTAGAAGAGGAAGAAATCAATTCGACCATATCGTGTAATGCACTAGCAGGAATTACCACTCCTCAAACTCTCAAGATACAAGGACAAATCAAGAAGAAAAAGGTAATAGTGTTGATTGATTCAGGTAGCACCCATAATTTTATTCATTGTAAGGTAGCCAAGGAATTAAATTGTTTCCTATACCCAGCACCAGAATGTCAAGTGATGGTCGCAAATGGAGGAACTATAAATTGCTCTGGAAAATGCAATAACATCAAGCTAACCATGGGGGAATATGTGTTGACTAGTCCAATGCTTTCCATTCCTATGGGAGGTGCTGATGTTGTACTAGGAGTACAATGGTTACAATCTTTGGGGACGGTGGCTTTTAATTTTCAAGAACTTTTCTTGAAATTTTTTTCAGAAGGAAAGGAAGTCGAATTACGGGGTATTGAAGGGAAGCCAGGAAGGATAATAAGCTCTAATGTCATGACAAAGTTTCTAAAGAAAGAACAACGAGGCGTAATTGCACAATTATGCTCACTAGAAGTTCCGACATCAAAATCATCTATTTCTGCAGATCTCCAACAAGTCTTGGAGAATCATTCCAAGGTGTTTGAAACTCCCAAAGGACTCCCACCTATTCGTGATCATGATCATGCTATTCATTTGATTCCAGGAAGTGTTCCTCCAAACATCAGGCCTTATAGATATCCTTACTTCCAAAAGAGCGAAATTAAACGTATGATTGCAGAAATGTTAGAGGCGGGTATAATTCAACCCAGTCAAAGTTCTTTCTCTGCTCCTGTAGTGTTGGTACACAAGAAGGATGGATCATGGAGAATGTGTCCGGATTATAGGGAGCTCAATAAGCTCACCATTAAAGACAAATTTCCCATTCCTGTGATTGATGAATTATTGGATGAATTACATGGAGCAATTTATTTTACCAAGTTGGATCTTCGTTCAGATATCATCAAATTAGAATGAAGACTGAAGATATTCCAAAAACAGCATTCTAAACTCATGATGGTCATTATGAATTTTTGGTCATGCCTTTTGGCCTTACCAATGCACCTTCTACATTTCAAGGGTTGATGAATTTCATTTTCAAACCCTTCCTTAGAAAATTTGTGCTAGTATTTTTTGATGATATACTAATCTACAGCAGGTCTTTGAAGGATCATGTTGAACATGTTGACAGGGTGCTCAAACTATTGCAGGAGAAACAATTATATGCAAAAAAGTCCAAATGTTTCTTTGGAGTACAAGAGGTGGAATATCTGGGTCATATTGTATCTCACGAGGGTGTTAAAGTGGACCCTAACAAAATTAAAGCCATTAAGGAATGGAAAGTTCCCACAACCATAAAGCAGTTGCGAGGATTTCTCGGGTTAACAGGGTATTATCGCAAGTTTGTTACGAATTATGGGAGAATAGCAGCACCTCTAACAACATTATTGAAGAAAGATGCATTTTCATGGACTCCTGAAGCAACTAAGGCCTTTGAACGTCTTAAAGAGGAAATGTGCCTAGCACCGGTCTTAGCTACACCAGACTTCACAAAAACCTTTATTGTGGAATGCGATGCCTCAGGAAATGGAATTGGTGCAGTTTTAATGCAGGAAGGAAGACCCATTGCTTTTGAAAGTCATCCAATCAAAGGAAAGTATTTACAGAAACCTATTTATGAGAAGGAAATGTTAGCAATACTGCATGCACTAAAGAAATGGAAAAATTACCTAATGGGAAGACACTTCAAGGTAAAAAATGATCATGATAGTCTTAAACACTTTTTGGAGCAAAGACTATCTTCAGAAGAGCAGCAAAAATGGGTCACAAAGATGTTGGGTTATGACTTTGAAATAATCTACAAAAAAGGAAAGCTTAATGTTGTTGCAGATGCACTCTTAAGAAAGAATGAAGAGGTGGAAGCATTGCTTTGTGCCATTTCTATTATCCAACCAGATTGGATAACTGAAACAAGAGATGGATGGAATAAGGAAAAATATGTATGGACACTCATTCAAAAGTTGCAGCAAGATCCTAGTACATCTAATACATTTAGTTGGAAAAATGATTCCTTATGGTACAAAGATCGCTTATATCTTTGTAATAATTTCCAACTAAAAAAAAATATTCTTTTGGAACTACACACTTCTCCTTTAGAAGGACACTCAGGATTTTTAAAAACTTACCACAGGGTGAAGAAATAATTTTTTGGGATGGCCTTAAATCTGATATTCAAAAGTTTGTGACGGAATGTTTGATTTGCTAGCAAAATAAAGTTGAGAAAATTAAGACCCCCAAGACTTCTACAACCTTTATCCATTCCAAGTCAACGTTGGGAGGAGATTTCAATGGATTTTATCACAAGTTTACCTAAGTCCAAAGGAAAGAGTGTCATCATGGTGGTAGTTGATAGACTTACCAAGTATGCACACTTTTGTGCATTATCTCATCCATTTAAAGCAAGTACAGTTGCTACTACATTTATGGACACAATTCAAAAGCTACATGGAAGCCCAAGGGTTATTGTGAGTGACAGAGATCCCATTTTTACTGGAAATTTTTGGATGAAGTTATTTTCTTGTTTGGATACTCAATTAGCTCATAGCTCATCTTATCATCCTTAATCTGATGGTAAAACTGAGATAGTAAATAAATGTTTGGAAGGATATCTTTGTTGTTTTGCATCTGATAAACAAACACAATGGGTCAAGTAGTTACCTCTCGCTGAATGGTGGTATAACACTTCCTTCCATACTGCAGCAAAAATGACCCCATTTATGGCACTTTATGGATATCATCCACCATCCATCACATCATATTTAAGGGAAAATTCAAAGTTTCAAGCAGTGGAAGATCACATCGAACATCAGCAAGAAGTTCTCCAACTCTTAAAGGATAACCTGAATTTGGCACAAAACCAAATGAAACAACAAGTAGATCAACAGCGCAGCGAGAGAAGTTCTGATGTAGGAGATTGGGTATTTTTATGGCTACAACCATACAAACAAATGTCCCTCAAGCAAGCTAAGAAGGACAATAAATTTTCGCCAAAGTACTATGGTTCTTACAAGGTGTTGCAAAAGATTGGTACTATGGCATACAAATTGGAGCTTCATGCTTCTTCGTGAGTGCATCCAGTTTTCCATGTTTCATGCTTAAAGAAGGTTATAGGTGAAAATCTTCTAGTTCAAACAATATTGCCAGAACTTGATGAGGAAGGAAAAATCATATTGGAACCTGAAGCGGTCACGGAAACAAGAACCCGACAGCTACGAAATCAATCAATTTCATAGTATCTCATCAAGTGGAAGAACTTACCCACTGAAGATTCTACATGGGAGGATGAGAATTTTATACAGAAGCACCCAGAGCTACTCAAGCATTGAGGACAACACTTTTTTGAAGGAGAGGGGCATGTTAGGTCCCTATATTATTATTAGAGTCCCTTATTGTTGTTAGTGTAACCCCCTTATTGTTATTATTGTAAATTTGTAACCCCCATATTGTTATTATTATGCCCTTAAATTATTATTATTAGGTCGTCTAGGATTACATTGTGGCCCCACTAGGATTACATTATGGCCCCATGGACTCCTATATATAGAAAGGAGGTTTTTGAAATTGTATCATCCAAGAATTGTTCATTTATGTAATGTATTGGAGGTTTCCCCCTCGAAGTGGATTATTTCTAAGGCGTTGATATCTCTTTTCTTCTATTTTTGGAGCTGGTTACACAACAGAAAAATCATTGTTTTTCTTATGAGAAGGGTCAAAATATATTAGGTACTAATATCTATGTATTATTTTTGTGTTTAAGAGTTGAATGGCTATCTTAATTGTGTTTATCATATATATTTTTGCAAGCAATCAAGCATTTATCACTATTGATGTGTGTGGTTGAAATATTATAAGTATATGCATGAACAAAAAAATCTTATATGTGCAATGAAATTCATCAACTAATTTAATTAAATTATTTACCATTATTTGTCTTAACCTCATCATTAATTTTATTATCTATATTTCATGTTATATATTAGATCTTTCTAAAGTCACACATAACAAAAAAATCTTTCCCGGGATAAATATTTTAAGTTTATTCATTCTTTATTGATTATTTACATTTACATAATTAGCCTTACAATTATATATCCCATCCATATTTTATTACTATTGTTAAGGTAAATTATTCCCATAATCCAAATCAGAGCCACCATTCAAAACAAGAAAGGAGTTGCTTTAAGTTCTCGGCTTTCCCCGATTTTGAGGGAGATAATTGTGAGCCTTCAACATTTTTGGCACTAGAAGGAGGGACTATAGAATATGAATGGAAACAAGGTCTAATCCCAAATCAAAAGGTCATCAAAAGAGTGAATCCACCTCAAAATCCTCTCCAACTTCAAGATCCCATTCAAAATATCCCACTCCTAGACCTGAAGTTGTTCAAACAACCACAACATATCCTTGCACACTTCCTAAGTCAATCGATCAAAATTCTACATAATCACCTCTCGAGTCACCTGAAGTTTACACCTTAATCTGAGCATTAGAATTAATTTCTCTTTCATAATAAAGGCTTTTTCTATCTAAAGTCTTAGAAGGAAGTATATTTTCATCCCTACAAGTTTCTCATGTATTGATCTGATCTTAGAGTGAAAAACTTGGAATAAATCCTTTTGAGTTCCCATTGCCCACTCATTGAAGGAAAGTTCATACCTCAGAAACTCAATCTTCCACTAGTGAGATTTCATCATCTTCCCCACCTCGCACTCCTTTATTCGATCCTTATTATTAAAATATTATTCCATATTCTTCCTTTCATCCGACAAATCCTTCCATTCACATTCCTCTTACACAATCAACTGGAGCTATCATAACTAGTAGCACTGCAAGGGAAAAATATTCATCCACACAGTCATATTCAACCTTTGGATCATCTACATCATCATCTATTCCTATAATCCCCATAATGGAAAACATACCTTGGACAAACCTAGGGGCATTCCAAATGGCACGACCATTGCCTCCTCTACCTAAACATCTAAAGAGATAGTTACCAAAGTATAATCTTGATGATGGATTGCCTGCTGTTAGCTCCATAATTTTCTCTCTTTTTACCATTTTCCCCTTCCTAAATCATAACCATTTACCTCTATTTCACCTCTTTTATGCACCCTCATCTTGCACCAGTCCAAGCACAGTGACATATTTCGTATAAACCTTTATTCTTCATGTTTGAATTCAATTTAGCATTAATTAAATATTTATTACATGATTTATTACTTTTAAATCACTTTTTTAACTTATCGATATCTCCAATGGTTATTTGATAGTTAGAGTGCTTACCGTGATCACTAATCTTAGTGCAGGATCAGATCTTACACCATTTCCAGCACAACAGATCTTCGCGGTAGATCCAAACCTCCTTGATCACTGCCTTGTCTTGAGCAGCTTCAGCCACGATGGCACGATTGATCCAAAGGAAGCCAAGACCAAATCCGTGTAGGGTGAAAAGCTGGAGATTAGCTACAACCGGTTTTGTTGGCTGCCTAATTTTGAAGGCTGAATGCTAAATTTTGCGATAGTTCTGTAATCAGTTGAATGATCTGTTTCAACCTTTGACCAACAGATCTAGATAATGTAAAATGTGAATAGGACTTAGGGAGGAGAGTTTTTGAGCAGAGTTTTTAGAGTGAAGTTTGATAGGCAGTAACAGGTTGTTTTGTTATCGCCTGAATTTGGGTTGGACATTGTATTAACACATGTATTCACCTCAATGAATTAATAAAAGGGAGCTCTGCCTCATGTTTCAGAAATTGTGTTTCTGCCTTTAAGCTAATGAATTGACTATTTTACTGAGCATCATTTTAACTTAAAAGGGAAACGCGCTGGTTGGCTAGGGCCCAACCAACCTAGCATGTTTACCCCATTTTCTGTTTCTTGTAATTTTTGTTTATATTGTCAAAGTGTGATTTAACTTTCAGCACATGTATTCCTGTATGAGTGAAAACAGATCCGTTGTGTGAAGTAGGTACATTTTCTTTCCTTGCAATTTACTTTCCTGCACTTGATTTCAGATTGGTTTTCCTCCACCCGGTATAAGCAGGAGAAACAAACCAGCACCAGTGCATGTTGGTGTGATATTTCCTTTTCCTGCAAATCATTTTAATTGGTTTTTCCACCTGGTCCAAGTAGGAGAAATGAACCTGCACCAGTGCACATTGGTGTGATGCAGCAAGATTTCTTAGTCTACTTTCTGAAATCTTCTTTCTTTCTTTAAATTCTTATGACATGATAAATGATTGTTTCTTTATTTCTACATTTTGTTAAGATCAAAAAAATTCACTATGCAATTTGATTTGATAGTAAACTAGCACTTGCAATAATTGAACACTCATTTTTAAATGATAAGTATAGGAAGCTCTGTCTGGTGCAAGAACCAGTTTCTTGCCATAAGATTTGAGTGCTCTGAACCTTGAAAAGTTAGAGCCCTTGCATGAAGTAAAAAGCCTTCAGCAAAGACACTATTTATACCTTCTACATAAATCTCTAATCCTGCACTAGTGCAGGACAGATTAATGCAAGAAGGAAATCTCTAAAGAAGCAGGTTTAAGGGCCCATCTAATGAGACTGCTAAAGTGTCTCTACTAATGGAAAAAACACACTTAGTAGATTAAACAACCATTAGTGGGAGTTATTTCCTTTTATCTTGAATTCTCTCTTGCAAATGCATACTTCCTCGTTCCAGTCTTAGATTATTTTTGATGGTTCAAGTTGCCTTTTTCTCTTTTGGTTTGATTCTGCAATCTTTTTTTTAAAGAAAGTAGGGATTTACATTAGGAAGATTCATACCATCTCTAGCATTTCTTGTGCTTCATCTCTAAGTTTACGAATCCCCCGGGTTGACAACTTAAGTGTTGAGGAGTTTTCTTAAGTGTAATTCCCGCACCCAACATTTTGGCACCGTTGCCAGGGAGGCGATTTGATTTGGTAAGAATTTTCTGATTATACAATAGACGTAATTTTTTCTTTATTTTTACATTTTTGTTTCTTTGAAGGAGTTTTACTGGTGTTAATTGATTTCTGACAACATTTTTTAGAAGTTGTTTGTTATTTTTCTTTTTTCTTTTCTTTTGAAATGAATGCCTAGGAATGGTAAGGGTTCGAAGCCCACTAAGGGCCGAAATAATTCTGAATTTTTTTTCATATTGGGTCTCCTTCTGTAAGCAGGAAGCCCAATCCAATTCAAACCCATCATGCAAGAGCAATCCACCTGGATTCTGGTGATAATAGCTCAGGCATGGATCAGCCTTTTGAGAGTGGTACAAGTAAAAGGGGAACAATGGTGGACCAAGAAGATCATTTGGAAGGGACTGGTGACAACAAGATAAGTGAAGAACAATCCACTTTTGTGTTTCCAATTTTGGATCCTGATACTGTGGCATAAATGAAGAATATTCCACCATCAACTCTCCCTCATTTCCATGGTAAATTTCATGAAGATCCTGACAATTTTCTATTCGAGTTTGATATTTTGTGTAGAAGTTATGATTATGCAATTGATGCTCAGAAGTTAAGATTATTTCCTGTTACTTTCAAGGACTCAACTCTACGCTGGTTCATGGGGTTAGGAGGAAACACTATAACCTATTGGGATCAGATGAAGGGAGTGATTTTGTCTAAATATCAAGAATATTGTAAAACTCGGGACATGCAAGATGAAATTTTTACAATCGTACAAGATGATGATGAAATTCTTGAAGATTATCTTGAAAGATTTATGTATATTTTACAAAGGTAAAAACTTAAGATTGATCCTAACATTATTAAAACCTTGTTGTTTAGAGGACTTAGTGATAATGCTAGAAATAATTTGAATTTGTTAGGACAAGGTGATATTTCTCAGCAAAATTTTGACCAAATTTGTGAATTATGCGGGAAATTTTGAAGAAACCAGTATAGATCCGATACAAGAACTCAATATAGAAATAGAAAAATTGAATCTACTGATGCTATGATTATTGGAATAGAAAATAAAATGGAAAACATGAAAATTGATATAATGAACACTGTTACCAAACAATTAGACTCTTTAAAATTTCAGCAGAAACTTATGAAGGAACAAGATCCATTATGTATTTTCTGTCCTAAATGTAGAGACAAGCATCCTCCTAAAGAGTGTCCTCTTAATTTGAAAGAAACTAATAAGTATGCTATTTGTGAAAAATACCATATCACAAAAAAATGTCCCTCTATACTAAGACTTAAAGCTGTATTTACAGGGGGAGAGCCTGAAGCTGAATACTTGAATGCTATGGGAGCAAGAAGGAATTGGCCTCAGGTAGGTACAGGTATGGATTCTAAATTTTCTCCACACTATTTTGGTTATAATTCACATTCATATTCTTATCCTAACTCTCATCAGCAGTGGAAGTATGGAATCAATATCAGCATGGGCAACCTTCTCAACCATGGAAACAGGGTTGGAGCGGGCCAACTCATTCTCCATATTCCTACCAGCCACCTATGCCGTCATATCCATCTACACATGCAACTTATTTAATGCCTGAACTTCTGAGTTAGTCCACTCCACCATTGCCTTTACCTCCACCCTTTAGACCTCCTCAATTGCCTGCTAAACCTATGCCCAATCCTAATAATAATAAAGCAGTGCAAATGATCTATGTAACAAACCCACTTTTATCATTCGAATACAAGTCTATTCCAGTTGGGGTTTATGATATTCAATTAAGATCAGGAAGGACTGTAACATTAGAAAATCAGAAGCAACCTATGGTGATCGTTGAAGAGAAAGGAGAAGAGAAAACTCTTAACCATTCTCCGAAAGTTGTCAATAAGTAGCCCTTACCCTCTAAATCCTTGCCATCTTCTTCCAACCAGCCTCCCTTCCCAGAAAGGCTAGTAATGGAAAGAAGTGAGGCTATTTCTGAGACTAGTTTGGAATTTAAGCTTTGAAATATTTTTATTAAGATACCTTTGCTTCAAGACATTAAAGAGATCCCCATTTGTACCAATATTATTAAGGAAATCTGTCTCAAGAAACCTAGGAGGAAGAGATTGGAACCCCAAACCATTCAATTTGTTGGTAGGGTAGCAGATTTGATGACAGGATGTGTGTCTGTGGAAAAATATACTAATCCCGGAAACCCTATTGTCTCAGTTTAGATTGGTAATGTCCTTGTCTCTAATGTTCTTATAGACCTGGGGGCAGCCATTAATTTCATGACTAAGCAAACCATGGATCAACTTCAGTTATCTCATCTCCGCCCTACTCCCACTGTGCTTGAATTAGTAGATAGATCTAAAATTAAGCCAGAAGGAGTATTGGACGATGTGATCATCTCATTAGATTCTTAGGAATATCTTGCTAATTTCATTGTGCTTCATCCAAAGAACCCAGTAGGATGACATCCCTTGATCTTGGGTCGACCATGGCTTGCTACGGCCGATTCATATATTGGATGTCGTTCCAGTGATATGTATATTTCACATGGAGATTCTAGGAAGAAAGTTACCTTATACCCCCCTGCTAGATCCATTCAGGACCTTTGAGATACTTTATGGCTGAATCAAAGCAGTGATGAGGAGACTCAGTCTATTTCCATTATCCATCATTATATTGGGTCTTCACAGGAAGATGAGATTCAAGATTTCCTAAATAATCTAGACACTATGCCTAACTTTGAGCCATTGAGCCAGATTTTCAGCCTAGATTTTCAAGATAATCATGATTCTCATTCTTCTGTACAATTGCATTTGACCACTCCCTTGAGTACTCTTGAGCCTCATACCACTCTTGTTGAGATTATCCCTAGTAAGTCCTTGCATATTAGTTCATTTTTGGACTCATCTCAGTAAGAGCAGCTTGTGAATTTGTTGCAAAACCATCTTAGTGCCTTTGCTTGGGGCTATGAAGATATGAAGGGTATCCCTCCTGAAACTTGTACACATCATATCTATATTCAGGAAAGAACCCGACCTGTCTGACAACCCTAAAGGAGAATGAATCCATCTCTAAGAGATATTGTGAAGGAAGAAGTAAATAAACTCTTGGATGTCGGTTTTATCTGTTACACCATTTTTTGGTCATCTAACCTATTATCATTATATGGACCCAAGTACATCATGTAAGACCAATTTTACTCCAAGTAAAATTGCTTTCACTATGAAAATAACTTAGTAAATCACCTTTATTAAGTTGTTTGTGGTCTAAACAGGAAACCCCATAAGGAAATATTAAATAAATATATATTTGTTTGATTTTCCTCAAGAAATAATTAATTAAACAGTAGTTTAATTAATATTTCTGGTTATATTTAACCCAAAACAAAGAAATTAATTAGATAAATCATTATTTATCTTATTATTTTCTAAAGAATAATTGTTTAAATCTTATTTAAATAATATTATTTATTAAATATGACTAATTCACCCTTAAATAATTAAATAAATCATTATTTATTTGATTATTACTCAACCATATCCTTAAAATGATAAATAAATCATTTATTTATTTATTATTTACAAATAAGGGGATTTGACTCAAGTCAAATTCCTTTTTCCTCCAACAAATATAATAAAATATTCCATAAAAGTTGGATCTAGATTTGGTTAATAATATTTTAATTATGCACCAATCTATAGACTAACTCAATATTTTGTTATAAATAGAAGGGTTTTCCCATTCATTTGTCACCTTTTGTTGCCTAAAGATCACTCTAGATCTCAAATCTTGGTCCGGCTATTGATCCATTATCATAGCCATATTTTTCCATTTTTGTTTGGGTTTTCTACACCATCAAGAGAGAGGAATTCTAAATCTGAAGTGCTGAGGACTTACAAGAACCCATCCCATTGAGGAGAACAGGGAACACCCTCTTGTTTTTTCCTCCCAGGTGCCATTAATAAAAATTTCATTGGATATATTCTTGTCTTGTCTATTGGATCTATGGAGTAAATATTATTTTTCTACTGTTTAATGTCTTTTGATTAATAGATCTAGCTTTGTAGCATTTATCTTCATCATCTAGCGCAGAGTACGAAGATATTGTGGTCATTTATAACATTAGGGCTATTTGTTATCGTAGCTAAATGTTATCACTCAGTTTTCCTTGAAGTTGTTGGAAGAGGAAAGGGGTCAGGGGTAACCCACAAACCAAATTTTAGGTACGAGAATCTAGCCAATCTGTACCCAGAGAGGGCTCTCTCTTTATGTTTTAGCTTTGTTTTGAAAAGTATTAGGCTAGTTATGAAAGTTTAGGGATTTTGATTGAAATTGGGTGATGGAATTCTATAGCAGAGGGTAAGACTGAGTAATTTAGGCCATTGGGCTAATGTAGTCAAAGAAACATGTTTTAACTCGATTAATTTTCTTAACAAGAGATGGTTTCACAGGGCAAGGTAATCAAATAGGGAACAATTATAGATCTAAGGTGAATGGAATGAACTCGAAATGGGTGAAGGGCATTTAAGAATCCTTCAACATTTTCAAAAGAGGGAACTTGAATGATTATTAATGAAGAGAAATTAAGAATTCTTTACTAAATAATCAAAATGCATAAACTAGAAAACATGAGCAATTAAGAATTCACTGTTTAAGCTAGTTTAGAAGAAAACATTTAGAATAATAATGATTGAAAACAGATTGCACTTAAGCACTCTCTGATTTATTCCTTTTCGTTAATAATTCAGATATGAAACACAAATGGTTTAATAAACAAGTATAAAACTCTAAAACATGAGATATATGACTTATTGATCCGTTGTCTGACTCAAGAATCCTGTGAAAAGTCTTTTGCCTCAATTCCTTATCCAGCTAGCCATACGAAATTTGTCCAACAACACTTTATTCCAAAGTAATCAATGTTATAGCAAATTCTAAGAATCCACCCCTCAATACTCCAATTGAGGGAGTATTTATACAAAGAATTATAAAAAATATCTCCTAACAAAATGAGATATAAACTAGGATGACTCATGGATATATTACAGGAAAATAGAGACAGATGGTCTCGTAGATAAGAGAAAGGATAACAGATGTTGTGTTGTTTCCTTCTTTTGAGAATGTGCTGGAGGCAGGCCCTATGATTGGGCTTGTTGCTGTCCTCTTTAGTAATTCTGTGCTGGCTGCTCTGTTTTACTGATACTCTTTACCTGTACTGATACACTTTGACCTCTGTTTGATCTTTGTTTATCCTTTTTATTATGTCTTACTGTATTAAATAATCAAAATTCATGCAAGGATAATATTTACAAAAGTTCTAACATCTCTTCCCACCATTGAGCTTCCAGAATTTTGGTTCTTTGAAGTTTCCTCAAAGTTTCATCAGTCTCTGTATATCTAAAGAAAGTACGCTGAATTGGGAATAAATGCTTTATCTCATGCTCGAGATAAAACAAATTTTCCAGATTGCCATGAAGAATCTTTCCTGTAGGCAATGCTTTTGTTATTGATGAACTAGTTGAGGAACTGGCCTGATCGTCAGCATGCTTGTTCAATTTCTCAACATAACTTTCAAGGTTCATTATTTTATTGTCTGAAACTAAAGGACTTGGCAATCCTTTATTCAACAAAATATCCAATCTTTTTGTGAAAGCATTGATTTCTTCCTGAATATTAGAGCATCTTCTTTGTAGATTCTGCATCAGAGTTCTCTTAGTAAAAAATCTTTTTATCTCCAAAATTGTTCCTGTTCTATCTTGGATGTCGAGTTCTTCAAGTTGATATCTGTTCTTAGTGTTCAAAAAGTGTATAAGTTCATTGGCTTCTTGAGGCATGTTTCCTAATTCTTCTCTTGCTTTTAGAATTTCTTCCAGAGCCAATTTAACTAAATCATTCTGCTCATACAGTATTTGAATTGATGGCCAGACATCATTTATTGACTGAATGATGTTGTCCTAAAAAATTTATTTTATTTCCTTTAAAGGCTTCTCCAATGTGAGATCCTTTTCTAATGCTCTCACCAATTTTTCTAATCTGTTGACCTCTCTCATTTTTTCTGCAACACTTATCTTCGAGAGATCATATTTTTGTTCTAAAGTGGTGAATTGTACCTTTGTTCTCTGGAGCTTTGTCACTTGGAGTTTTAATTCCTCCATTGATTTTATTAATTCTTCAGTGCTTAAATTGGAAGTGTTGACCTGTGATCATTATGTTGGCTGACCTGTTGTGGTTGTATCTATAATCACTTCTGTTGTAGATGCTGGAATGTTTTCCTGCTTGTCCTTTAATGCCTTTTCAAGTTCTTTTTTAGTCTCATTTAGTTGCTCATTCAGTTTCAAGAGAAAATCCATCAATTCTTCTTCAGAGTTTTGATTTAAGATTTATGCAGTTTGTGGAAGCCTTGAAGATGGCAACTTCAGCTGTTTCCTTAAGGTTGCAATATCATCATCTTTCTTCTCAATCAAGGCTTTTATACCCTTGACATCTTTGGGATCATGACCCAATCCAATAATTATTTCTTCCAAAGTCTTTATCCTGTTGTCCTTAGCCTGGGAAGAGGCTTTTTCAAGATGCAATTGAGCATTAGTATTCTCCAAAGAATCCTGTAATTTTTTGGGTCATTATTGATTTATCAATCAGAGTAGAATAAATCATTTCACCTGTTTGTTTGTGCAGCTCAATCTGATCCAAAGGATGAATATCCTTTACTATGACTTCAAAATTATTTCTGATATAATCTGCAGTTGTTTGAGGCTGCTGCACTTTGGGTTTGAAGTGACTCATTACCATTTTACCCTGCTGGATGTCATAGGCTGACATCAATCATTGTTGATTTTTAGGAGCCATAAATATTGATTGTAGACTTGAAGTCTTAGTGGATCATTTCTAGCCTTTATATTTATAAATGTCCTTTTAATATCCCAAGCATCTTTCATTGGTGGTTTGAAAGAAGATACTTCTGCACTTTTCTGCCTTTGTAGCTCTTTTCTCTGTGAATTAGTGGATGTCCCACTGTTTGTACATGTTTGATGACTACCTAATTCTTCTCTCCTCTGACTATCAGGGATTTCTTGAACAGATTCTACTTTTGGAAGAGGATTTAATTTTTGTCTTTTAACATTAGGTTGTTCTGAGGATCCACTGATAGGGGTAGCTGTTTCTGCATCTCTCTTCTTACCTTTTTCTTCGTTAAGAGGAGGTTGCAAAACTGAAATTTCTGCCACATTAATCTGATTAGGAGAAGTCTGTATTTGGCCTTGTTCCTTAGATGTTTCAGGTTGTTCTGTCATTGTGAATTTCTCTGTAACTTGTATATCAACCTCCTTTTCCTTCCCTTTGGATGCTATTGTGGCCAATGCACTGATTTCCTGTAAATTTTGCTGAGAGGTTCCAGCAGAAGAAGGACCAATACCTGGTCTTTTCACTTGTCCAAAAGTGTCTAGGTCAAGTATTTTTTCAAGGTTTTTCATAACATTTTCAACACTGACCTGTTCACTATCTTGTTTTATCAATGTCCCTTCCATCCATACATTCATATTGGCATATTGTTCAATTTCTGGAATTCTATGATGAAGGTATGGTGACAATTTTTTTTTCATCCTCCTATCACAAATAAAGCTGTTTGGGTCATAAGGTACCCAATAGAAACTTTTTTGCAATTTGAGATAGTCTTCTAAGATTCTTTCACCTTATTTTCCTGCATCCCTAGAATTGCAGAGAAAAGGACCTAATTGACTCTTAATTCTGAGTTGAGCTTTTTTATTTGCATTGCAAAAATGGACTATGTCTGAATTTATCATTTGTCTGAAATAATCTAAGGCAAAGAGCCTCATTGGGACATATTTTGGTAACTTGAAAGGGCATAACTCACACCCATATATTCTAATTTCTGTATGATTCCGATATAGGTACCAATCACCTTTCTTGTATTGCTTTGAGAGTTGGAGAATTTTCTTGATGTCACTATTGACCCTAGGAGGGGAGACTCCTGTTAATAAGGTGGTTGTAGGGTGCACAAATATGCTAATGAACTCATTGTAAGAATAAGGAGAATCAGAGGAATTATGAGTGATTGCAGACCAAAAGATTACAGACCTAGGATTTCCTTTGGCATCAAGTTTCTTGACCTAGAAAGGGAAACTCTCTTATTGATAGTAAAGCATGAGATGGTATATAACAGAGGAATATTTGAACACTTTTTCATTTTCCAATCTCATGAACTGATCATGGGTTTTATCAACAATGTAGGAAGCAAAATCATACTTGACAGCAGGGGGTTGTCCAGGGGTAAAATTTGACAACAATACTAGGGTTAATTGATCAACATATTCAGTAGTATTGAAACCCATTATAGAGGATATCATATTCAAAATAAGCCTGCCCACATTAGTGAAAAAGGTATAACCATAAGGGGGAGGGCCTTTGGGTTGATGTTCTGGCAACATGAAGGTTTGGTAGAGGCGATTTAACTCTTCTTGGGATAAAGTGGCCGATTTCTTAAGTAAATCTCCCAAGGAAAGGGGAGTCAAGGCTTGACTAGGCTAAAACTGTAATATTTCTTTGATAGACTGAGCAGTTATTAGGAAAAGGATGGTTTGACTCGGGGAAAAGACTACTCGTTGATTGGGATCATAATTGGCATGGCAGTAATGGATTATTTCAGGAAAAATGTGGACTGAGGGGAGAAGATACATGGGAAGATTGGATTCCCATAGTCCAAAAATGTCAGAGCCATTCAAGTAGTTATCTCTGCAGTGGCAAAAAATTCGAAGAGGATTTTCACTGAGGACAAGGTCTTTAATTTGGAAATCCCTATCGGTTAAAGGCAGATAGTCTAAATCTCTGCGAGGGGAATTCAGGGGTGTGACATTCAAAGCCACGGGAATTTCCATTTCTGGTTCTTGTGGATTCAGAAATGAATTCGGGTTTTGATTAAAAAACGGGCACAATCACAGGTTTGGGAATGCAATTGCAATTTTGGGAATTTGAGGAATAAAATGAAGACTAATCTTGAACCCTGTTTCAGTTTTTCGTGTGGAATTTAAACAAAAACCAAGATTTTGCAGAGTTCAACGGGAATTTGCGTAAATACCAATTTTCCGAGAAATGAACAGTAACTAAAACAGGTGTTGGCTATGGCGGATAAATTCTGGATTACACGACTGCAATTTTCCTCAGCAAGGTGGCGGTTGACAATCTTCGACAGTTGATTTTGGAATTCGTTGCATCAGACACTGGTCACTGCATGGGATAGTGAAAATGACGCGGGTTTATTTGTTTTATTCGCAAAGTCAAAGGTTGGTGGGTTTTTTATTTTTTTTTAATGGATGATGTCAACAAGTACGGTGGCTTTGTCATGGGATGGCAAGCGGTAAGCGATATTCATCAGACAGCTTTTGGGGATGGGCAGTTTTAAGCAGAGGGCGAGCGATTCCATACGATATACGACACGTGGCGCGGCACTGTTCAGAAAACCGCTTGGCCATCGCGCGTTATCATTCAGACGTGGATGCGCAGCGATATGGACAACAACCGTAGATATTGGATTGGTCGATCGAACGGTTGTTGGGATAGGAAGATGACGGGGAATTAATAAAGCAAGCCCAATGTAATTTATTATGAATTAATCACATCAGGGGGAATTCTATTGGTCGATTAGGTTATTAATTAACCATAAGGGTTAATTAATCCATTTTTATACGGCGGAGTGTCGGGTTTGTTTATTAATTGGAAATTCAACCAATTAATCATAATTAATACTTATATGGTTATTTTTCAACCAAAGTGGCAGGATAATATATTATTTGGGAATTTTATTATTAAATTAATACGGGGAAAAGGGTGGATTTTCATAGGGATTTAAATAATAAAGTTAAAAATTAATATGAAAAATGAATGGAAGCGCTAAGTGTAAAACATTAGGTTAATGTATTTAACTTATGCTTGCATGAATAGGGTTTTTATGAAATATTGCATAATTTTCCTAAGTAAAATGGGATTTTACTTAGGAAAATATTTTTTAGAAGTGAATGAATGTCATGATGAATGGTTTTAAGTACTTAGGCCTTTCCAATTATTGGGCCGAGGGTCTGGTCACTCCAAAAGTCAAGGAAATGCCTTGAGCCCCTCTAATTTTCAAATACCTTAATACTTAGGGGAAATTAGTGAAATTTTTAGGAAAAAATGAGAGGGGAAGTTAATAATTTGACTTTGCTTTGCTTGAAATTCTTCCAGTGTAGTGTCTGCCTTTGCACTTGTGATGAAAGTAAAGATTTAACACATCTAGAGTCATTATCCATCACATGTAATTCGGCAACAACATCTACCTACCCTACCTACTTTACCCTACTATTTTTTCTTCTTTATTAGGGTCTGGCAAACCCTTATCACACTTTTTCTTTTACATGTGGAAATCTATCTAATTCTAACCTTATTACATCCAAGGGCTCAGATTAAACTGTTGAGCTCATTTTATTTACTCTACCTATCTACTTATCTGCCAAGATTAAACAGTTTGGTCAGATTTTATTCTCTATCTAAAACATAAAATTGAAAGATGAACTAGCCAAGCTTAAACTGTTTGACTGTTCATAAATTGTGGCATAAGATACAAGTTGCACACAATTTGTTTATTTACATAAGAGCAAAAAGTAGTGGCATTTAGACTTGCGCACTTTCCTTGGCCTTTCTTTTGGTGGGGTTCATTTTCTTTTACTTTTTTTGGCCATTTTTATTTTTTTCACCCTTTGATTTTTCTTTTAGGGTATACCCTCTTTACATTTTTTAAATTTTTTGATTTTTTTGACAATATGGAAAAACTTTGCAACAAGGAAAGGTATGAACATATTACATAGCCCATCAATTCAATCATGATATATGACACCTATTGGTATAGGAGTCTAACATAGCTAAAGTGGTATTTTTTCGTACACCTCGAATCAAGATTCATACTAAGAACTGGCAACTCCACACGGGTTTACCATTACAACCGTTGTCGTTTTTCTAATCCTTGCATATCCAGCTGCTTCAAACCCTAGGATTTCTCGTCAGCCCCTTGTTTTTCTTATTCTTGATGTTGTTTTTAATGCATAAACCCAAAAACAATAAAAATTCTAACTTCCACGTGTTTTCGGACCCATTGCGTAGGTGACAGACATCAGCCGCAGCTCAGACGACAAATTTTTCTGAAACCTGCCGCCGAGAGTGTCGGAAGTGCACGTCGCACTTTTCTGCCCAAAACCTATGACCTGGACCTCTAGGGCACATTTTACATCTGAAAAAGTGCAACCTCTGCTGAAAACAGGCCAAACGCTGCGACCTGGACTTTTTGCAGGGATTTTTCTGAAAGTTTTTTGGGCTTTGCTGAACCTCTGTTTAGGGTTGTATGACCTCTGTCTCTTCCCGTTTTGGACCTGTACTTGTTATATTTCACTCAAATAAGTGGGAACCTAGCCCCCTAGGTCTTCAGTACCCTCCACTTTTGTGGAAGAGCGTTTGATGTTGCAGGTTGGAAAGCGTCGGTCTTGACCCACTTTTGTATCGATACCTCACTTTCGGGTCACTTCGGATCGGCTTGTTTTTTGGTCACTTTCTTTAATTGCTTATTAATTTAAACAATCAAATGCTACATAAATTGTCAACCTAGGGAAGTCTATTTATTTAAAAGGCAATCACACATTGTATATGCTCAATCTCAAAAGCAATGAATTGTTATAGTAAGAATTACACTAATCACACCTTGCTTCAACAAACTGAAGTCTACTTGAGTTACAGCAAAGGCAGTCTTTCTATTATAGACAATCACTGTAAGAATCCTGGATTACATTAAAAAGATAACAATCTAGGAAAGGAAACTAATCTAAAGAAGAAAAGACCAATTATGCTACAATAGAGAACATGACCCTATTCCCCAAGTAGGAATCTTCAGCACCTGTTTTTGATTACCAAGCTTTCACAAACTCATTCCGTAAGCAAGATTACCAATTAAAATAATCCACAATTACCTAGGAATGAATTGTATGAAAACAATGCAACAAGTAACGAAAACAGAGTTTTAGCAATAGATAACAGAGTTCCAATATTGCATAAATGATTTCAGCAAACAGAGTTTAACAAGGCATAAATGAAAAATAATAGTTAACAAACTACGGAAATAAATGGGTGAATCTTGTGAAGAAGGTGAGCCCTTTCCTCCTCACAAGATTCCCCAGAAGAAGGAACTAAAATGAAATGCTCAGAACAAACTTTTATTCATCTATCGAAAGTACATATTACAAAGGATTCACGTTCCTTCTCTGTTCAAGAAAAATAAACCTCCCGTAATCTCCAATTGTCCTCTAATGCTGATGTATCCTCTTTTTAAAGAGGAGACATCTGTTACAATTGATTACATTATAGAAATCCTATTTTTAACCCAATCTGATCTTCTATACTGAAATAGGACCTTTCTGTTCTTCCATAGCAAAATGTTGTTACAATGGTTACAATAGTACTAGCTTCAAGGTGCAGCTGTTACGACTAGTGTAACAGCTTCTTTACTTATCTTTCCTGTTGCTGTAGTGCTTGAATACTGCTTCAAAATCGCAAATCACGGGATGTTTCAACAATGGGATTTGCGTACTATCCTGACTATTTCAGCAATGCGGTCTTCAGACAGCCATGATGGATTAACTTTAATCTTCAAATGGTTTCAACAATGTGGTTCAAACAGTCATGATAAATTAACTGCAGTCTTCAAACTGTTTCAGCAACTATATATTTTCGATTAATATTTAAATATGAAAGTAATGTAAAATTACATGTAAAACAAGTTAAACATATAGTAAAGAGAAGAATGTTATATACCTTTGGAAGAATGGATGAAAGTGATAGTATAGGCTTTAAATATGGACTGGAAAAGAGTGGAATGATGGAAAAATGTATGGTCAAAAAGGTACATTATAGAGTCCTAACATCCCCCCAAACTAAAAATGTTGCATGTCCTCAGGTAACTTTAATCTGAATCAGAGTTTGGATACTGGCGTTTGGCAAGAAAGTTACTTAGGAAGTAGCTATGGAAGGTACTGTCTGTTAAGGCTCTGAACCCTTGCGAATTTTGCAATCTTTGCGAAGCTGCTGCTTCATCCTTGTTGGCCAACCTATGATGAGCATGATATTCCTCTGCTGGCATCCATAAAATAGGAAAATGAAAGTGGTACCCTATCCAATTTTCAGCACATTGCTGAACATATCTGATGTAATTGGGTACTCTAGAGAATGCAATTTCGAGATTAGTGGGACTGAAAGGATTGTACTCCTGCTTTTCCTTAGAATATTGTTGCCAAAACATATTATTTTCTCTTAAAGAAGCATTTTCTTTGGTATGAATAAAATGTAGGTAGTCTTGGAGTACTGAAGCTTGTAATTTCCGTATATGTTCAGTCATCCCTGGCTTATTCAAAAATTGATAATATTCTGCCACACAGATGGCAGGGTTCTCTGGTTCTGGCCTTATCCAGAGAAGACGGTTGTCTTCATTATCCCTGGTTGCAAGAAGAGCAGTCTGCCATGTAATCTGATTAGCAAGGAAAGAGGCAAATGCCCTGATTTGAATGTCGCCAACAAGAGGGTTAAGATTAAACCTTCTGTTTTCAGGGATGGCTTCATTGTGAAGGTACAACTCACATAATAAGTGCTGATCACTGGTGGAGGCTTCTGCAAATGTTTTCACTAATTGTTCGGATGTAAGCACCTCATGGGGTCTTCCATATTTGATTGCTTTCAACTGAAAGTAAACAAGGCATTCTGAGAGGAATAAAGAGTAATTTAGAGATGGTTTCCTAGTAGCCAGTAATTTTTGTACCAGTTCAAACATTAGGAGTAGTTTTCCTTTTAGCTCTTTATTCTTCTTCTTATGAGCCCTAGATTCTTGGAGTTTTTGCTCCAAGATCTCCCAGTTTGAATATATATGATTCTGCCATACTAGTTTGTGCTGCTGCATGATTTTGTCTTGCGAAATGACATATTATTTCTTCCATATATTCATTATTTTCTGCTCATTCCATGGTTCAGTTTGTGTTCCAGTATTGCAAGTGGTAGGCTGAGGTATAGTTGGAGTAGAAATAACAACAGGAACTTCAGATTTAACAGTTACAGAAGGCTGGGGTACTTGTAAATTAACTTCTTTTTCTGAAATTTTGGAAGGCCCCACTGGTTCTTGTGTAACAGTAGGGTGTTCCTCTTTGATTGCAGAATATGTAGATGCTCCTGGCATTGGGACTTGAACTATCTTATATCTTGCTTGCTGATAAATGTTTCCACATTGGCTGCACATATATTCCTTATATGGATAATTTTCTGTATGTTTATCTGCCATGGATTTTGTATGGGCTAGGGTATAAAAATTGAGCTCACTATCATAGGCTTCCTTTTCTATCGCCAATTATTTCTTATAGGTTTCCAATTCTGATCTTAGAAACTCATTTTCCTGTAAAAGGGAAGCCAAAGTGACTGGGCTTTATGTATCAGTTGCATTCTCAGGAATTGATTGCTGTGTTTCAGCTGTAGCTACTTCTTGTGTGATAGCTAGAGCTGGTTCCTTTGTGGCAGCTACTGAATAAGTAGCATCCTGGGTGTCTAGTTCTTGTACATCGGTAGCTGGTTCTTGTGGGACAGCTACTGACTGAGTAGCTGGTTCTTGTGTGATAGCTACTTGTTCTGTAGAAAATGATGTCACATTACCCTGGGAATCTGGTTCTTGTGTTTCAGTGCCACTGGGTGAGATAGTTAATAATTCCAAGGTTTGGAAGGGTGGTGATGTGTGGAGTTTTAACAAAATGGTTGCGGGATCAGGGGTAGTAGGAATGATTGTTGCTTCAATAGACGTCCTCCTTCGTCTCCTAGGTAAGAAAGCAGAAAAAGTAGTAGTTTTCTTTTTCCTTTTATGAGAGGGATTTTCCTGAGGAGAAGGGCTATCAGAGGAGGTAGCTGCTTTAGTTGCGGCCCTTGTTTGTATTTTTGGTAGGGAGGCGGTTGTGATTTGCCTTTTCCTTTTATGAATAGAGGAAGATGGTGGTGTATCGGCCTGAAAGTCATCACTAGGAATATGGATAGTAGGATCAGATGATTCTGCTAAGTGGTGGGATGGACTTGAAGAAAGGTTAATTGGATTAGTTGGTTCTGTGGATGGAATTGTTGGAGGGCCAGGGATATTCTCTGGTTGCTACTCATGGGAAGTTTCAAGAATTTCTTGAGGATTTTCAGTAGCTTCTTGAGGAATTTCAGCAGCTTTCTTAGGGTCTAAGGGTAGGTTGTTTAAAGTAGGGTTTTGTTCAGCAAAACCCCTCTGAATCAGTAGCTGAAAAAGGTGGTGATGGGTGAGGGAAAGGAGTGGGAATTTTACCTGTCTGCAGTAACGTGACATATTTCTAATACACCTAAGTAAATAATAAGGAATATTTAGCAGTCAACCATGTCGTAAATGATTCAACAAGACAAAATCATGCTGGTAGATTACCTGTTAGTGACCTTCAGAAGTGAGGTAATGTTTGACGAATTCAACAACTTTCGGCCAAGGAGGTGGAAATGAATGAAGTCGGACACCCCATCCTTTTCGTTCGACTTGTTCTCCTGGCAGAAGAAAATCTTGTTTTGCATTAAAAATGATATGCTTTCGACTAAACCATCGAGTGCCAGTGACCGACAAACCTGAAACCTGTGCTATGTCACCCTCTGAGACTGGAATTCAAACTCCCTAAATAGTAGAATGGTTTTTCTGAAGATTTTGTGCAAATTCAAGGACCTGTTGTGGATCAAACTCTTGAAGTCTCTAAAAATATCCTACCTAGCATGCCTGCTGAAAAATCTGATGCACCTCTGGGTATAATTCAATCAGAGTTGTCAAGCCGAGCTCGTGTCGAATAGTATGTCCTCCCATAGTTAACCAGCTTTGGTAAAATGCACATTCAAAAGCCAAGTTATCGCACTTTGAACAGAGTAAATTTTGCGAATGAGAACATGGAGTAACAGTGAAGGAGCGAGGTACTGGGTAAGAAATATGACAGTAATTGGCATGTTGTGAAATGATTTCATATAATTTCGATATTCCCCCAAATACAACTAGAATGATAACTTTAAGTGTGTGGGGATTGTGGTCTTAATAAACAAAATATTCTCTTTAAACCATAGTTTAATTGTACTTACATATAAAATTTACATACCTCATGTTTACCTTTGATTTGTATTTCGAAAAATATAGTACTTGCTTATAATGGCTCAATAGTCATGGAAGAACTTTAGAAGCTTTTTTCAACATGAGGGAGATTATATTAGATATCTGTTTTATCATAAGAGAAGACAGTGAAAGGACAGAATTAGCATAAGGAATAGGAGAAGTGAAAATGAAACAATCGAGGAAGATGGTTTCATGAGAGAAAATTTTGTATAATCATATCTTTGGAGAAAGAAATGGTGTTTCAGAAACGGGAAAAATGGATGAAATGTTGCTGAAAAGTGGTGTTTCAGAAATGGGAAAATAAGGAAAATGTTGCTGAGGAGTGGTGGGAAAATGGGGAAAATGTTTGCTGAAGAATGGTGTTTCAGCAATGTGAATAGTAGGGAAAATATTTGCTAAAGGATGGTGTTTTAGCAATGTGAAAAATAGGGAAAATGACATGAAAAGGGAAAAAAAAAAAGGAATGAAGGGAATGAATGATGAATTTCACTGGAAGATGGGGAAGTGAAGTATGAATGAGTTGAAGTGAGGGGAGCAATGCTCCTCAAAATGAAGCTTGGATCTTCTTGTGGTGAAAATGTCCTTCCTTAGTAAGCCTTTCCTTAATCAAGAATCTGCAAAATAATCAATTGTAAAATGCCAACCCTTGATAGGGATTATTAGTTTAAGAAATCTAATCTAATACTAAAAATACAATGCAGAAAAATCAAATGCAGTGAGGAGCAAAAGGATCCCCTAAAAAGAGATAAATGTGCATCTGCCATGCAAGTGGCCTTAAAATCTTCTTTGGAAATAGGGCGCTGGTATAGACGAAGCCAATGACCATTTACTAATAGTGGTGTTTTAGAGTCATCAATTGTTAAGAGCCTTACTGATCCATTGGGAAAAACAACATCTATTTCGTAAGGTCCCAACCATCTTTTACGTATTTTCCCTTGAAAATTTCAAAGCGAGAATCATACAATAAAGCCCAATTACCTTTTTGGAACTGCTTATGCTTGATGAGTTTATCATGCCACTTTGTTCTTTGTTTTTGGATCATAGTTCTCTGATGAATGGCATCTAATATTTTTTCATCCAATTCATAAAGCTGCTGCAACCTAGCTACCTGTGCATTAGTCAAATCAAGGTTAACAGCTAAAGTAGTCCTTAAGGTTTTAATTTTAAATTCCATAGGAAAAACAACACTTTTACCATAAACCAATTCATAGGGAGAAAATCCTGTAGTATTTCTCTAGGTAGTTCTATAAACCCATAGCACTTCAGGGAGCCTTTGAGACCAATCCTTCCAGCTTTCCGTCACTATTTTTGTTAGAATGGCTTCTATTACTTTGTTTGTACTCTCCACCTACCCATTGGCTTGGGGGTGGTATGGTGTAGTCATTCTATGATGAATGTGATATTTCTGAAGGGTGGCTTTGAAACCATGAGAAGTGAAAGGAGGTCCTCCATCTGTAACTAGCTCTCTAGGGACTCCAAATCTAACAAAGATTTCTTCAAATAGGAAAGCTAGGACAGCTTCTTCATTAGCTCTGAGGAGTGCTTTAGCCTCCACCCATTTAGTCATATAATCTGTGCAGACTAATATATAAACTCTTTGGTTGGATGGAGGATTAATGGGTCCTATAAAGTCTAAGGCCCATCTTTCAAATGGTTCAAATATTACCTGGGGCTTTAATGGAATTTCATCTCTATGATTAGGTTGACCCATTCTCTGACAGCTATCACAAGCCCGAACATATTTATTTGCATCTTTGAAGAGTGAGGGCCAATAATAACCCATCCTAAGAATTTTATGTGTCATTCTCTTATCAAAAAAATGCCCTCCACAAGGGCCATCATGAAAAACTTTTAGTATATCATACACCTCATCCTCTCTAATGCATCTCTAGATTTCATGATTAAGTCCTGTATAGAAAAGACACCCACTTATCCATCTATACCGAGCACTTTGTTGAATGATTTTTCTTTTCTCTCAATGTGATAGGTGTGATGGTAACTTCCCTGCAACCAGATAATTGGCAATGTCTGCATACCATGGTGAGTGAGCAGAAATTGCAAATAAATATTCATCAGGAAAGGAATAATCTACTGGAGTATTATCATCAGATTTTAACCGAGAAAGGAAATCAGCAACAACATTTTCTTTACTTGGTCGATATACAATTGTAATATCAAACTATTGTAATAACAATAACCATCTGGTGACTCAAGCATTTGTGACAGATTTTTTCATTAAATACTTGATAGCCGAGTGGTCAGTATGGACAAAAGTAGAGTAACCAGTAATGTAATGTCAAAATTTATTAATAGAATAAATGACTGCTAAAAAATCCTTTTCGGTAACTGTATAATTAAGCTCAGCGGGAGTCATATTCTTACTAATAAAGTAGATAGCATAAGGAATATGGTTTTCCTCTTGTCCCAAGACAACTCCAATTGTCGTATCTGAAGCATTAGAAGATATATGAAAGGGAAGTGCCCAATCAAGTCCTCTCAAAATAGCAGTTGTGGATAACTGATGCTTGAGTTCTACAAAGGCCTTTTGGAAAATATTAGTCCACTTCAATTCAGAATTTTTCATGAGTAAAACAAACAAAGGAGAGGCTCTTTTTGAAATTTTTTTAATAAATCTCTTGTAATATCTGGCATGTCCTAAGAAACTTCTCACATCTATTCGTGTTTTAGGAATAGGAAGGTTTTGAATGACTTGTATTTTGGATGGATCCACCTGAATTCCTTGAGATGAAATAAAATGTCCAAGCACTACTCCTTCACTCATCATCATATTACATTTTTTGGTAATTAAGGAGAGGTGAGCTTGTATACATCGTTTAAGTAATTTCTCAAGGTTCTGTAATGCATCTTCAAAAGACACACCATAAGGGGTAAAGTCATCCATAAATATTTCCATAGAGTCATTAAGCATATTGGAAAAGATTCCTATAACTGCTCTTTGAAAGGTTGCTGGTGCATTACATAGTCCAAATGGGAGAACTCTATAGGAAAAATTTCCCCAAGGACTAGTAAAAGTGGTCTTATCTTGGTCTTGGGGTGCAATTCTGATTTGGTTATACCCACTAAACCCATCTAAAAAGGAAAAGAATTTCTTCCCTGACAAACTATCCAATACCTGATCAATGAACGATAAAGGAAAGTGATCCTTTTGAGTGGCTTTATTTAAGGCTCTATAATCTACACACACTCTCCATTTCCTGTTTTTCTTAGGAACTATTACCAATGGGGAAACCCATTCACTATCAGAGATAGGATATATAAACCCTGCATTAATCAATTTTTGAAGTTCCTCTTTAACAATTTCTCTTAAATTAGGGTTCATTCGTCATTGGCATTGATAGACTGGTCGACATCCTTCCTTGATATAGATACGGTGAGTACATAATTCAGGAGAGATTCCCTTCATGTATTTATAGTCCCATGCGAATGCTTCCTTATTTTCAAGTAGTAACTTCATTAATTGTTGTTTTTCAGCATCTGTCAGGTCAGGATTTATGTTCAGTGTTTTGCCAGGTTCGATTTCTACTGTTATACTTTTAGAAGAGATGGTGGTTGATGTTTGAGGTAGATCTTCAGATTTAAGCTTTTCATGGGTATCTGATTTCAAAAGTGCAGCCAGTTGATTATGTGTTTCTGGAATCGCCGAGGAGGGTTCACAAATAAAATTATTAATTACCTCATCCTCAGTGGTATCTTTAAGGATTAAAGCTTGTCCGATAGTCAAAATAGGTTGAATAGCATGATCATCATAGTCCATCCATACAGATTTATCATTATTAATCATGGGTGCAGTGTGAAGGTAAAGAGTGAGCTACTTAGTTTCATATCCATTGGAAATTTTCATTGAACTAGATCTGGAGCTAATAAAGGCATCGACTGTAGCTAACCAGGGCCTTCCCAAAATTAAAGGATGTCCCCCCAACTTTTTTTTAGTCTGTAACACCACAAAGTTAGCCGGGTAATTCCAGGACTCAACTGAGATGACTAGGTCTTCAATAACTCATTCTAGTTTGATTGTAGAGCGGTCAGCTAACTCTAGAATGGTTGGTGTATCTCTGATTACGTTCTTTAGCTATAACAGTTGTGAAGTTTCAAGAGTCATAATGTTTATAGCAGCACCTAAATCTACCAAAACTTGAGGGATTATTGTTTTACCGATTTGGATTGTCACAGTAGGATGGCCGGGGTCACCATATTTAACTGGAGGAGCTTTACCAGACATTAATGCAGATAGATCACCCATAAGATGGACTATAAGGGGATATTTAGCTTTCCTATAGGGTTTCTTAAGACAAATATGTCTTATCATTTTGGCATAAATTGGTACATGTCTTAGTGCCTGTAAAAGTGGAATTTTAACATACAGATTCTGCAATTCCCCTAGAAGATTAAAATTAGGTGGCTCAGGAATTCTAGTTAAAACTAAACACTCAGGGAATGGTGGCTCTACTATCTCAGCACCCTTATTAGAGGGTGGTTGTACCTCTTTATGTGAATCACATTTTTCAGTTTCTTCTTTATCAGAATCGGAAGAGGTAACATCATCAATAATGGGTTCAACTATTTTCCCAGATCGTAAATGAATGTCATTACATTGCACAGGGAAAACATGAAGTATAGGCTGGTTCTGAATATCAATAACTTGCATAGCTTTATTATTGGGGTTAGTATTTGGTTTTATAGGTAGCTGGGGTCTCATCATTTTATTATTCGGTGGAGCACCTGATGGTAGAGGAAGTGGTTGCTAAAATTGAGGAAATTGATTCGGAAAATGGAGTTGTTGACCCCTCCAATTCGAATTCCACTAGTTAGAGTAAGATTGTTGTTGTGGAGGCCAAGGAGTCGACATTGTAGGATCTACAAAGGGAGGGTTTGTTTGTTGCATGGGTGGGTAATTCATTTGATTGAAGGGTGGGTATTGCATTTGGTTAAAGGGAGGGTAATTTTCTTGACTAAAAGAAGGATGATTTTTCCAACGATTAGAAGATGTAAATGGCATATTAGAGTTCATACCTTGTCCTTGTTGTTGCCATTGCCTTCTCTGTGTTAGCAGACAGACTGCTTCAGCTTCTTCTTCAGTTGGTTGCGATGCTTCTTTTATTCCTGGTAAATAAGAGCATTGTTTTGTTTCATGATCTTTCTCACAAAGGGTGCGAATTGGCACCTTGTCCAATGGGCATTCCCTTAGTGGGTGTTTATCTCTGAATTTGGGGAAAAAGATAGCCAAAGCTGCTTCTACTTCAGATTGTTTCTTCTTAACCTGCAAGGTGTCAATCTGTGAAGCAAAAGAACTTAACATTTCAGTTTTAAATTCCTCAAGTAAACTACCTATTTCAACTCTTGTTGCTCCTCCACTGGCTAATTTTTGAACTCTTGAATATGTGGTATCCCTACTGTTTGATCTATTCCTTGCATCTCTTCTTGAACATCTTTTACAAAGGTTAAAAATTTCATCATATGATTCTAAAGATATGTCCCCTTTACCAACCATATTTAGCATATCTAAACAGTCATCCCTTACCCCTTTCAATAATATTGTTTTAATAATATCCTTACTTACATCGGGATGATTGGATCTCTGTAGGTTGTATTGTATTATTTCCACAAAGTCCTCCAGATTCTCGTCCTCCTTTTGTACCATATTAAATAGTTCCTCTCTTTTCTCTCTTGTCCGGCAGTAGTCTTGATATTTAAGCAGAAACTTTTGTTTCATCTATTCCCATGTTGTGCTTACATGGCCTCCAAGACTCATGAACCACCTTAATGCATTTCATTTTAATGTTGTTGGAAATAGCTTCAGTTTTTGAGCATTAGTAACATAATCATAACTTCTACATAATATATCAAACTCGAAAAGAAACTCATCAGGATCTTCAGAAGATAAACCATGAAAGTTTGGTAAAGTTGAAAGTGGGATATTCTTCATGGGGGTTGTTCCTTTAGGGAGATAACCAATAAGAAACCCCAAGGTAGAGAAAGAGTTCTCATCTTTTCCTCCTTGAGGATCTACTGGTCCTCCTCCGAAGAATTCGTCATTGTTCCCTTCCATTGCTTGATCTCCTACTGTGCTTGCTCGATCCTCAATGTTTTCTACTAGCTCCTTAATGTTTTCTGCTGATTCCTCAATGTTTTTTGCTGGTTCTTCAACACTTTATACCTACTCTTCAACGCTTTCTGCTAGTTCTTCAACTTTTTCAGGGCTCACACTTTCTTCTGTTTCGTAGTTTGATTGGGGAGAATGTTGAGGCTTGGGCTTTCGAGAGCTTAGCCTCTAAGAAGATTCATTTTTTGATACGATCTCGTCAATAAAGGTCTTTCTTCATCCCATTCCTTTGCCCTTGCCACCTGTAGGGTTAGTTTTCTTGGGGGCTCTGTGTCCTCTCATGCAATCTGCACATCTGAAAGAAAAAAATCAATGCTTTTGAGATCTATAATTGCCTTCCCCGGCAATGGTGCCAAAATGTTGGTCACTTTAATTTCTTATTAATTTAAACAATCAAGTGCTACATAAATTGTCAACCCAGGGAAGTCTGTTTATTTCAAAGGCAATCACACACTGTATATGCTCAATCTCAAAAGCAATGAAATGTTGTAGTAAGAATTACACTAATCACACCTTGCTTCAACAAACTGAAGTCTGCTTGAGTTACAACAAAGGTAGTATTTCTATTACAGATCACTAGAAGAATCTTGTATTATATTAAAAAGATAACAATCTAGGAAATGAAACCAATCTGCAGAAGAAAATACTAATTATGCTATAACAGAGAATAGGACCCTATTCCCCAAGTAGGAATCTTCAGCACCTGTTTCTAATTACCAAGCTTTCACAAACTAATTCTCTAAGCAAGATTACCAATTAAAATAATCCACGATTACCTAGAAATGAATTGTATGAAAACAATGCAATAAGTAACAAAAACAAAGTTTCAGCAATAGATAACAGAGTTCCAATACTATATAAATGATTTCAGCAAATAGAGTTTAACAAGGAATAAATGAAAAAGAACAGTTAACAAACTACGGAAATAAATGGGTGAATCTTGTGAAGAAGGCGAGCCCTTTCCTCCTCACAATATTCCCTAGAAGAAGGAACTGAAATGAAATGCTCAGAACAAACTTTTATTCATTTGTCAAAAGTACATATTACAAAGGATTCAAGTTCCTTCTCTATTCAAGAAAAATAAACCTCCCGTAATCTCCAATTGTCCTCTAATGCTGATGTCTCCTCTTTTTAAAGAGGAGACATCTGTTACAATTGATTACATTATAGAAATCCTATTTTTAACCCAATCTTATCTTCTATACTGAAATAGGACCTTTCTGTTCTTCCATAGCAAAATGTTGTTACAATGGTTACGATAGTACTAGCTTCAAGGTGTAGTTTCTATGGCCAGTGTAACAGCTTCCTTACTTATCTTTCTTGTTGCTATCGTGCTTGAAATACTGCTTCAAAATCACAAATCACAGGTCGTTTCAACAACAGGATTTGCGTACTATCCTAACTGTTTCAACAACGTAGTCTTCAGACAGCCATGATGGATTAACTTTAATCTTCAAATGGTTTCAACAACGCGGTTCAAACAGTCATGATGAATTAACTAAACTGTTTCATCAACTATATATTTTTGATTAATAGTTAAATATGAAAGTAATGTAAAATTACATGTAAAACAAGTTAAACATATAGTAAAGAGAAGAATGTTATATACCTTTGGAAGAATGGATGAAAGTGATAGTATAGGCTTCAAATATGGACTGGAAAAGAGTGGAACGATAGCAAAATGTATGGTCAAAAAGGTACATTATAGAGTCCTGACAATGATCTGATGGTAGACGTTATGTTTAGTTTAGGGTTTTTTTCCCTATAAGGCAACCCCTCGCTTGTATGAGGGTATTGTATTTTTTTTTTCTCTCGTTTAGACTAATCCTAATTTTTCCATTTTTTCTCCTCCCATGCCACCCACGGGTTTCGAACCGGTGACCTTACAGAACGGAGTGCCTTAATAGTGCACCCCATCACCGACTGTTCTACACCACGTGGGCCTATGAGGGTATTGTATTGGGGCTATGTATTGTATGTGTATTCTCGGAGCGAGAAATAGATAGGGAGAATGTGAGAGAGTACAAAGGATAGTACAACGGATCTGCCGTAGGTTGTGTCTCTTCATTTTGCTGGATAATATAAAGGAAGGACTGGCTTTACGAGGTGGACATAACCCAAACTAGGTGAACCACGTATATTTATATCTCTCTGGTTTTATGTGTTTTGTGTGCTTCTGTTTTCCGCATATTTTATGTGTTTCATTGCTCTGTAATATTTAATTTTCTAACAAGATCATCGATGAGTGTGCGGGGAATGAAATATTCTCCTTCATGGACAGTTTCTCTGGTTATAATCAAATTAATATCTGTCCTGAAGATCTGCATAAGACTACATTTAATTGTTCCTGGGGTACCTTTGCTTACAAGAAAATGCCTTTTGGCCTCAAAAATGCTGGAGCTACTTTTCAACGGGTCATTTCTTACGCCTTCCATGACATCAAACATATTATTGAGGAATATTTGGATGATTTAGCTACTTGTTCTCACAAGATAATTGATCATCCTTCTCACCTCCATCAAGTTTTTGAACGATGTTGATATTAAAAAATCTGGTTGAACCCGAACAAGTGTGTTTTCACTGTCACATCTGGTCTGTTGTTGGCATTCATCGTGTCTATGAAGGGATTCATGTAGATCCCTTCAAGGTTGAGGAAATACTTCAGTTGCCTCCCTCGTCTTCAATTCATCAACTTCAAATTCTGCAAGGAAAAGCTAATTTCCTACGGAGATTCATCGTAAATTATTCCGAGATTACAAAAGGATTTATGATATTATTAAAGAAAGGAGTTCCATTCTTTTGGGATTACTTTTCTCAATGCTCATTCAATGCTTTGAAAAAAGCATTGACCTCTACTCCTTTACTGAGTCCACCCAGTTATAGCAGGGATTTCCTCTTGTACCTCGTGGCAGCAGAATCTACCATTTATATGGTTCTTGTTTAGGAAGACGATGCTCTTTCCGAGCATGTTATATACTACCTTAGTCGAGGCTTGGTAGGTCATGAACTCCGGTATTCCTCGATAGAGAAACTTGCTTTAGCAGTTGTTCATGTTATTCATAAACTCACACATTATATTCTCCTTCAAAAAACATATGTTTTGGCAGTAGTCAATCCATTTCATTTTGTTCTCAGTAGGAAAGTGATTGGGGGAAAATACAATCGATGGATTGTGATTTTGCAGGAATTCAATCTTGAGTTTATGTCTGCCAAGTCCAAGAAATCATTAGTTTTTACAGAATTGATTTCTGAGTTGCCCTGTGGAGAAGAGATATTTTATGACAAATCATTTCCTGATGAGCATCTTTTTCTCATTTATTCATTGGATCCTTGGTATGGGGATCTCATAGTTTATCTCCAAACTGCGAAGTTTCCCTCGACTTTTTCAAAATATGAGCGCCAAAATTTACGTCACTTAGCCAAAATTTATTTGATTATTGCTGACACTTTATATTGTCATGGGGCCGATTCGATCCTTAGACACTACTTAACTCTCAAAGAAGTTGAGGTCGTGCTAAATGATTACCACAGTGGAGCTTGTGGTGGTCATTTATCTGGGCTTGTTACAGGGAAAAAAATATTGCGTGTAGGATGCTTTTGGCCTTCGATGTTTAAAGATTGTATTGAATCGGTCAAAAAGTGTCATTTGTGTCCAGTTTATACTCGAAAGATGCACGCTCATTTAGCTCCGCTCTTTCCTATCATCACTGTCGACCCCTTTACAAAGTGGGGTATTGATTATACCACTTGTAACCCGTCTTCGGCTAAAGGTCACAAGTACATTATTGTAGCTGTAGACTTCTTCACCAAGTGGGTTGAGGCTATGCCTACTTTCGTGAATGACGGTGAGACAACAACTCTGTTCCTCTTCAATCAAGTCATTTTTCACTTTGGTATCCCCAAAGAGATTGTCACTGATCATGGCAGTCACTTTCAAAACAACATGATGGCTGAATTGGCTCTGAAATTAGGTTTCTGGCAGGAGCATTCGTCTCCTTATTATCCTCAGGCCAATGGGAAAGTGAACAAATCCTTGAAGATAATTCTTCAATGGATGATTGATAAAGTCAGATCCAATTGGCATATTATGTTGTATCCTACACTTTGGACATACCGGATGTCAGTCAAAACTACAACTGGTTTTACTCCGTTTTAACTGGCTTATGGGTTGGAATCTATATTTCCTATTGAATGTGAAATTCCCTCTCTTAAGTTAGCTGAAGAGCTTCTTCCTGACACTTTCAATCTCGAAGAATGCCTTCTTCATCTAAAACATCTCGATGAGTAGCGTCGAGATGCAGATATGATGAATGAGGCCCATAAGAAATGGGTAAAGGTTCAGTACGATAAGGCGGTCAAACCTAGGGTTTTCTCTGAAGGTGTCCTTGTCATGGTTTATGCCCAAGAGAAGGATGCCTTGGGGGCAGGCAAGTTCAAATATATGTGGTATGGCCCCTTTATCGTCAAAAAGGTCCTGAAGAAAGGAGCCTATGCATTAGGGGAATTTTAAGGTATAAAATGAGCCTCCTAAGGAAATTATAAAATAATAGTGGAAATAATAAAATAAGATTTGATTACATCATCAAATTTTAGAGGGAAAAAAGAAAAAACTAGTTTTTCAACTTGTATTTTAAACTTATATCCCTATGGGTTTACTCAAATTTTGAGTGAAAACACTTGTTGGATGCAGAATTTGATTTCCCATCCAAAGAGTACAAATGTTGCATACTTTTAATGGACACTACTACATGAAAAATGAAAAATACATGAAAAAAGGTGATTGTAAACATTTTTTTCATGTATTTCTCATTTTTTGTTTAGAAGGGTCCATCAAAAGTATGCAGCATGGGTACTCCTTGGATGAGGAATTAAATTTTGCATCCAACAAGTACTCTTGCTTGAAATTTGAGTACAAAATTAGGGAGATAAGTTGAAAATACGAGTTGAAAAAGTAGTTTTATTATTTTATTATTTTTTAACATTTTTACTTTTTTACTCCAAAAATGGTGAATCATCCCCCATGGTTGACATCTTCCTCTTGAATCCTATTTGTTCTTATAAATTTTATTTTTTTTGTACATTTTTCTTAGGAGGCCCATTTTAAACCTCAAAATTCCCCTAATGGCCTTGATTGACTTTGATGGAAACGAGTTGGCGGAGCCCAGAAATGGGCTCTATTTGAAAAAATATCATGCCTAGGCTTAGGCCTAGCATCTTTCTTTGTGGTATATATTTTGTTTTTTGTACATATCTGGGTTTCGATTTTTGGTGTGATTTTGATGAATTTTTGATCTGTTTTGGCAAGTAATATTGGATGACATGAGTCACTTTGGTTTCGTTGATGGTGCTAGTAGACATACCCGGAACTTGGCTTCCGCGGCTTGGGTACTCCATTATCCATCTAGTTACTTGTTGGTTTCAAGAGGTGTCTGCATTGGTCCTTCTTCAAAGAACATAGCAGAATGCACTGGAGTGGTGAACCTACTCTCAGAGGTAATATCTTTGGGTGTTCATTCGTTCGTTGCTTTTTTGGATTCACAGCTGGTGGTTTCGCAGTTGAACAACACATATCGTGTCTGAGACCCATTTTTACATCGATTTTTTTTAGGGTACATTTGTTACAATGATCATTTCAATTTATCACATTCATTCGTATTCCTTGAGCTGACAGTTGGATGGCAGACTTATTAGCTAATCAAGCAATTAATTGGTATATTAATCATTGAATACTTTGAAAAATATATCAAATACATCATTTATTATCATACATTTGAGTCATCACATCATATAAATTGTTGTATATATATATATATATATATATATATATATATATATATATATATATATATATATATATATATATATATATATATATATATATATATATATATATATCAAAAGTGTTCAAAAATACACAAAATTTGGATCATCATGTCTTAAAAAATTAGGGCTTATGCCCGATCATGTCTATCGTAAAAAAATATCACAGTCATCCGATCATATCTATAATCTACTCTTGAGGTCCCTGCCCAAAATTTGTGTTCCTATAGAACACAATGACAGTCACTACATGAAGGAATAACCACACCTAGTCTCATGGTACTCCTACCACCTGTCTCTAGATAGCCTCCGGTAGGTCCTCGATAGCGGCCATAGGAACCTGGAAAGTCAAGCTCTCCAAGTTCATCTGTACTGCATGGAGTGTCCTGCCAGGGTCTTCAGCATCTGCCTCACCCCTACGGCACTTGTGCCTTGGGTACCCCTCCGGCCTGACTGGTCCCATGTCTGCATCATGATCATCATAATTTTGTAAGTCATTTAGTCCAATAAAAAACTTTTTTTTATTTCATACTTCGAAAAAATCATAAAAAAATCATATAATCAAAAATAAAAAAATGAAATCTCACCAATTTTGCCCCATGCTGCACTGGGTGGCAGGACTAGATCTGGATCTGCATGAAAGTCCATCCTACGATAGGGATAATCTTCCACTGTGATGACTTGTTCTTCCCACCATTGGAAGAACTCATCATCCCAAGTGGTCCGGGTAACTTCACTTCCCACTAATCTCTTCACCAGATCTTCCCATTGGGCTATTCTTGGATCTCTCGGGCTACTGATAGTTGAGATGACCTTGGGAAAAAGCCCTAAGACCCTCTTGAAGAAGAATGTCAACAAGATTGTACCATACCCAAAGTGTTTAGTCTTTTATTTTCGTATTGAAGTCAATTTTTTTTTCATATTTCTCAGCAATGTTGTGCACCAATCAAAGAGATGAATAAGGCATTCCACTGCTATGCTCATTTGTGTCCGTGAAGCCTGATGCAGAGAAGATGATCCTACTACTCTACCAATGGTAAAGAGAAGGATCTTCATGTATAAATCCTTCAGATATCTAATAGGAATCTGTGTTCCTACCTTTTGTGCATTGTCTAAGCAATAGAATTAGACATAATCCTCAAAGGTAAGCCCTCCAACAGGCTTTCCATGCAAGTCTACTGGCTCTCCCCTTTGAGTGTTGTGTAACCAACTCCAAAAATAGAAGAAAAGAGATATCAATGCCTTAGAAATGAGCCACTTCAAGGGGGAAACCTCCAATACATTACATAAATGAACAATTCTTGGATGATACAATTTACAAAACCTCCTTTCTATATATAGGAGTCCATGGGGCCATAATGTAATCCTAGTGGGCCACAATGTAATCCTATCCGACCTAACAATAATAATTTAAGGGCACAATAATAACAATATGGGGGTTACAAGGGTACAATAATAACAATAAGGGGGTTACACTAACAACAATAAGGGACTATACTAGTAATATAGGGACATAACATGTTCCCCTCCTTCAAAAAAGTGTTGTCCTCAACGCTTGAGTAGCTCTGGGTGCTTCTGTATAAAATTCTCATCCTCCCATGTAGAATCTTCAGTGGGTAAGTTCTTCCACTTGATGAGATACTCCGAAATTGATCGATTCCGTAGTTGTCGAGTTCTTGTTTCCGTGACCGCTTCTGGTTCCAATATGATTTTTCCTTCCTCATCAAGTTCTGGCAATATTGTTTGAACTGGAAGATTTTCACCTATAACCTTCTTTAAGCACGAAACATGGAAAATTGGATGTACTCGCGAAGAAGAAGGAAGCTCCAATTTGTATGCCATAGTACCAATCTTTTGCAACACCTTGTAAGGACCATAGTACTTTGGCGATAATTTATTATCCTTCTTAGCTTGCTTGAGGGAAATTTTTTTGTATGGTTGTATCCATAAAAATACCCAATCTCCTACATCAAAACTTCTCTCGCTGCGATGTTGATCTGCCTGTTGTTTCATTCTATTTTGTGCCAAATTTAGGTTATCCTTTAAGAGTTGGAGAACTTCTTGCTAATGCTCGATGTGATCTTTCACTGCTTGAACCTTCGAATCTTCCCTTAAAGATGATGTGATAGATGGTGGATGATATCCATAAAGTGCCATAAATGGGGTCATCTTTGTTGTAGTATGGAAGGAAGTGTTATACCACCATTCAGTGAGAGGTAACCACTTGACCCATTGTGCTTGTTTATCAGATACAAAACAACGAAGATATCCTTCCAAACATTTATTTACTATCTCAATTTTACCATCAGATTGAGGATGATAACATGAGCTATGAGCTAATTGAGTACCCAAACAAGAAAATAACTCTGTCCAAAAATTTCCAGTAAAAATGGGATCATGACCTATTCGTGATCATGATCTATAAGGCCTGATGTTTGGAGGAACACTTCCTGGAATCAAATGAATAGCATGATCATGATCGCGAATAGGTGGGAGTCCTTTGGGAGTTTCAAACACCTTGGAATGATTGTCCAAGACTTGTTGGAGATCTGCAGAAATAGATGATTTTGATGTTGGAACTTCTAGTGAGCATAATTGTGCAATTAAACCTCGTTGTTCTTTCTTTAGAAGCTTTGTCATGACATTAGAGCTTATTATCTTTCCCAGCTTCCTTGCAATACCCCGTAGTTCGACTTCCTTTCCTTTTGAAAAAAAATTCAAGAAAATTTCTTGAAAATTAAAAGCTACCGTCCCCAAAGATTGTAACCATTGTACTCCTAGTACAACATCAACACCTCCCATAGGAATGGAAAGCATTGGACTAGTCAATACATATTCCCCCATGGTTAGCTTGATATTATGGCATTTTTCAGAGCAATTTATAGTTCCTCCATTTGCAACCATCACTTGAAATTCTGGTGCTGGGTATAGGAAACAATTTAATTCCATGGCTACCTTATAATGAATAAAATTATGGGTGCTACCTGAATCAATCAACACTATTACCCTTTTCTTCTTTATATGTCCTTCTATCTTGAGAGTTTGAGGAGTGGTAATTCCTGCCAGTGCATTACACGATATGGTCGGATTCATTTCTTCCTCGTCTAGGGGTGGTTCCTGGTGTATATCCTCTTCTTGTTCATTTTCTTCTTCTTCTTCACAATCTATGTAAAATAATTTCTTCTCAGCACACTTATGACCTTTAGTGTATTTGCTATCACAACTGTAGCAAAGCCCTTTTGCTCTTTTTTCTTCCAATTGTTGTGGTGTCAACCTTGTAGGTTGTGGAAATCTTGGCGTAGCAACACTTCCTTCTTTATAGAAGTGAGTGGTAGGCTTCCTTGTCGCCATAATTTTACATTCAATTTTTCTTGCCAACCTGAATGCCTTCTCCAATGAATCAGGTTCCAAAACACGAACTTCATGTTGGATGTTATCCTTTAAAGTGCGTATGAAGAGATCAATCCTGTGTTCCTCTGGAATATCAGTTACCCTTATATTCAATTTTTGGAATTCCTCAATGTGCTCCCCCACTAAACGCTTTTGTTTGAGATTTATCAATTGGCTAAAGAAGGTGTTGCTCTTTGTATCCTCATAATGTGCTATCATTTCCTCCGTAAAACTTGACCAAGTGACAATTTTTTTACGGGAGAAAAGGCATCGATACCATACAAATTTATTTTGTTCTAAATTTAAAGTTGCAATGCGTCCCTTTTGTGTGTTTTGCACATTATGGAGATCAAAATATTGCTCCATATGTAGTATCCATGTTACAGGATCCTTTCCATCAAACTTCCTCATATCCATTTTTGGAATATGGTGGTTCTTCCCGCCAACATTAGAGTTTATGAAATCACGATTAACATTTGTTTTGTTCTCATCATGAGTTTCCTCTACTATCTTTTCACCATTAGGAAACATTTCTTGTGTCAAATTTGTCAAACCTTCTATGTCTGCTTTTAGATCATTCTTCATGTTTTCCATTTTAGATTCCATGCCAGCTTCCATGTTATCTATCTTAGATTCCACGTCTTTCTTCAAACCATCCATATTATTCTTCACACCATCCATCTTTGCTTCCACGCCTTTCTTCAAAACTTCAATTTCATTTTTTTCTTCTCTTTGCGAGAGCGAAATTTGGTGCACTTGCTCTTGTAATTTTGATAGATCATGTTGCAATTCTTCATCTTCATGAGTCATAATAGAGACTTCTGAAGGCTTAATGGGTGTTGAATTATTTTTACGAGGCACTTTTTAGAACCCAATACTGATATCTATTCTACAATATGCCCTTGGAATCAATTCAAATTGATTTTTCAAACAAGACTTATGCAATTCGGAAAAAAAATACACACATTTTTCTTGCTTTTTAGGAGCTCGATATTGAAATTTGATTATCTCTGTGATTGCAGCTCTTCAATATTTGAAATTTAGCACTGAAGTAGCCCTATGAATTCTCTTTTGAATGCCATAGGTCTGACCTGATTTGGATTCTCCAAGAGAAATTTATGTCCAATCTCCCACAATGACCTAATTATTTACTGGTTCAGTAGAGTAAACTTGTACGACTTTCCACGTGTCACTGTTTCATCCTTCACCTCTGAAATTGATAGCCAAGAAACTACAGACCTTGTTATTACCACCAATTTTTACGACACTCAAATCTAATGCTCAGAGAGAGAGTTATTGAACTTTTCCCACGATCACCTCTTTGAGATGAAATTTGGGAGCCTGAAAAATCACCACCTTCCATAGATCATATCTCCAACAATATTGTGAATCAATATATGAAATTCTTCGACGCGTTTCCTCAGGATTTCAGCTTCACACCCTAAAAATTTCAGATTCTGAACCTTCGTAGAAAAAAAATTATAGCGAACATCCCACGATGACCTGTTTAGGAGCCTGAAAAAAGACCTAACGTCCACAGATCATATCTCTGAAAATATTGCCAACCAAGCTCTGAAATTTTTAAACGATCTTCCTTAGGATTTTGGCTTTGCACCCTAAAAATTTCAGCTTCTGAAACTTTGTAGAAACAAAGTTATAGCGAAAATTCCACGATGACCTGTTTGGAGCAGCAAAACCCTAGAATCCAAAGCTCTGATACCAAATGTTGTGTAACCAACTCCAAAAATAGAAGAAAATATATATCAACGCCTTAGAAATGAGCCACTTCGAGGGGGAAACCTCCAATACATTACATAAATGAAAAATTCTTGGATGATACAATTTACAAAACCTCCTTTCTATATATAGGAGTCCATGTGGCCATAATGTAATCCTAGTGGGCCACAATGTAATCCTAGCCCACCTAACAATAATAATTTAAGGGCACAATAATAAAAAAATGGGGGTTACAAGGGTACAATAATAACAATAAAGGGGTTACACTAATAACAATAAGGGACTATACTGGTAATATAGGGACCTAACATTGAGAGAGTCCAGTAATGAAGTATATATCTTCCACTTCTATGTGTAGTGGCATTTTATCAATTATGAAACAATATTCTTCCGGTACCCAATGATCAACCAGAATTTGAAGCAAATGAGCATTGCTTTTCATATTGGGAATTTTGAAAAATTTGAGAAATACGCAATTCCTGAGAATATCTAAGGAAGTTTGATCCTCCATCACTTCATTGTCAATTGCACTATGTTCACGCTCCCTCCAGCTGATAGACATCCTGGGAAAAATCATTAAATGATTGGTTAGATACAAGTTTTAAATTTTCACTCTACGCATATGCGACCTTGTTTGTACACAGTCTCATATCATACGCAGGTTCATCCACATGAACCTGCGTATGCGTAAAGGGTTTCAACAAAAAATATATTTTCTACAGTCAAAATTCCAAAATTTTGCTTTAAACATGAATAAAATTGATGAATAATCTGAGTTTAGAGCTTACTTGACTAATTTGGCCTGATTTGATGGTCGATTTCTCCATATTTGAGAAGAGGAATTTTTTCCCCAAAGCTCTTTCTACACTTATGCAATGTAAAAATGATCAAAATGTGAGTCAAATTGTGTATTTATGCCCAGAATTTGAATTTTTTTTACAAATTTTACTTGTGCTTATTTTTTGAATTTGACTAAGGCTATATAACCATTTGGCTTGTAAGTGTTGGGCAAGGTATTTTTTCAGGTACATTTTGCTGAATTCTAGATTCCCCTAGTTTTTCTTCAGATCCATGACCACTGACCTATCATGGCAGGTATTTGATTTCGAACTAGCATATAGGTTAGGGAGTTCACTATTCCGTTGCATCTTTACATACTAGCCTTCATTCTGATCACTTGCCATAGGGTCAATCCCATCATGTCATGAGTAATTAACCCATTTCACTCACCGATTTTTTAATCATGACTTGGTGGTAGAGCCTTCCTTTACATGGGCTCCCTCTTTAGTCCCTCGCTAGCATTTGTCACCCATGCTACAATTTGTGTAGGCTCAGGAGTCCTCTTTAGTCCCACCATGCCTTAGGCATTGAAGCTTCATTCTTCTCCTTCTTCGCTATCATTTTTCTGGCCGTTTACCCTAGAGGCTCCCTTATGTTGTCAAGTTGTATTACTGCATTGCTTATTGACTACTTGTTTATCTTGGCCTTTAGTCGGCTTCATTTGGACCCATGTTTAAGCCATCTTTTACCATGTGTTTATGTACAAGTTAACCATGCAATCACTTATCTTTTGTGACTTGAGACCTTTACCCATGGATGGAACATTCCTTTGAGTGTCACTTACTAGTTTTCGCCACCTTGCATTGAGCATAGGATTGTTCCTTTCCCAGGAACTAGTGCATCTGTTTCACGACACTCGTTCTATCCATTGTACTATAGCATTCTTTTTTTCTTTTTTTTCAAGCTTTGAATATAAAAAATACAGAAAAAAATTTAATATTTTGAAAAAGAGTGGAAATGGGATATTACTTCCATACTTGATGGCAACTAAAGTGTAAGTTGTGTTGCCCTTGAACAAAGCACAAAAAAAAAGCTAAGTCTTTTCTCCATTTGGGATGGTTTTATTTTTTAACTTAGGAGAAGCCATAACCTTGTTTCATGAGTTGGTTCTCCCCCAGTTGGTTATCTATTCCAATCATATGGAGGGTTTGTTTATGCCTCCTGCATGAAAAACTTATACAAACTTATTATTTGCTACCATAGTCAACATGATTTGTGCTTTTGTTCAAGGGAAGTTAACCTGAGTCGGCCTTTCTGCTATGTCTCTTGACTCATTTTTCAGTCGACCTTCTCAGTCTTGTCAGTATATTGTTCTATCACATCATATATTTTGTCCTTTGCTCGTACTAGTTTGAGAAGGTCTCCACTGACTTCTTGGTGGTGAGTTTGTCTCTTATCAACTACGACATATTTCTCTAAGAGTAAACCTAGAGCCGCACCCTGGCCCTATTTACATCATTGATAGGTGACCTTGTTCTCCACATTTGATCATCATCATGGGTCTTTGAATGAGTGGTTTCCCTTGTGTTCGACTTCAACTTACATTATCACACCTAGGATTTGTGCAGTACCTTGATTTCCATTTGACCCTATAGGTGGATATCTCGCCTCTTTGTCAGCTTTCATTATTGGTTGGTTCAGAGGGTTTCTGCTGTGTGCTAACTTCATCTTATGCATGTTGAAAATGTACTACGGGTTGGTTACTTCACTTTACTTCATCTGATTCCTTCCAAATCTTGGCATGCGGGTTACACTCATGATGGATTGATGTGGGATGCTTTAATGCCTTCCTTCCAGTAGATATTTTCCCATCGACTCCGACTCATTGCTTTGGGAATAAGGTCTAGAGTCCTTTTGTCAGTATGTTAGGGTTTGCAGTCATTAGTGGCAGACTCTTCGCTATCGACAGTGAGGATACATCATTGTCTCCTAATTGATAGATTCTTTCAAGTGTTCGACTTCAACTCATTCATTCACACTTTCTAGATTGTATTGGGGCATGAACTTGACACTAATTATCATTATCGGTGGGTTGTCTCGCATTTTTTAATGATATACATCAATGACCGGTAATCAAACGATTTCTCACACGGTCAACTTCAGCTCATTTATTCCCATTGTGTAGAATTGTGCCATGGTGATCGGTGAAGATCTCGGGTTTCCATTAGTATGCTTTGGTTCACTTTGACAGCTCCATCAATTTTCTGCCAGTGACACCATCCACCCTTATATGTTTCAGTATCATCACAGCAGCATCTTATATGTTGGCTCTCGAGTTGTGTGTCGTACGACCATTTGTTCCACCACTTATGATTTGGTACCTAGAGATTCAGTTGTGATTTTTGTGATCAGATATCTATTGCAGCATCATTGATCAGTCTTCTATATCTGATACTTGGACTTGATTTTGGCTTATACTTCTGGGAAATTATCAGATGATTCATTATGTACTTTACATTTCAGCTATACTTGTATACATATTGGATCTTCTCTATACTTCATATGCGGACATGATTTTCTTTCACTGAGCATGGGTATGCCTGCCTCAGACATGAGCTATCTTTCTGATCTCTCTCACTAGTTTTTTGGTAGGCTGAAATATGGGGATGTCCTCTCTAGTCCTCGCAAGGATCTTTCTATGCACATAATACATTTCAGCCATCATGTACCCCTTATGGCCTCATATATTAGGTGGCATCTGTTATAGCATCATTTACCACTAGCATATACTTGATGACTTATACATTGGCCTTGGGAAACCCTTCCCTTCTGACTTGGACATATTTCTCAAAAAATAATTTTTTAAAACCCATACGCGACTCTGCCCATACTTTTCTACGTATGCACGTGAGTCCATACATAGAGAATCGTGTATGCCTTTTTAAATATTAAAAAATATATAATTTCCCTATTTTAGAGGAGGGGTTTACGGTTGTTCTTGTAACTTAACTACCCCAGGCCGTGGCCTAACTGTTCCCAACTGAAAAAAATAATTTGAGGGAGTATAAAATCCCCTTAAGGGAATGGCCTCAGGGGGGAAGAGAGAGAGAAATATATATATTATATGTTGTTGGAGCCCTATCCAAGTCTGATATGTTCCCTGTGCTTCCTACACTTCCCAGATATTTTCAGGAAATCCTTGTTTCCTTGAGATGTTCACTCACCCTATGTGACATCCATTGTGAACTATTCTTGGAAGAAATCTTGAGAGGCTAGGGCTAGACGGATCCAAAGGATGGTATGCTCGAAGGCTGTGGCAGATTTCAGGTGATCTCTCCACATTTTTTTACTGTACATTTCATTAATAACAAAAGTGACATCTTGTTCCTAATGTTTACATGTCAATAATATTTTATACATGTGTAATGATCTTAAATTGTTCATTTAATATTGTTTTTATAAGATTATGCATGCTTTTCACTAACATCTAGAACATATATATGTTGTACAACTAGGATTTTGTGCTTGTTCTTTGTTGATTTACAGATTTCAGAGCACAAAGATTTGCAGGGCGTTTGCACCCCATGGGATCTACTACAACTAAAGGATATCCAGGTAATGTTTGCAACTTGTAGATTCTAGTTTAATGCATAGAAGTTGGTTATGTGAGTCCTTGTAATGACATGCCCATGATATGTGAAGGTTGATCAATGCGAGACCTTAGTGTTGGCCGGATAAATCGTTCTTGCGGACAAGACCGATCTCCCTAGTGTCAGAAGACAATCTAGCAACAAACAAACAACTAAGCTTGTCTTTCTCTAGATATATTCATTTTACAAATAAATGCTATGAAGGTGTCGATCCTACCTTAGATCCAAATGCTTATTTGCGGTCGTAGTGCTTCCATCGGATCAATAATCCTTGGTCGCAACAAGAGCTCTTTTGTTGCAAGAAAGTATCATCTTTCGTCGATCTGCAATCACAAAAAAGAAAATATCAATAGCACCTGTATAAAAAATAATCATAAAACATACCTATCATAGTGATCAAAGAATCTATGAAATAAACGATCAAACGACAGCTTATTGAAATAAACAATCGAACGACAATTTATTGAGAAAAACAGAACTTGATTGTATTAATCTTAAAATATACAAAAGAACCTTACAACCTTAGCCTTGATGTTCGAAAGGCCTTCCCAGAGTCCGAAGCAGGAATCTCCTCTACTTTGATAAGTCTTACACTCTTCCTTCAGGAGCACAAAGAGGTATGTGATCTTTCCTCTCAAAAGCTTAGCAGAAAGAAGTATAAATATCAACAGCACTTCAACTCAATCACACTTGAAGCTTGAAATCTAATTCTCAATCTCCAAATCTCCAAAAAACTTCTTAAAACTTATCTTATTGTTAACCCTTTGAGGCTACCCAATGCCTCCTTTTATAGAGCAGATGAGGAGGTTAGGATTCCACTTTTTAAGGGATAGAATCCTCCTTCAAAGGGATAGGCTCCTCACATCAAGGGATTAGTTCCTTAAGGTGTGGGATACATGCACCTTACTAAAGCGTACTCATCCCCAAAAAATCTCATCCAGAACCTTCTAGAATTGACCAAAATTCAACTTTTTTAGTTTAATTTCGTGCTTTTTTGACTTTACAGGGGTATCGAAGGCATTACACTGGAAAAATGCGTTCTAGAACGCAGTTTCTCTTCACATTACCTGCGTAACCTAGCTAAAAATGCAAGAAGGTCTCATGTTACCTACGTACCCTGAGTTTCAGAGATTTTTAGGGTTTTTCTTCCAGTTCTGAGGCTTGGAATGAGGAACAAAGGTTGTAAGACTTGTAAAGGAGGCATTTATGAGTGTTAATGATCTCATACAGTCAACAAAATGTCAAGGTGACATTTTTTAGTGTAACAGATTGCCCCCTAAAGTGCGAAGTCTGAAATAGATGAAGATGAAGTCTGTCATATATGAAGAGTCAAGTACTTTATCATTTCAAGGATCATCCTGTGGACACCCCAGTCGGAACCTGTAAAAACATTCAATGCAAAATATATATATGGATACATATCATCACTGAGGTAGGCATTCCCATACTCAGATCAAAACTAACTAGAAACTAACTCTAAATTGTTCTGATACAGGAATGATTTTGATATTACATCAATAGTGCAGACACAACATGGGCGCAGCCATCTGTAATAAATAGTATACTGTATAAATGATAACAAAATTCCTCGCAGCCTGGATGGTGGAAACTAGATCCAGGGTCTTGATTTCCGCTTCTCGAACCAGTACGATTCTATCCATGCGATTAAATGTGTTGAAGTCGAACATGGTAGAAACCACTTGATTACCAGTCAATGATGTAAACTGTTAAAAAGTGTGAGAGTAACCACCAGTAATGTCAATGGCTCTCAAAGTACCCAGTACAATCCATGAAATGTGAATGAATGAGCTGAAGTCAAACATGTCATGGAATCATTCGATCGAAGGTCAATGATGCAACCCGTCGTCAAAGGCGAGAAACCTGCCATTGAGGCATGCAGATTTCAAGGTACTGACAATTTCTGGAACAACTTCCTAGATAATGATCTGTCGTCGATAGAAAGTGATCCGTCGTAGGCAAGCCCACAACACGAAATCATAGATCAAGTTTTGAAGAAATATATTGGCAAGGACTGACTCAGGGATGGTCAAAATGGATGACAGCTATTTTGCAAATGAATGGTTTATTTGAACTGTCCTCTTGAACACATAACGACACTGCAGATGGTTTGGTGACAATTGACCCAAAGCTAATACCCAGACACTGGCTGAAGACTTTCAATGTGGTTTGATTAACTGTTAGGAAAAGGATTTTCCCAACCCAGGTGGACAAAAAGTGTCGTGTTCAAGAGTGGTTAACGACTTTCCGAATAATCAAAATGTAACAAATAGGTTTGTTTTTCTCTCTTTTCCCCCACCATTTCTGGAAAGTACCTCTTTATTTTTGACAAGCTTGAGGAGGATAGCATTTGCTTGTTTATAAGCTCATCCTTCGGATGAGTCCAACTTAGTTTAAAATTCGAACCCTAAGAAGGAGTGGTTTGTTCCTGTTTAAAAATTGAACAGGTCCTTTACTGTTAAGTTTTAACGAGTCCAGTATAGGAGAAACTCGACGTTTTTCATTTTTTGGGAGTCAGAAGAAAAAACTTAAGAAAACTCCATGGGTGTACTTTTTCGTAAATTTAGTCTCTCGAGCCCGAAAAAGGATAAAATAATGCGGGAGAGAACTCTATTGACCGTAATTAGTCAACGTATACCTTTTTCGTAAATAGTCCTTTTCAGTCCGTAAAAGGGGTAAACTTATATTGAAGGGAAAATATTCATTTACTTTAACGAGTTCGAATAATCAAGTACTCGGCAATCTTTTCATATTTAGAGAGTCTGAAAAGGGCTTAAAAGAGGACTCCGGGGTTTTGCTTTTTCGGTAAGTTTTAACGAGTTCGAAAAAGGGATAAAAATGTACTCTTGTGGCCGACTTTCAATTTAATTTACGAGCAGGAAAAGACGGAAATAACTTGGCATTTTCATGTGTTTTACGAGAATGAAAGATAGCAAAATAATCTCAAGATTTTCATGAGTTTAATGAGTCTTTAAAATAACCGAAATTGACTCAAGATAGGTTTCATTTTTACAAAAGCTTGAAACAGAGAAAAACTATGCTTCAGAGTGGTTTCATTTTGACACAAGCTTGAAAGAGATAAAAAATTGTGCTTGATGCCCCCTAAGCGTAACTGCTAGAGTGCATGCCCCCCCAGCTTCATTTCATTCAACTAAGTACACTGCTGGTAATTAATAGCTAGATGGAATGAAGGTTCATTTAGGAGATCATATGAAAGACCCAACCTAAAAACTAACCTAAATATATAACTTAACATTTACGAGGTCTATTCAAAGACTCGAATCAATTAGGGGAGGATTTGTTTCATTTTTTTAACGAGCTCGACACAGTAAAAGAACTATGCTCATGGCAACGTGTTTCATTTTTTAACGAGGTTGACACAGTAAAAGGAACTATCCTCAGAAACTACTTATTTCTAATCTACCTACATAACCTACTGATTCATTTTTTAATTAGGTTGACACAGGAAAAGAACTATCCTCTGACCAACTGATTCATTTTTTAACGAGGTTGACACAGGAAAAGAACCGTCCTCAGAAACTATTTATTCTAATATATCAATCTACTCTCTACAATCTACCTACTGATTCATTTTTTAATGAGGTTGACACAGGAAAAGAACTGTTCTCATTGCCGACTGATTCATTTTTTAACGAGGTTGACACAGTAAAAGGAACTCTCCTCAAACCCACTGATTCATTTTTTAACGAGGTTGAAAAAGTACAAGGAACTTTCCTCAGACTCACTGATTCATTTTTTAACGAGGTTGACATAGTACAAGGAACTTTCCTCAGACTCTGATTCATTTTTTAACGAGGTTGACATAGTACTAGGAACTATCCTCTGACTCACTAATTCATTTTTTAATGAGGTTGACACAGTACAAGAAACTATCCTCGCGGACACTGATTGATCATGGCTTCCAACTGGAAGAAACACATGTCAATGGACACACCTCGATCATGGCTTCCAATAGATCTTCATCAGATGGAAGAAAAATTCCTTGGAAGGAACACATGTCAAGGGACTCAAAAGGGATAAGAACATCACGTTCAAATAATCCCATAGAGTTTTCCATGTCAATTACTGGAGCTAAGTCAAAAGAATACGAGCTTACAGTGAGAGGCTCATTTCCATCAGTAACTGGAAACATGGGACTAGTTGCCACATAATTAACTCGTGGCGGGGTAGATACCACTTTAGAATCGGGAACATTCAGGGATGTCGGATTATTGGTAGTAAAAACAAGACTAGGGAATGAAAGCTGGTCTACAGTCACAATATTTCCATTGTGAGGGAAAGACATCACGCAAAAGAGTGTCGATACAACAGCTTTCATTGCATAAACATAGTCTCGCCCAAGGAGTAAATTGAAATCCAAGGGACCTCGAACTACCATAAGATCAATATAGACAATTTTATCTTCCAAAGTAATAGACATCTTAGGAAGGATCCCTAAAGGTTCACTAATGGTTATGTTAAAAGCTTTCAGATTCTGCGTAATAGGCACAAGCTGAGGGGAACCCAAAGCTTTCCAAGCAGTTGAGGATAAAATACTAACAGAAGCACCTTCATCTACCTGTGTGCGGTGTATGTCCCTACCACCAGTCTTCACAATGATTTGGAAAGGGATGGAGGAAGGAAGACGAGGTTCTGTCAGTCTATTCCAATCAAAGGAAAAGACCTCAGTACTTGGAGGGGGTTCTGTAGAAATAGGTGAAATGCCCCCCGGTGTAGAAGAATCTGATGTAACAAGAAGAACCTGAGCAGTATGAAGTTCACTCTCTACAGGGAGAGTGGGATCGATCGAATGTGAAATCGAACCGACCACTTGATCAACTAATGGATCATCAACCTGAGTGATATGAGTTTCACTCTCCAATGGAAGAGTGGGATCGATTGTACTTGAAATTAGATCAATCACTCTGTCAGTTGACGGTAGTTTGGGAGAAAGTTGACGGTAACTAGTTGGAAATTCTTGCTGTGGAACAGGAAGGTTTTCCAACAATTTTGAGGCTTCATCCATGTGAGGGAAAATGTGAGTTTGATGACTCCCTTTGCATAACTTACAAGGAAACCTAACTTTACCCTTTTTCCCAGGAACCTGACTATCATTGGTTGATGGATCAATGGAAAGTTGATGAGATTTTTCTGACCATACTTCCAAGACCTTTGGAATACCGAGACAATTGATAAGGAAGTGGTCACCCTTACAAAGCTTGCAAGGGTATTTGGGTTTACGATGCATGTTGGAGGTTTCCTCAACACAACTAACACTTACAGCCATGGTTGGTTGGTTGACTTCTTTCTTATCCTGCTTCTTCTTCTTCTTCTTCTTCCCTTTCTTCTTCTTCTTAGCCTCCTGCTTCTTCTTCTTCTTCTTCTTCTTAGCCACATGGTTACTAGTGTCAAGGCTTTTACCAAGCGAAGAGGAAGAAATGGAGGAAGAAATATTAAGCGAAGAAGGTGAAGGGTCAACAGAAGGTTGGTGATGTTGAGATGGTAAACTCTGTTGAGGTGAAGCATCCGGTTGAGGTGGAACAATTGGAGTATTCGGGGCCAACGAAGTTGAAAATAACCATATCGGTAAACCTATTGTAAATCCAGGTAATGACAATGTAGCCATATAAGGAGGACCAACATTTCCAAAGCAAGGAAAATTACTAGGATTCTCATTAAGAGGGGTTCCTTGGCTGGTAAATTCTGGAACAGTTGCCATTATATTCAACTTCAGTGAATTTTATTAACAATTTAAAGCTAAAATTAAAATTCACAATTCACACCTAAAAAATTAAAATTCACAGTTCACACCTATGGTCTCTAAAAGTAAAAACAAACAAATTAACACGCGCTATCAAATCTAGGAGTCAAACCACACACAAACAGTAACTTCCCATACTAAAAACACTAGTTGGTGATGAAATCCAACATCATAGAATTTAATATAGAAAGGGCGGTTGGAACAGTTACCCCGACAACCTGCTTAATGAAACAGACTGGCACAAGTTTCTTCACAAAATCATCTCGAGTGAGGAGAACCCCCTAGAGAGTCCAAGTGAGTCTAGTCGACGTCTGCTCTAGGTACAGTGGGATCTTCCCTCCACCATCACCTTAGGAAAGAATCCTATAGATTATGGCCACTAAGGTTACCAATAGAAACAAATATACCTGGGGGAACAGTCTACAATCTGATACACACGCAAGGGCAGAGTAATAAAGCTCAATCCCGTTGAAGGCTCCTTGACATAATCTAAGGCTTACCGACAAGTGACCCCAGGCTCCTCGACAATGGTCTATTTGAGGTTTACCATTTTTAATACGTGTATATCTTCTATCGTTCCCAATGAGGAAGGATTGATTACCTCACTGGTTCAGATATGATCTCGTGCTTGACTCCTTTAGGAGGAGCTTCCCAGAGCATACATGCAACAATTGGAATTTTTCCTACCGCAAGATCGACTACTTGTTTGTTTTACTATCTTGGAGAGTTAACTAAAACCTATTCCAAGACACTAGCCTAAGCTATATTGGTGGAAAGAGCCCTAAAAATGTAAAAATTACTAGATGAATTTTAATTAAGCGATGTGTTATTTAGGATGTTATTACTCAAAAGGGTAAATGGATATGAAACCAATGGTGTTATGACCCGACCCAAAACTGAATGCAATCGAATATGATAATGTAATCTTTTCAATTCAATGAATCCTAACTAAAGTAAGGAGAGAGTTTCCATTCACTTCCAACAATGCAAAAATTGATCACTAAGAGAAAATATAACAAATTCTCTAATGCACTAATTTTATCAAGAAAAACTAATGCAAATCAATTCCAAAACAATTTTTTATTTTTGTGTTTTTAAAACAAGCATAAAAACATCTAAATTCAAATCAAAGAAAACTGATCTAAATCTATGATTGATTTTTCAAAATGTAAACTATGCAATTGTAATCTATGCACAATTCACTTGAAAAGTATGCAAATGTAATCTATGCACATTTTTCATTCATATTCTGAAAATGAGAATTCTAATTATGCAAATGTGATCTATGCAAGAAAATTCTCAAACACAAGATGATTCTAATGTAATCTAAGAACCAATCAAGTGGAAGTCAAGAAAATCGGGTGAGAGTTCCAAAGATCAAAAAACACTCAAAGGCGATTAACACTCATACACAATTTAGCCCCCCCCGGCGAATGAGGGGGAATTTTTTTTGCAAAAATGAAAGCAAAAAGATGTAAAATTGTGAAAAGACTGAGACAAACCTCCAAGTAATGACCAAAGGAAATCAAATTAATAATTTCTCAAAAAAGAGACTCAAAACACCCAATTAACTTAATGGAGATTGATGAGATGAAGAATTGCTGAAAGAAACTCATAAACAAGGATTTTTGACAGAAAAATATAGATCTGGGTAGATGCTAAGAATCCTAAATTAAATCTAAACTAAACTGAAAGAAGAAATCTAAGTTTTTCAAGACTTTTAACAAGGTCCGCAGGTCCCAGAAGTAATAGGTGCGGTCCCGCACTGGTTACTTAAGGAAAGTGTGGAGATGCCTGCACTGTGTGTGAAGACAAAGTGCGGTCCCCTGAAAACTTCAAGAAAAACATAAAAGATTTCAAAATTTTCAAAAATAGAGAAAACCTAAGCTACCCAGGTAGGTATACATCAATCAAAAACCAGGAAAAATGTTCCTCAAATCAAAATAAAAGAGAACCAAAAACAACAAGTTCTTTCCCCAATGGAGTCGCCAATTTGTTGGCCGGATAAATCGTTCTTGCGGACAAGACCGATCTCCCTAGTGTCAGAAGACAATCTAGCAACAAACAAACAACTAAGCTTTTCTTTCTCTAGATATATTCGTTTTACAAATAAATGCTATGAAGGTGTCGATCCTACCTTAGATCCAAATGCTTATTTGCGGTCGTAGTGCTTCCATCGCATCAATAATCCTTGGTCACAACAAGAGCTCTTTTGTTGCAAGAAAGTATCATATTTCGTCGATCTGCAATCACAAATAAGAAAATATCAATAGCACATGTATAACAAATAATCATAAAACATACCTATCATAGTGATCAAGGAATCTATGAAATAAACGATCAAACGACAGCTTATTGAAATAAACAATCGAACGACAATTTATTGAGAAAAATAGAACTTGATTGTATTAATCTTAAAATATAAAAAATAACCTTACAACCTTAGCCTTGATGTTCGAAAGGCCTTCCCGGAGTCCGAAGCAGGAATCTCCTCTACTTTGATAAGTCTTACACTCTTCCTTCAGGACCACAAAGAGGTATGTGATCTTTCCTCTCAAAAGCTTAGCAGAAAGAAGTCTAAATCTCAACAGCACTTCAACTCAATGACATTTGAAGCTTGAAATCTAATTCTCAATCTCCAAATCTCCAAAAAACTTCTTAAAAATTATCTTCTTGTTAACCCTTTGAGGCTACCCAATGCCTCCTTTTATAGAGCAGATGAGGAGGTTAGGATTCCACTTTTTAAGGGATAGAATCCTCCTTCAAAGGGATAGGCTCCTCACATCAAGGGATTATTTCCTTAAGGTGTGGGATACATGCACCTTACTAAAGCGTACTCATCCCCAAAAAATCTCATCCAGAACCTTCTAGAATTGACCAAAATTCAACTTTTTTAGTTTAATTTCGCGCTTTTTTGACTTTACAGGGGTATCGCAGGCATTACACTGGAAAAATGCGTTCTAGAACACAGTTTCTCTTCACATTACCTGTGTACCCTAGCTAAAAACGCAAGAAGGTCTCATGTTACCTGTGTACCCTGAGTTTCAGAGATTTTTAGGGTTTTTCTTCCAGTTCTGAGGCTTCGAATGAGGAACAAAGGTTGTAAGACTTGTAAAGGAGGCATGTATGAGTGTTAATGAGCTCATAAAGTCATCAGAATGTCAAGGTGACATTTTTTAGTGTAACACTTAATGTAACATTGCTCGAAACAATAGGGGAGATGTTGATTTAGATATGTGCGGAGATATAAATTGAAGGAGAAACACGCATGGCATACACTTTTTGGTATAGATTGAACAACAATAAGTTGGATTTTGAAATTTCGAAAGTTTTTTTCACTTTCAAAAATATAATTAGATTATGTTACTTTTGCTACAAAATCTAGTAAAGAGATGATTTGGTTGCGTAGGTTCATAGAAGGGGAATTGCCAGGAAAAGAAGAAAAGTAGCTAGATATTATTGTGTAGCTTTGAGAAAAGCTTGCTCATGTAATTTTTTTAAAACATAAAACTCAAAACTACTCTCTACTCATATGCAGGAAATAAATTCATGATCGAGAGACACAAATCATAAACATGCATCAATATTCAACATACACATACATAGAGATTTATGTAGGGAAAAGAAAGCGCTCAAACTCCTTCCTATCTATATTGCATTAATCATAGAATCAAATGAATACATATGATTTCTCAAGTCTAAGCACAACCTATACATGTATCTTCTATTTTTTTCTTCAACGGCTATGCGGTGGCCAATACTTATCCAAATTCTCGGAAAGCTTCCAAAGCTCTTATTTCCTTGTGACATTCCTTGAATAATTAACCTCTATTAATTAGGAAATTCCTCAATTGAGATTGTGTAGTTCACATCTAGGTCTGCTCCTTGGACTACATGCACCACCTTTACAACATGGATGAGTTTACAACTAACAATAAAAGTTTGCCCTTGAACCTTTGTCTCAAGTCTTACGTAACTCAAATTATTTGCATGCATGAGCTAATTTAGGTTGAATGATCTTTCTAGCTGGTTGATTAGTAGAGTGAGTTTAAGTTGCCACTTCCACTACTTGACCTTCCAATAGTTCATCCAATAGTTGGAACTAGTTTAACTAACCATAACTCAATTTAAACCGATTTAAATTTCTACAAGCGAAATTAACTCAACCCTAGTCTCATGAGTCCTAAAATTTAGGAATCACTACACATAAGCGAAATTAATACCCCCTAACTCGAATTAACTAAGATAAGCTGAGCGATAATATCCATGTCGCCTCGTTGATTAACTCATCAATTTGTCTATTGATGTAGAATTTCGAATTTTCTTAATTTAACTAAGGAAAAAATCAAATTAAGAATTTCTTGTTGCATTTTTTAACACTTCCTCTCGGCTGAAAAGGGATTCACAACTACCTCGATCCAACATATTTGGAGTGTAATACATGAAACACTTCTCTTTGTGTTCTGATTTGCTAACATACTGCAACTAAGAATCATCCAAGAAATAAAAGAATAATATTGAATCAATATGCAGCTTTGTCCATTGGGAAAATTGCGTTGTTGTTGACTCTAATCACTGAAAATCCTCTCACTTTGTTGTCAAAATCACTACTGCACTCCTTAGTGTTTGATTGACATTGACCCCCATGCTATTGAATATTGTGGGCCCCCTCGTAGCAAGGTAATGATCCATGAGGAGAATACCTCAATGGACCCTACCCAATTTTACTGAAACTCTTGGATTAAGGATCTACATCTCCCCACCTCACACCTAGAGGTATAGTTGCATGCAAAAGACTATGATCTACTCATATATACTTCTTGCTATTTATTTGTTTTTGCTTCCACACTTCTAGTATTGCATCTCTACTACAATAATGAGTATGATCTCCTAATATCTGAAGTACTAGCTTCCATATGGGGCTTCTCCCTCTAAGTCTTGATCTCTGTGGAAATGTATATTGCTCCTCAATTTCCCAATATCAATAATCACAACTCCTTTTTGTGTCACTAAAAATTGGCTCACTTATTATTTTCCCACTAGCAACCTTCTAGGTCCATTAACAAGTCTACACATAGGGTCATACGGATCTACCACTGAACTAGGGCTCCATAACTACCGAATCCTAACAACTCATTAGTTCTTCAAAGATGATTTTACATGAGGACTTCAAGGATTGGTTCTAATGTGAATCCTACTCACGATAGCACATATAAAATCCTATGTATATGTGAACTTCTCATGCAATTTACTAAAACATAAGACTCAAATATATTCTACTCATTTGTGGAAATAAATTAACGATTGAGAACACACATCATAAACATGCATCAATATTCAACACACATACACAAAGATTTATCTAGGGGAAATTATGCTACTCAAAACCCCTTCCTATATTTATTACATTAATTCAAGAATACATATGAATACACTTATGTGTCTACAAGTATGAGCACAACTTGCACTTGTATATTCTATATTTCTACTTCAGCAGTGACTTTGGCTAATACTTAACCAATTTATCACCCTTCCAAGCTCCTATTTCATTGTGATTTTCCTTGAGGAATTAACCTCTATTAATTAGGAAATTCCCACAATTGAATTGTTCACTTCATAAACTGGTGAGCTACCTTGGGATTGCATGCACCGCCTTTACAACTTGGATTAGTTTTACAATTGTCGGTACATTTTCCCTTGAACCTATGTATCAAATCAAGTCAACTTGAATTATTTGAATGCATGAGATAATTTATGTTAAATGATCATGACTGGAGTGAATTGAAGTTACACTTCCACTACTTGACCTTCTACTAGTTCCTCCAGATAGTTCGGAACTATTTTAAGCGACCATAACTCAATTTAACTTATTTAAATTGCTACAACTGAAATTAACTCAACCTAGTCTCCTCAAATTTAGGAATCATTGCACACAACTAAAATTCATGCCCCTAAATCGAATTAACTAAGATAATTGAGTGATAACATCCATGTCACCTTAGTTAACTCATCCAACAATTTGTTTGTTGATGTGGAATTTAAGAATTTTCTCAATTTGACTAAGGAAAAATCAAATTAAGATTTTCTTGCTACATTTTTCTACAACAAGAGAATAGTAGGTTGTATAGTGGTAGTGAAATTTCCATTCATATTGAGAAATAAATCAACATTTTATTCAAATATTAAGCATATTAACTCAAGTAACATTTCATACAATCAAATTTGGAAGAGAGAATAGTTGAGGAAGATGGATAGGAGACAAACTAGCATGTATCCTATAGACATGTTAATGAAGGAAGTAATAAAGGAGAAGCTAAGTTTCTACTAAATTTTAGTTGGGCTTCAAGCTTGGTAATGAAGATGATAAAATAGATAGGTACAAAGTTAGAAAAATAGTCAGGTGAGAGTATAATATTAGTGGAGTTGTTTATGTCAGGTCTCGGAGAATTATTAGTTGTGGAGCTGATTATATATTCTTGATTATAGGTCATATTTTTTAGTTGTGTTTGGAACCTAGTTCACGACGGAGTGTGTAGGGGGTTCCCCCAAACCCCTATTGTCACCGGAGGGTTCCAAGGGGGTGGTGACAATTATTTGGACTCTCTCTCCAAGTGGGATTTTGGAGGCAATGCCCCATAAGAGAAATTTTTGAAATTTTTTCCTTGTAAAATATTTTAATTTCATATTCAATTTGGATTTCTCATCATTAGGTCATAGACTATGAGCGGTAAATGTTATGTTATGGTTTTTTCCCTAGAATTAAACCCTATTTTTTTTGATGGACGGTGTGTTGTGGTTTTGTATTATCGAGAGAGAGTGCTATAATTCGAGGAGAGAGATAAGAATGTGAGAGAGAGAGAGAGGAGGTTGCAACATATATGCTATAGGTTTCAATCTCTTTATTTTGTTAGATGGAATCAAAAGGAAGGACTAAATATATTTTTGTGGATGTAGACCAAATTAGGTGAACCACATATATAGCATCTCCTTTGTATTGTTTTATTTCCACATCATTTTGATTTTTTCTCTGTGGTTTTGTTTCTAAAATTTATGAGAAAGTTTTTTTATGGAGTCTATAATAGGGTAACATAGAGGATTGTTTCATGGGTTTAAATTTCATACACACAAATTGTTCGCTAATCTCTTCAATAATCAAAGTTATCTTAGGATGCAACAAGTTGAATACACATTTTCCAAATTAGCAAGACTACCATTTTACTGAGAGGCATGGGACTAAAAAATTGTTGATTCCCTATATGCAAAGTACTACTACATTCATTATGATTTCCAAAACATACAATAGATATTCCACTCAAATATTTGACACTTAAGTCTAAAATCCTATAAGAGAGTTAGAGAACCTAACTGCATCACATTAGTAGATGATGGATTAGTGATCAATAATGTCTCTTCTAGGTCTCTTAGCTATTATTGATAGTAGAAAAAAATTCCTTAAGGATTATGTTAGTTCCTTTTCAAATCCTAGCGCGACATTAACTCTTAAGAAAAATCAACTTGAAGTTCAAATCATGTATTTTTCAATTTTCACATAGGTAACATCCATATCCAAATTATTGAATATCTTGAAAAAAATCTTCTTAAATTCAGCCCTTTACATCCATTTTATAATGCGGCTTATTTAGAGATAGTATAAATCAACAAAAGTGCAATCATTGGTCTTATCAATCTTGATTTGTAGGATATTCTTGAGATAACAACATCGAGAATAAGAATGAATAGTTTATTAATTAACCTACATGTCAATTTAGGGTCTACTCTTATTATGCTTCATGTGAGTTAAAAACCATTTGGATAGTAGACTCTACAAGATTTCTTCAATTGGCTTAGTTTGAATTTATAAATATGTTTTCCTAAATATTCGGTAAGAAAAATAAAATGAAATTTTAGAAACTTAATAAATTTATAGCATCATAATCTAGATGAAAAAAATTATACCTAAACCCTTTTCCAAATGCATAATTTCTTTGTGACAAATTGAATATAACTATTTATGCATATCATATTAATGGACCCAATCCTACTAAAGTATAAACTTAATTATCCACATCCCTCCCATGTAGTTGGTAGTATAAATGTCCCTTACTTGAATGCTGCTAGTAAACAATCTAATTAGTGATATCCACATGGAACTACAAATGCATTTTAGAGACCATGACCTATTTTAATTTTTATTACAACAATCTAATGTTATGCATTTCCAATTATCTCACAATAATTTTTGAATAGAATTTAGAGATGCATCAAATTCATTTCCTATAGTTGTATATGTTAGATTCACAATTAAGCTGAGAGTGGGGAGTGAATCGGCATAATGACATTTTTTACTTATTTAAACATCACAAACCATAAATATAATAAATTGAACAAATAACACAAGCAATATATACATGGAAACCATTATGGGATAAACCCATAAATGACTATCTTTATATGAAAGATATTATAGGCACTAACCTATTATTACATAAATTTTAGGCACCAACCTATAGAGAGACACCAATTCCCTTTGATGCTCTATAGGCACCAACCTATAGAACGACACTAATCCCCTCTAATTATTTATAGGCACCAATCTATAGGGGACATCAAGTCCCTATATTAATTTGTAAAGAACTAACCTATAGGACACACTAATCCCCATGCTACTGTTGCTAGGAATCAACCTATAGAAGACATTAATCCTCTTTGCTACTCTATAGGAACCAACCTACAAGAAAACCAATCCCTATATTGCATTATTTATAAGCACCAATCTATAGGATACACTAACCCCCTATGCTACTTTGTAGGCACCATTCTCAAGGGAACACCTACCCCCAATGTTGCAAGTATTCATAGGCATCAATATACTTCATTAAGTTTTCTTGCCTCTTCACAATGTTTGTTTGCTTCCTTTACTTTCATCAAATCTACTATCACTTTTCTATAGGTTTGTTTGCTACTTCTTCCTTCACTAGGTCTACTTCTCTCACAATTTGTTTCTTTTTGCTACTTCTCAAGAATGAACTTTAAAAAATATGCCACATATCCAATTTTGGAAACTCTGGTCTGAAATTTATACCACAAGTATCTAGATATCTCTTCTCTATCTCCTCCATATTTCACGGTCTAAAATATCTGCTGAAGGAAAATTATAAAAAAAATTATAATATGATATGTTTGAAGCATGTTTAAGGAGCATTCAAGAAAACTAGCTTCCTTAGATCATATATACTGAAATTATACATAAACAAGCTCTAAAATTTCTACAACAGTACCTTTGTAAGAATCTATTATCTATCTCCTTTGTATTTAATAGTCCAAAACATATGAGAAATAAATTTATAGGAAAAAAATCCAAGCTAACCCCAGTTTGAAGAATTTATTGGGAGCATTCATGAAAGACTAACTTCCTTAGATAATATATATGAAATTATAAAGGGAAACAACAACTAAAATTTCTACCCCTAGTATCTTAAGATATCTTCTTTGTCTCATCCATATTTCACAATATCAAACATAAAAAAAAGGGTTATAGCTAAAATACCAAGAGAATTTGTTTGAAACGATTTCGGGAGAATTTAGGAAGCCTAACTTTGTTGGGAAAAATGCGAGAGGGTGAATCGGTATTTACATACTCAAATTTTTTTACTTTTTCATGCTCTAAAACCCATATGCTACTTTTCTTGAAGCCGGCCCAGCGTATATACGCTTGGATATCCTTCATAAAACTCGCGTATACACGAGAGATCTAATTATGCCATTAATTCTTCACTTATATCATTCCATCATTCATTCATTAGATGTTCTATAAAACAGTAAACATGTGCGATAAGAACGGGAGAATAAACCATCACACATAAGCATCACACATGAACACCGGGATTTTAGGTGGAAACCCAAGTCGGGAGAAAACCACACGCTGCGGTTTCTCGACCTTTCCAATATTTTTTATTATAGAGAAAACATCTTACAACATATGTCGTCAGCGCAGACTCCTACAAACGACGACGGTCACCCACAACGCTCACTTTTACCGAGTCTCTCCTAGAAGGGAGCTCCAACCCCCCGACTCGTTTACCCGGCCCTCTCACGGAAGGGAGCTATGACCCCCACGATCTCGTTTACCGACCTCACCTGGAAGGGAGCTACGACCCCCACAGTGGGAAGGCTACAACCCTCGGCACCTCTATGGACCACGTTTCATCAATTTTTCACGCTTTGGATTCAACAAGTACAATAGAGCACAACTTCTGAGCCACGTTTCATCATATTTTCAGGCTTGGACCCACTCCATACTTTTAAGCACGATCAAACATGAGCGATGCGTATAACTCCGCGCGCAGGATATACGCCAAACTAAATAAAACGAGATCAGACATTTCTTACCACGATCTTCAACAAACCCTAGTTTGCATACGCGCTTCCTTTCTCATCGATGCTTCGCATATATACGTGCTTAGTTCACATAAACCGGCATATACCTCATGTACAAAATTGGAACATATTTTACTACTCATACGTGCTTTCACTTCATAAAACACGCGTATATATACTCGCTTCCACTATAATAAAGTAGCGTATAGATCTTCAACCATTACGAAGTGCATACTTCTTGAGATCAAGATATTAAGTTGATTCAACCCTTTACTTCGGACGGATGTTTGCCTCATCACGGATCTAATCACTTCATATTCGAGATCCAGCAAATACGGACTAAATTTCAGATCTAGATATTCCGCTTCATCATTTCTTCATAGGTGCATCATAGATTCATATCTATCATCAAACCTTTAACCCTTTCCATTCAGATATACTTCGGAGAGAGTATTCATTCAAGCTTAGACATCTTGCACCCACACTCATGATTTTCACAATGAATTTCTTCTCTTTATATAGGTTTTCCCTTTTTCAATACCATGAGCCCCTTTTTTTTAATACCATGAGCCAAAGGCAATACCATGAGCCCATTTTTTCAATACCATGAGCACAGAAACAATACCATGAGCCCATTTTCAATACCATGAGCCAAAACAATACCATGAGACCATTTTTCAATACCATGAGCCAAAACATAAATACCATGAGCGAAACTACATTACTTCGATGGTATTCTTGGACGGGGTCATTTAGACGAATCATTACCCAATACAATGGGTCAATACCATGGTGGTTACCCCTGGTTTTGCACTTTATGAGCGCTTTTTCCCATACGCGACTTGGAACGTTATTTCCCACGTGCATACGTGACTTCTCCTTGACAAATCCGCGTATGCCTTGAGACATACTCTTTTCATCATAGATCTAGCACATATTGAATTCCTTTCTTCATTACCTTCTGTAATCTCTGTAGATACATCAGATTTTCATCTTTAATACGGAGTTCATCAAGACATATTCTATCAAGCACAACTTCATCAAGTAAGTTGCCATCATCTTCATCGAGAGTGGGTTTCCATTCAAGATCAACTCTCTACATCATATTGTCAACAAACATCATATCACATCAGATTTACATCATTTACCAAGTCCCATCAAGTTAAGAATAACTTCATCGGGTGTATTGCCATCAAGGACAACACATGCCAATAATCTCATTTCTTCATCTTCATTCGGTGGGTTGCCATCAAGGACAACACTCGGCATCATATTGCCAACAATCCCCCCTTTGGACTTGATGGCAACCACGATGGTGTTTGATCACCACAACAGATAGGTACATTAAAAAAATACAATGACACCATGTCACTTTCCCATTTTTGACACCATTCTTTCTCTTCATTCAAACACCATGTCACTCTCCCCCTTTGACATCAAGGGCGAAAGGGCGGATTAAAACCAACACACTCTCCCCCCTGTTCTCCTCATGTAGAAGAAGCGTTACGCAGTCCGTGTATACTTGAAGTGACCAAGCTCCCCCGAGTTCATGCTTGAATCTTCAAACATATTTTTGAATGAAGTACATGACTATATGACCTTCCTATCACCAAGGACACATACTTACATCAAAGATCCAACCAAGTGGATTTACATATGAGACTCAAAATACCCAACCAAGTGGGTTTACACATATCAATTCAACTACCCAACCAAGTGGGTTTACAAAATTTGACTTAGCTACCCAACCAAGTGGGTTTACAAATTTTACAAGTCCTTACATGTTGAATATTACAAATTTTACATCATGGGTCTCAACAAGACCTTTTCATCAAATTACAAATATGACCATTTATGATCAACACTGGAAAGTCCTCAAGAAAGATAACATATTTCGGAACCATCATAATGCCAACAACGCATTATACTCAGTAAAGCTAATGCTCCCCCTAAATCTGTGCATCCAAGCATCCTTTCCATATGACTAAGGCTCCCCCTTAGTTTATGCATCTGAACACTTTCACCAACAAATCATCAAGGCATCTTTATCAAAACATTAGAAATAGAATTATGAGAAGCTGGAACACCATCGGAGAGTACCAAACGATGTCGAGAGATACGCAGACTAGACTTGTCTTTGAAGAAAGTTGCGACTCCGAAACGAGAATTTGTCAAGCAACCCGGTACATACAGCGATTTTATGTGCATGAACTCAGCGTATATACACGGCTCGTGTTTCAGGGAAATCCACGTATCCAATACCATCTTCTATATTTTAACCATATCTGATTCTCGTGAGAAAAAACGATCGACTTCTTTCGAGATATTTGAATGCTTCCACTGAATACGAGATAGATAGAACGATGTAGTTGTGTCTTCAAGCGTCACCCAATGGTTGTAGCATAAGTACATTAGTAACCAAGTCTTCGGGATTCTTTGCAGCATCAATACATTCTTTCCAAGATAAATTATCATACTAGAACAACATCTTCAAATATGTGTCAGCAAACTCATCCATGTGGTCCAATATCATCAAGATCTTCAATATTTAACATGATGTAACATATGTAGGGAAAAAGGTTTCAACCATAGTAACAAACTCTGCATGATCTATTCTTATCTCCGAATCATAAGACTTCCAATTCATCCATGTGTGAGCACAAAAGATACTTTTCAGCAAAACAAGGCTCAAAATCTCATCATAATAAACCATATACCAAGTTATCATCATTTGAGCATGAGTATCAAAGAATAAGCAATCATAGTGCCAACAATGAAATTATTAGTATTCAACTCTGTCTTTGCTCCCCCTAAACCCGAGTGCTCCTCCTTAACTTGTGCAACTTTAGAATACGTTCATCGGCAATTCATTAGCAACACTCTCTGCATGAACTATCCTTATCTCCGAATTAAAATACTTTCATCTCGACAACGAATATTCTTCATCAAAAAGCAAACAGGGACTCATCCATAATCTTCAACATAAAGAAGCCAAGTATCATATCATAATTTAGAATCGAGAAACTAAACATACTGCGAGTTAATAATACGATTATTAACAATCAGACGATGCTCCCCACCGAATCTCTCGCTCTTGATCTTCAGTTGTCATCCCAATTCTCTTATCATAAATGCATACGCGGCACGTAATGCATTTGAAACTCGCGTGTATACGCGACTTTTGTTCATCTAACCCACGTATGGAAAGTGAAGCATAGAAATTTTTTCAAATTCCTTCATCTCCACTGAATTTTTCCTTCTGTACTGTCTTCTTCATATCGGATGCTCTCTGTCAAAAATACATAAAACCGGAATAATCAGATCAACCATGAAAGTCATCATACATTGCTCCCCACGTGGACGATACATTACTAAATCTCATAATGTATCCCACATCGACTCACTGCATGATCAATCAGGAGAAGTAAGCTTTAGAAAGACGATGATCTGCAGTAGGGTCAATATTCCCTACGTTTACGATCGGTCCTCCATATTTTCAGATTTGTTTGAACTTTCTATTTGTGTCTTGGAAATTATCCAATTTCTCATATCTGTTCAACACTCGCATTCCTTTTCTACATGTCCATACTTGTTACAAGAATAACATCTCATGTGTCCGGATAAATAAGCATAAGAATCATAATGAGTATTTCTAATCTTCCTCCTTTTATAATCGACATTTTGCTTTATGTCCATACTTGTTACATGAAAAACAATATCCCCATGAAGAAACTGAGTACCTTTCTATGTAGGAGCATGTTTGTTTGAGAGCTGAAAATATCTCATCCTGTCAATTTCTTTCGCAACATGCCCATAATTATGACATTTAAAGAAATTCTAACATTATTGGTGATTTCCTTTGAGATTTCATCATAGTTGACCCTTTGTCTCTTTAAACACTTCAGGTTTTTGCATTGACATCCTCTGAATTTTTAGCACTTCCTTGTGAGCTTGATTCTCCTTTAACGGTTTCATGGAAACCAAGACCAAGTTTGATAGCGAGGAGACCTTTGATTACTCGGAATATTGTCCAAAATATTAGTATTATCTTGAAACCTCAAAAGTTTAACCTTTTTCTTCTAATTTACCTTTGAGAATGTTTACCTCAACCTCCAAGGCTTGACATTGCTTTGTCATGCTTTCTTCTTTCCTTCTTCCATCTTCTACTTGATCCTTCGGATTTAGAATTTCTTCGTTCAACCAATTTTCGTTTTTCTTCACATGTTTGTTGCAGCTCTTCATTCTTCTTATTTTATTTTTTCCCGGATCTTCTTTGAGAGAGATGATTTCTTCTTCAAGGCCTTCCTTTTCAAATGGTTGTAGAGGTTCCTCATTCTTCTTACTTGATGCTTCAAGATGCGTCTTGCAGAGAGATGATTGTAGCTTCAAGTCCCTTCATTCTTCTTGCTTGATTTGTTGATTTACGCTTCAAGTCTTGTCATTCGATTGGATGCATAAGCATGGAACCTTTGGTACTTGTCTATCTGTCCATTCATTATTTCTATCTTTCCTTTCATTTGAGAAATCATTTCTTTGTAGATAGAGTCTCTTTCTTTAGCTGATCTTTGTTGATCTTCAACATTGATCTTGATAGCTTCCTCTAGACCCAAAGCATTACCTTCACTATCTTCACTATTGCATGCACAGAGAAAAGTGAATCACAGAAACAACTATCAATACGATTTATCTTCTTCATTTCTGCTTTGCACATGTTTTACGAGATATCTCCATTTTCGAGTAGCCTTCTTCTTTTGCTTCTTTGCCATGAGCACTTTCGGATCATGGTCGAATCTTCTTCATCTTCACTTTGGACACTTCATTATCATCTTCATTTGCATAATAACTCTTCCTCTTTTCAAATTGTTTCCCCTTGGCATGTTTTTCTCTATAAGGACACTTAGTAGCATAGTGACCAACTTTTCCACACCTCAAACATTTGCAAAGGGAAGCTTACCTTTGAATCTTCCCATTACCTAGTTGGAGTTTTCTTACGAAATTCGCTTCTTCTTCATCGGATATATAAAGCATGGATTCTTTGACAACTTCCTTTTTCTTTCCTTTTTGCGGATGCCTTTAAAGCGACTTCTTTGATTTGAGAAGGACCTCCTTGTCTCATTTCAAAAAAGTAGTCGATACCTACATGTAATTAAACAATAGTAGAAGTTTGCGGATCTTGCCTTTCTTGATAAATTTGAAACTTTAGAGTCAAATTTTTGAAGTCAAGGATCTTAAGAATTTTTTTCCACTGAGTAGTATCGGTTATGGTTTCACCCAAATTTCTCATCTGATTTACAATATCATCTAGACGAAGAAATAAACTAGCAACACTTTCATCACTATGCATCTTCAAATTTTCATATTCGATTCTAAGAGTTTGGAGTTTTTGCACTTTTTACCTTTGTATCTCCTTCATAGCTCGGAATGATTTTGTCCCATATTTCTTTTTGCTTTGAATGTAGCTACATCACTTTAGCAAATTATGATTCGGACATGCTTCCTAATAAGACATCTACTTGCTTTGGCATTGATTTCATACTTCTTCCTTTCAGATGCATCGGTAGGAATACTTGTCGGATATTGATAGCATTCTTCCACGATTGCCCATACATGCTGCACCAAGACTTTGCGGATATGATTTTGTTCGTATCTTCCGGAATATCGGATTGCTTCCATTGAATAGAGGTGGCTTTATAGACATTACTCCTTCTTGACTTCCCCATTGCGATCGAATCTCCTTCAAGCGATCAAGCTTCTGCGGGAAGGACACCTTTCCGATACCAATTGTTGGGAAAAAAATGCGAGAGGGGGGGGTGAATCGAGTATTTTACGGGCATACTCAAAACTTTTTACCTTTTCATGCTCTAAAAAACCCATATGCTACTTTGTTTGCAAAGCCGACTAGCATATATCACGTGGATATCCTTCATAAAACCTACAGCGTATACACGAGAGATCTAATTATGCCATTAATTTTTCACTTATATCATTCCATCATTCATTCATTAGATGTTCTATAAATAGTAAACATGTGCGATAAAACGAGAATAAACCATCACACATAAGCATCACACATGAACACCGAGGATTTTAGGTGGAAACCCAAGTCGGGAGAAAACCACCGCTGCAGTTGCTCGACCTTCAATATTTTATTATATAGAAAACATCTTACAACATATGTCTTGGCGCAGACTCCTACCGGGCACGCGAGGCACCCACTGACGCTCGTTTACCGGCCTCTCCCGGAAGGGAGCTCCAACCCCCCGACTTGTTTACCGACCTCTCCTGGAAGGGAGCTATCGACTTTTCGATCTCATTTACGGCCCTCACTTGGAAGGGAGCTACGACCCTCGACTAAAGGCTCTCAACCCTCAAACACCTCTATGGACCACGTTTCATCAATTTTTCTACTTTGGATCCAAAAACTACAATAGAGCACAACTTGCGAGGCCACGTTTCATCATATTTTTCAGTGGACCCACTCCATACTTTTAAGCACGATCAAACATGAAAGCTGATACATATAACTCAGCGATCGAGATATAGCAGCAAACGATGAGCAGTCGTACATTTCTTACCACGATCTTGACAGAACCCTAGTTTGCACTACGACGCTTCCTTTCTACGATGCTCCGCATATACACGCACGCTTCGATCACATAAACCGAGCGTATACCTGCTGTACGAAACTTCATAACGATTTTACTACTCATACGCGCTTTCACTTCATAAAACACGCGTATATACGCGCTCTCATGTCAATAAAGTAGCGTATAGATCTTCAACCATTACGTGAGTTGCATACTTCTTCGAATCGAGATATTAAGTCTCAGATTCAACCCTTTTACTTCGTGAGAAAGATGTTCACCTCATCACGGATCTAATCACTTCATAAACGAGATCAGGCAAATACGAGATACATTTCCAAGGATCTAGATATTCCGCTTCATCATTTCTTCATAGGTGCATCATAGATTCGAATCTATCATCAAACTTTAACCCTTTCCATTCAGATATAATTAGGAGAAGTATTCATTCAAGCTTAGACATCTTGCACCCACACTCATGATTTGCATAATGAATTTCTTCTCCTTTATAGAGTTTCCCTTTTTCAATACCATGAGCCCCTTTTTTTTAATACCATGAGCAAAACAATACCATGAGCCCATTTTTTCAATACCATGCAGCCAAAAACAATACCATGAGCCCATTTTTCAATACCATGAGCCAAAACAATACCATGAGACCATTTTTCAATACCATGAGCCAAAACAATACCATGAGCCCACGAAACTACATTACTTCCGATGGTATTCTTGGACTGAGGGTCATTTAGACGAATCATTACCCAATACAATGGGTCAATACCATGGTGGTTACCCCTGGTTTTTGAACTTTATGAGCGCTTTTTGCCCATACGCGACTTGGAACGTTATTTCCGCGTGCATACGCGACTTCTCCTTGAGAAAATCCGCGTATGCCTTGAGACATACTCTTTTCATCATAGATCTAGCACATATTTGTAAGGTCCCACCTTACCTACCATAATTATTATAGAGAAATATTATATATTAAGAAATCAAAATGCGATATTTTATTTTTATTTTATTTTATTTTATTTTATTTATTTATTATTTATTTTATTTATTTTTATACTATAGAAGTTATTGGTGTCACTTTACACTACACCTAAATTCTTCCAACTTATCTTCAAAGCTACAAAGTTCAAGGTTTTATCAAGATCCAAAAAATACAACCATAATACTTGCTTCTACTCAAGACTAAAATCACCCTTAAAATATAAATGATTTAGTGGGATGAATAAATGTCAATCTTTATGAACCACAATTTACAATAAGCTAATTGTTAATTCTATTGTAATTAAATGTGTTCAAGAGTGACTAATATCATGCTTATGAATTATTTTCTTAAAAGGATAATTTAAATTATATAGAGTTGGCATCCCATAATTAGGAATTCATATGTGAGCTGATATTTCAACAAATTGCTTCACGCCAATTTTGAATTTTTCAACGAGACCCTTTAACTCAATGAGTTATTATACTAGAAATACCTTAAGATTGCAAATCTTAAATTAGCTTAAGCACTTTTGTGTTTATGGACGGTTTATAAAAGCGTAATTAGATGCAGCCATTGAACATTATGAAAACTAATTTACAAGTATGAAATGTACGGCCATTGAGGCATTTTTTCAAACACTTACAACCATTATCTCTTTAAGGTGTTTTCACAATAATTAGCTAACATGAATCCAAAGTTAGATGACTTCTTTTTTGTAAGTTGTATCGATATGATTGAACTTAAGATATTAATAGGCTCATCAGCCATATTCATTGTTGAATCTACATCAATGAATATAAATATTTAAAAATTTCAAACATAGCTCACAATGTTTTAAGGTACTGACCATTGAAGACTTTTGACAAATAGTTGGCCGTCATAAAACAAGGATTTGCCATAAGGTTATTTGAATTTTTAAATTATTAACCAATTATGCTTTTTAAAGCAATTTTCCAGAAAGTGGTTAGCCTATATCAGATTCATCACTACAAATTACTCGGGCCGGTTCCACGATATACCAAACGACGAAAACAAAACGGGCGTTTCTACATGCAACAACAAATCTGGAAAACAGAGCAGATTTGAGAATCGATGTCCGAAACCTTGATTTTGCGGAATCAAACTTGGGGTGAAATGGCCTATTGGGTACGGATACCCCCTGAAGTGGAGCTGAACTCGCAACAGGGGAGGCCCAGAAATGCTGATTCTTGAAAACAACAACTACCGAGAATCCTAAAATCTCTTTTTATGAGCTACTGTCCAAACACATGGTATGAAAAAATTATCTAGAAGCTGCTGTAGAAAGAGAAGGAGAATAGAATTTAAGTCATTAAAACATTTTTATCCAATTCATAACAACCTACTAGATTCATCCATTATGACTTTCTTTCAATCGACTCAACATTATACAAGAAAATACTTCAACAATCGTTACTAAATTTCCTCACATTTGGTGCAACACTTCATATACATGTAAGTTTCAGGAAAACAACCAAACAAGCAAAAAGCTTATAAACTAAAAAAAATGCATAATGTAATTTGACCCACATACACGATGGTGAATTTGGCACTCGAAGAGAAGACTGGATGTATACTCCGGCTCAAGAAAGAGTATGCTCCAATGCCAATACCCTTACCAAATCATCATGAACCACCCGGTTTTCTTCCCAACCATATCCAAGAAGAACTTCTCCCCTTGGAACCCCAGACATTTTGCAAAAGCTCACAACCGGTATCACAATACAACGGTAGAGAGAGAGATGCAAGGCAACTCGGGAAGGTAGTCACTTCCTCTAAATACCACTCATGTTACAACCTCAATAGACACTTAGTAGATTAGTAAGGAATCAAGATTTGCTTTGGAAGAAATTGGATACTCTCCATATCTCTCACAACCTTCCTCCAAGTCTCTTCCACTCTTGGCATCCTCCTCCCCCTAGTGAGAATACATGAGACTCATATATAGGAGGAGAAACCAATTCTTGTCATAAAGGAGAGAGTAATATGCATGCATTGTATTCCATTTAGAGGGGTGTAACTTATGCCATTAAGGAGAGGTATGCATGCCTTATTTAAGGAGAGTGTAACATATGCATTGAAGAAGAGTGTAAGAGGAATATTTTATGACATATCATTAATGAGTGTAAGAGGAATATGCCATTCCTAGATGAGTGCATAAAAGGAGAGTGCAATGTAATATTTAAAATAGAGAGTTACTTAGAGCCATGATAGTCATGAAAGAGATAGATGTGAATTGATTGAATGGATAAAATTAATTTGTAATTCCTTTTAAATAAAATATCATAGTCTCATAAAAGATAATGATAATACTAATAATATTGAGGATTAAGTCAATATTGAACTATTAGGATTGATTAAAGATAAGTTAAGTTAATTTCCTTCAGGCGAGCTTGATTACTAATTTATACGAGGAGATTTACTATTTTTGGAAAGTCATGCTTGAGATGCTAGACATGACTTTCTATTTTTAGAAAGTCATTCCAAAATCGCAGTTGAGATTTATCCATGAGTGGTATTTTTCTTTCGGAGAATAGGGATACTGCACCCCTATTTCATGCATCTCCGTGCCTTAGTAGATTGAGGGACTCCACGCCACGATCTACTCCAAAGATCTAAGATTCCATAACTTGATCTTTTTAAGTATTTTAGGACTCCACGCCCTAAATATACAAGACTCCACGTCTTTATATTTCTTGGATTTAGGACTCCATACGCCTAATTTCCATGCTTTCTCATCTGCGTGTGCTTTGAAACTCCACATTTCTCCTTATGATATTGATTGTGCAGCTTTTACCCCATTTTGATGGTTCGTTGGTAAGGCCTTGTTTGAAGACCATACATACATCACAACCTCTATAGATCAAATGAATCATATGAATTTAAAAATGAAAATTAACTTAACCACATTTTACTGCATAAATGATTGCATGACTTCCACAGTCATTTATCCTTGAAGATGATATGGTCCCCTACCATCATCTTGCTCATTACAATGTTAGACATATATATAATCATGCAAGTCATGTATTATCCATAAAACATAATTTAACCATTTTTTTCTCCTTTTTCACATAACCATGAGCATCCATGGGTTTATGTGTCTCAATCCGGGTTCTCCATCCATGTCATACACACTGATACACAAGTCGGATACAAAAAGAGACATATGCATAACATCATATAAAACACATAATCAAAATATACCACACATAAGGGGAAAATACAACTACATAAAACATTTTCCCCCAAACCAAGGGGTCAATCTTCCATACATAAACCATGGATATAAAACATTGTTACCCAATATAGTGATCCACTATGACATACATAAAGATCAAAAGAGGAAATACAATCATATATTTATAAAATGTTATTCCTCTCAATCTAGTGATCGAGTATTCCATATACTCTCTTATAACTCATCAGAAAATAACCCTAAATGGGAGTGACAAAATATACTAGGAAAAAAAATAGGACACTACAATATTGAATTCCCTTTATTCATTACCTTCTGTACTCTCTGTAGATACATCAGATTTTCATCTTTAAAGACGTGGGTTCATCAAGACATATTATATCAAAGCACAACTTCATCAAGTGAAGTTTCCATCATCTTCATCAGGTGGGTTTCCATTCAAGATCAACTCTACTACATCATATTGTCAACAAACATCATATCACATCAGATTTACATCATTTACCAAGTCCATCAAGTTAAGAATAACTTCATCGGGTGTATTTCCATCAAGGACAACACATGCCAATAATCTCATGTCTTCATCTTCCGATTCGGTGGGTTTCCATCAAGGACAACACTGCATCATAGTGCCAACAAACTTCCTCAAAGAAAAATCTCTTAGAATTTTCACGAAAACTAAGTCCGACATTTTAAGCCACAAGTAAAAGAATAACTTCTATTTGTATCCTCCAAGTTTCATGGTTTGAAACATCCAAAAAGAAAAGTCACAACAAAAAATCCAAGTTGGCTTGTTTGAAGCATATTTCAGGAGCATTTTGGAAGCCTAACTTCCTCATAGCATATATTTGAAATTGTTTGACACCAAATGTAATATCCCAAAATTGGAAAGATAGGAATATAGAACATTTATAACATTTCAATCTAGGCAATAACCAAAATGTAAGCAAAAAAACTGTAAAATGCTGGAAATGCCGAAATATAACATCAAGGCATTAAAAAATTAGCAAAAAAAATTTAGCCATATCATTATGTGTCAACAACAAATGTAAATACATAGTGCTCCAAAAGGAATGCACTCAAGCCATAAGATGGCTGAAATACACTAGTGAAACTTAACACTAGAAAGTATAAACTGTTGCTGCTGAAAAGTACTATTTCTTGGAAGAAGATCCATGTGATAGAGGGTACTATAATTCTCAACATGATCTGTGATTTTAACCACGGATTCTACTCAAAAAACGCAAAAAAACTTAGAAATGGTTTGGCCAGATTTTGCGTTTGGAATTTCGACCCTTTTTGGGTTGAGCATTGCACCCCTGTTGGCTGAGTTACACACTCCCTGGATAAAAATTCTGAACTAGGGATGAAATAATGATCCATTAGATTCAATAGCACTCACTCATATCACTAAATGAAGGTCTAATCCCTTCTCCCGATTCCCAAGCTCAAAACTTGAGATCTATCTCCTCCGCTGAATATGCAGCTACTGCATACACAACTACTAGGAAATATTGCACTGCCTAGGATGGATGATGATGTAGCCTGCTGATATATAATACAAGATGATCCTAGGCTTCTGAAGTGATCCTAGAAGTGAAGTATTAATCCCTCACAGGATTCCAAGTTGAGTTTCTTGGAACTTCCTCTTCTCCTCAAACCCTCACTATAGAATTACGCAATTCCTGCAGGAAATGTTGTTGCATAGGAGAATAGATTGATGGCCTGATGCCAAATATGACAATGAAACTCCCAAAATACTGCAATGCATCCACAGTGTGAATGGATGATCCCTCCACAGGTTTCTCAGCTGAAGTACTGATAACAACCTTCCAACTCTCAAACCCAAGTTCAGGAACATGTAATTCATGTAGCTAGAAGTACAGATGAGAGTGGCTGAAAGTGGCACTGATTTCCGGATGATGAATTCTACCCAAGAAAACCTTCCCAGAGTAGGCACTCGAAGTCCCCTATGGGTAAGGGTGGGATTATCACTTGGGAACACCTAATGCTAAACAACACATTAGACTTAGCTAAACAGCTGAAGCATGAAAAGAAATGTCTTACAACACTCAACAATAAAAATATAGACTCCCTTCCTTTGCTTCCCTCATCTTCCTTTTTTGGTTGTGAGCCTTCCCTAGGCTTGGCCCACCTCATAACTACACTGCACATGTGGCCACTAGCCTCCATAAAGACTATGTTGTGCTCCATGAGCTCCATCGCTGCTGCAATTACTCTCCACTTCCTCCATCACATGTGCATTTAATGCACGACTTCCTCCATCACTTGATCATCATTTCTCCATGATCTTACACTTATTCCTCCACTATCTCCATCATCTTCCTCAGTATTGCTCTATTATCTCCACTTTTCGTTCATTATTATGCTACTCCACTACTCCAATTTTCAATTAACCCACATTCACACTATAGAAGTGGATTTTATTCATCTACTAGTTTTATGGGTCCCTCCATCCTTTTATTTACTTAACTAAATAAGAAAAAGTAAGAAATCTAATATTCCAATTAGTTGATGGAAAATTTGGAATATTATAGTCCTCCCCGCCAAAATGTTTCTTGTCCTCAAGCAACTACAAAAGTGGATGTTGCAGAAATCCATCTCCCTCCCAAGTGACATCCTCATATGAAAGGTTTCCCCGTCTGCTCCAATGTGTTATGAATGCCCAAATCCATAGTTTCCTCTCTATAATGTCTAGAATGGTCTCCAACTGTGTAGCTAGATGCCTCTCCTCATCAATGAGTCCCCAAGTGGAAACCATAAAGAGCCTCTTCTCTGCATGAGATATGTGAAGTGTAGTGGTTCCTTCCCTAAATGGAAAGTCCCAACTCATAAACTATCTCTCCAACCCATGCTACATGGAGTAGGTTGTGTCTCTCCATGCTCCAATCCTTAGCCCTGGAGGAATTTCTTGCTCTAAGAATCATCTCAACACTGTGTAAAGTAGGAAATAGAGACATATGGATTGACATGTGAAATGTCGAACCATACTCTCTGAATAGTAGCCACCACAACAACGCCTCTTGCCTCCATACCAGATCATAAACATACCAATTATGGTAGCCATAATTTCTCAAGAGAATCCACCGCAGTAATGCCTCTTGCTACCACATCACATCATCATGATTCCAAGTATGGTAGCCATACTCCCTCAAGAGAATCCAACATAGCAAGGCCTCTTGCTTCTACAACACATTATCATGCCAAGTATAAAACGATGATGTCTGAATTGACATGTGGAATTTCATATGGTGGCCATACTCTCCCAAGAGTATCCAACAAAACCATGCCTCCAGTTGCTTCATATCATCACCACTATGCAAGGTAGGAAATAGTGATATACTAATGGACATATAACATGCAATGTCTTGGCCATACTCTCCCAAGAGTAGCCACCGCAGCCATGCCTCCTATTGTTGCATCACCTCAGTATTGTGCAAGGCATGGAACATACCAATCTGAAATTTTGGGTGGTAACATACTCACCCAGGAGTAGCCAGCGTATCCATGCTTTCTATTGCTCCATGTCATAGATCTGCAAGTAGATTTTCAGCCACTTTCTCATCATCTCCATCCATCCATCCAGCTATGGGTGATGACTCATATCATGCACTAGCTCAGTATCCACCCAATGGAAAAGCTCTCGCTAAAATATTCTCATACAATCATTGTCCCCATCACTATCTATGGCTAGGGGAATACCATGAAGCATGAATACATCTAGGAAAGATAATTCAGTCACAGGTTAAGAGATGTACTATGTGAAAATATCGAAGCAATGTGCATACCTCAGGATCGGATCAATGTTGAAAATACCATCCTCCACAATCTGATGACAATATTTGCACTCCATGATATGTCGAAGTGCATCCTCCTTAAGGTTTGTCCATGAGAACCTCTCTCCAATGGCCCGGTAGAACCTATGACGTTCTGAATATGTTGCATGCATAAACTTCTCTTTGAGTTGTGAGGTGCTCATCGAGAAGGCTTTGTCCTGATAATGGAAGATGTTATCCATTACATGATGTCTATCATCTACCATATGTCCATCCAATGCTTCATAAGTGAAGCGGTCATCGGAGTTCTGAAATAATAACTGAGCCCTCAAATCATCACTTCTCCTTAGTGACAACGATGTTGATCTCCATGATAGTGCATATGTTGTCTCATGGCCCTCTCCATACAAAATGCTGAACTCATATTCCTACATTGTACTGATCCATCATTGCTGCCGCTTCTGCAGCTGTTGCTCCTACTCAAAAATATGTCGAAGACTATGGTGGTTGGTATTCACCCGAAATCTTCTGCCAATAAAAAATGTTGGAATTTTACCAATGCATGCATAATGGCAAATATCTCTTTATCATAAATAGAATACGACAACTCATTCGACAGTAGCCTCCGGTTCTCGAATTCTATGGAATAACTTCCCTGCATTAGGACAGTGCTAATCCTATCATCAGAAACTCCACACTCCAACACAAAGTGTTGTGTGTAGATCAACAATGTCAAATTGGATAACTATACATCTTCTCCTTGAACCAGTCAAGGGTCCTTTGCACAATGATATTTTGCTTCTCCAAATCAGCAATGTGCTCTAACCCTTGGTCATGTAATTACCTTGATGGCATGACCCCACAAACCTCAATCTGATGTGCTGAAATAATATGGGGTTGAAATTTTTTCATACCTTGAATCAATTGATTCTTGGGAACATCTTGCAAAACTACAAAAGTTCCTCCAATTGGTGCAATGGATTCTCCAACTACTGGTGATGGAGATGGATGCTCCTCTACTTCTCCACCAACGCTAGTATTTGCTTCCTCTTTCTTGTGCACCTCCTGAATCATGCCTGAGACTCTCAAAGTCGAATGCTCAAGACCATCTTGCAAAGATGCAAGTTCTCCTCTCATTGATTACCTCTACTGCAGCTGGTGGTGGTGGTAGTTGCTCTTCTCCGGAGTATCGGTGCTGACATATTCCTTTTGCTCCTCATATTCTTCCTCATCAATGTTGGAAAATGTATCAATGGAAAGTGCCTCTAGCTTTCTTCTGTCAAACCTTTTTACCAATCTTTGAGTGAACTCTGTATAAGTAGTCACTCTTACATGTTTCAGTCTGCCAAACCACCAATCATTTTCTTCACCCTCAAGGTGTAGAGCTACAATCTGAATAGCCTCTACTTCTGCTAATTGGTGTAGCTAGAAGAATGTATCTAACTTCTCCATCCAAGATTTTTCCATGCTTTTGGATGACCCATCGAATTTAGGCAAAAAGAATCTATTCTGCATATGCCCTCTTCTTCTATTGCTATTGTGGGGTCTCTGGTTATCTTTAATCTGGAAAAACTGTTGGAAAATGATATTCTCTTTGAATGCTCTAGATTGATATTTGTACTCTTCAAGATAATAAATCAGAGTCTCATGCTCCAAATATCCTCCATATCCATTCCATTGATTTCCTTCTGCAAGGAAAGTGGGCATAGTAGGGCGTTGTGGAAATTTCTACACTGCCGATTACTTATACTACTAATAGGAAGTGCTTGAAACTTATCCAATCTGAAACCCTCTTAAGGTTTGATTTTTCCTTTGCCTTCTCATTTCTTTGATATCCATGGTGAGATCCTACATAGATCTGAAGAGAAGTGTGGCAAAACTCAATCCTTCCGCCATTGAAGACTTATTATTTTTCTGCTTCTTCTTCTTATTCTTCTGATGTCATGAAATTACCACAAGTTGAGACAAATATAATGCTATGATACCATTGTAATATCCCAAAATGGGAAAGATATGAATATATAACATTTATAACATTTCAATCTAGGAAATAACTAGAATGTAAGAAAAAAACTATAAAATGCTGGAAATTTTGAAATATAATAGCAAGACATTAAAACATTAGCAGAAAAGTTGAGCCATATCATTATGTGTCAACATAAAATTTAAATACACAGTTCTCCAAAAGGAATGCACTCAAGCCACAAGATTGCTGAAATACACTAGTGAAACTTAGCATAGGAAAGTATAACTGATGTTGTTGGGAAGAAGATATATGTGTGAGAGGTTACTGGATTCCTCAACATGATTCAAGATTTTAACCATGGATTCTACTCGAAAAAACCAGAAAGACCCAAAAATGGTTTGGCCAGATTTTGCGTTTGCAATTTCGACCCTTTTTGGGTTGAACATTGCACCCCTGCTGGATGAGTTATGCACTCCCTAGAGAAAACTGTTGATCTAGGGATGAAATAATGATCTAATAGAACCCACTCAGCTCACTAATTGAAGGGATTCTCCCTTCTCCCGATTCCCAAGCTCAAAATTTGAGATATATCTCCTCCATTAAATATGCAGCTACTGCATGCACAACTGCTAGGAAATACTGCATTGTCTAGGAGGGTTGATGATGTAGTCTGCTGATAGATAATACAATGTTGATCCCAGGGTGTTGAAGTGATCCCAGGAGTGAAGGATTAATCCCTCACAGGATTCCAAGCTGATTTTATTAAAAATTCCTCTTCTCCTCAAACCCTCACTGCAGAATTACACAATTCCTGCTGGGAAATGTTGTTGCATAGGATAATAGATGGATGGCCTAATGCTGGATATGAATCAAAATACTAAAAGATTGCAATGGATCCACAGTGTGAAGGGCTGATCCCTCCATAGGTTTCTCAGCTGAAATACTAAGAACAACCTTCCAACTCTCAAACCCAAGTTCAGGAATGCGTAATTCATGTACTTGGAAGTGCAGATGAGAGTGGATGAAAGTGGCACTAATTTCCGGATTATGAATGTTGCCCAAGAAAACCTTCGCAGAGTAGGCGCTCAAAGTTCCCCATGGGTAAGGGTGGGATTCTCGCTCGGGAACACCCAGTGCTAAACAACACATGAGCCTTAGCTAAACAGTTAAAGCATGCAAAGAAATGTCTTACGACACTCAACAATAAAAATGCAGACTCCCTTCCTTTGCTGCCCTCATCTTCCTTTTTTGGTTGTGAGCCTTCTCTAGCCTTGGCCCACCTCATAGTTGTGCTACACATGTGGCCACTAGCCTCCATAAATACTGTGTTGTCCTCCATGATCTCCATCACTGCTGCAATCACTCTCCACTTTCTCCATCATGTGTGCATTTACTTCACCACTTCCTCCATCACTTCATCATTATTTCTCCATGATCTTACATTTATTCCTCCACTATTTCCATCATATTCATCATTATTTCTCTATGATCTCCACTCTTCCTCCATTATTATGCTACTCCACTACTCCATAATACTACTCCAGTACTCAATTAACAGACATTCACACTATAGAAGTGGATTTATTCATATACTAGGTTTATGGGTCTCTCCACCCTTTTATTTACTCTACTAAATAAGAAAAGTAAGAAATCTAATATTCCAATTAGCTAATGGTAAATTTGGAATATTACACCAAAATTGAAATTTGAATCAAAGGTACATGAAAATATTATATCTATATCCTCCAAGTTTCATGATCTTGAGACATCCGAAAAGAAAATCTATAGAAAAAATCCTAAGCTAACATGTTTGAAGAAGATTTTAGTAGCATTTAGGAAGCCTAGCTTCCTCAAAGAATATCTTTGAAATTATAGTGAACCAGCATATAAAATTTTAACCACAAGTACATGAATATTGTATCTCTACCTCCTCTAATTTTCACACTTTGAAATAGCCTAGAAGATAATTTATAGCAAAAAATCCAAGATGTGTTCTCTCCATAAATCACATTTTTGCTTCCACCTTTAAACTCCAAAAATATTCATTATCTCTTCTTGTGAAGGCTAAAATATCTTCATGCTTGGATACCCCTAAAATGAAATCATATATCATATATCTATAGTGTTTCTACATTCACTTTAGGGTCCAACTTATAAAATTGGTTAGATCGGATTGCTTGTACTTTTTGGTTGGACCATCTTAACAAAATATTTCATATATCATCATTCCTATGGAGTTAGAGGGAGTGTCATATATCATGGAAAGGTATTGGAATAATGTTTCCAAACATATATCCTATTCTCTCATTTGAGCTATTTAATTGGAGTAAACATTCCTTCAAAAATAGGGTATCCAAATTGGGAATCAAAAGCCCAAAAACAATATTTCTAATAGTATTAATTTTCCAATATTTGTCTTGGACATATGTAATTTCCCCCATCTTTGACATCAATGAAAAAAATATTACCAATCATAATCATTTTCAAATATTTATCTTGAACATATGTAGTCCCCCCTCTCTTTGACATAAATTGCAAAAATATTTCCAAAAATCTTACTCTTTGTCATTGATGGAAACCCTTAGTCATTTTTGAAATAATGTTAAGGAACTCCCCTTATCTGGAAGTAGGGATTTCCATGGGATTTCTTCTTTTAGGTTTTATTATTATAGAATTTTCATATATAAAAAAATAAAAATGTTTTGTAAATAAGAGGTCATGCATAGTAGGGAATTAGCATATGTCTAGTCCATTTTCATTTAAGAAAAAATAATTTACATGGTTTTTTTGTAGTAGCAACAACAACAATACATTTTCTTTACAAGAGGAAAATTTAGTGTCCCCTCATCCAAAACACCAAGGCATCTATTTTACTAATACCCTAAGACCATTTTTTACCCTTGAGATGTAATACATGAGGAGGTTATAACTTATAAAATTCATAAAATTTGATGAAGGGCACATCGTAACCTTTCATCACATCACAAATTAGTATCATACCAATGTAACCGTGATACATGACTCTAACAACCTTGGTAAAAAATCCTTGTAATAAAAGTTAATAAACGAAAAATAATAACCAAGTTCATGGGACACTTATTCCAAGCTAAATGTTGGGAAAAACATCCTAGTGTGGGTTTTCATTTGATTACTATGGATAAGGAAATTGGCAAAGGAAATGGAAAAGGATTTAGAAAGGAAAAGTGGCATTAATTGGCATTTTATTTATGGAAATAAAGGAAATTGGGACAAAAGTAAGGTGAAAGGTCATGGATTTGCATGAGGAGGAAAATGAAGGAAAATAATGGAAAACGAAGAAAATAGAAGCGTCATTAATAAAAAGGATTTTGAGGATCATTTGGTACCTTTTGTCAGTTCACTTTTGAAGCTCTCTCTCTATTCTCTCTCTCTCTCTCACTCTTGGACACCTAAATTTTTTTTGGAGAACTTCAGCATTGGATCAAGGAAAGAAAAGAAGGAAAAGGGAATCAAAGATCAAACAAGGAAGAGCAAGATCAAGCTTCTATAACGAGATTATTTGCAGGTATCACGTTACATGTATAATTTCCTTTCTAGTTTTTGCATGCATGGTTATGCATGTGTGTTCTTGGTTCTTTTGTTTTCATGGGCATGGGTTTTTCCAGGTGTGACAATGTCCTTCAACCATGTCTTTCCATTTCCAAATATCCATCGTATGGTGGGTTCTCTTGTATTTGGTTGATTTGGATCATTAGATGGACTTGAAGATGAGTGGGGTGGTCTTTGAAATAAGGAACACAAGGCCTAGGAATCACTGGACTGGAGAAGGTGGGATTGCGGTAAAGCCAGATTTTGTGTGCCTCAGTAGACTTAGGAATCCTTTACTAGTGAATTGAAGGATATACGGTAAAGACTACAAGTGTGTTACCTCGATCAGGCCTAGGAATCCCAAACCATTGAATGAAAATATATATGGTAAATCTTGGAGGGTGGAGTCTTGATTAGGCCTAGGAATCCTTGACCGTTGGATGGAGGGATATACAGTAAATCCTAGAGACTAGGAAACAGGAAAATTACTCATGGTGTAGTTGGAGATATTCAAAGGCATCCAGGCTTGTGTAGGGCCTAGTGATCTGGTAGGGATTATGGTAAATCTTGAGGTAACCTAGATTGGTTTTGTTGTGATTCCCACATTCATGCTTGGAATATGGCACGAGGGTGTTTGGTTTTAAGAAATATTTTTTTCAGCCAATCTATGACTGGGTGGTTCGTGTAAGTTCCAATCCTAGTTGTCTTATGCATTCATTAATAAGAGTTTATTTTCCTTGGTATTTCATGTGTAAATGTACTAGTTCATATGTGGTATTTATGGTTGTTGTATCCTTATTATTTGTGTTGGTTATATGTTGGTTATGAGTATGTTTTATGATAGAATTGATGTATGGCTCTCATCATTTTTTTATTATCAATTAAATGAACAATGAATATATGTCCTAACATATGGTAATGTAGCTAATGTGATCATTCATCAATGCTTCTTTACGAATATTAGATAAGTAAGAGAGCCTTATGCCTATTTCTATTGTTATGACTTGTAGATTTCATATTTGTGATATGTTTGACGAAATTCCTGTCATGGCTAGTAGGGGTCCAGTAAAGTACTTGGTTAAATGATTTTATTTGTATCCTTATTCAATTCGTATTTATTGTTTCTGAAAGTTTCACGAAGTTTTTGGAAATAGCCTGAGTCCTTTCCCTTAAAACATGGCACATAATTTGGGGTTGATGGCTTAGAACTGACTGAAAAAGTCCAAAGTCGATGGCATGCCTTGCTATGGGAGCGACTGGAAGGCCTTAGTTGAATGCATGGCTTGTCATGGGAGAGGTTGAGGGTCCAGATAATTAAAAGGATAATTTGTATCATGGATTGGTCACCTGGAAGGGTTGGTTGGCTCCTAAGATTTTTGTAGCATGTGTGGAAGGCAATATTGGTTTTGTTTCATCAATTCCGCTTTCTTAAATGTAGATGGGAATTTAAATGACATCATCATATCCTATCATCACATGTTTACCCCAGTGGACTGGTTAGTTTGGGTAAATGTGGGAGGAGGTGGTTACAGAGTGGTATTAGAGAATGTTTCACCCCTTGTACTAGATGGGCGGTGTGTTGGTCATACATACATGTCAGTTGCATGGTTCTTTACTCTTGTGATTTACATGCTTGTTTTTTATGCATGGTGGTGGTCATGGTTTCGGTTGTGTCGCGATGTGAAATTTGATGGTGTCATTGATTGGATGTGGTCGCCATGAGTATATGTCAGTTATGCATTAGTTATGCATGTTAGTGTTTATATGTTGTTATGCATACATTGACATGATTATAGTTATAGTGCATGAGGTCATGATATGTGGTTGGTATTTTCCTAGATTGATAACTAGATAATGGTTGAAATGATGATTATATGATGATGTGATTATGTTTATAGATGTATTGTGCTAATATGGTTGATATTGCAGATGAGATATCCTCCCCGAACTATATTGAGGTATGTTGATTATGTTATATTTTTGTTTTAGCTGACATTGTATGCTTGCAAGAAAGAGATCAAATATGATTAGAAATATGGTAGAATACAATTCACGAGATTATCCCTATGGATCAGATGAGAAACATGGTGGTGGGAACTCACCTAACTTGACAAACACATTGAGAATTTTTAAGGCAGAAATAAGGAGTTTCATAGAAGATAATCACATGATCATTTAGGAACAGGAGAAATAAGCAGAAGCTAATGTAGTAATCCTTCAAATTTTTCCAAAGTTGTAGAGACAGGGACCACTTTGGGTCAGCCATGGGTAGGAGGATAGGACTAATGGGGCATATGGAAGCTAGTGTCATGGTGAGCACAGGTCGAATAGGGATGACATGATCAGAGATGGTAGGTTCTAGTTCTGACAGGAACTATGATTGTCATCATTATCATCCTTATAGGAGGAGTGATAGGGGATATTTTTCGGATGAGTTCAAGAAATTTAAGCCACCTACCTTTGATGGAGAATTGAAGAATTCGGAGGATGCAGAGGCATGGTTATTTGGGACTTGGGATGAAGAAGTTATTTTAGCTCCATGAATTCACAGATAATATGAAGGCCATAATAGTTATCTTCAGCCTTAAATGGAAATTATACAACTAATGGGAAGATTTGAAGTGGCTCAGAGACATCAAGACAAAGGAGTTGAGCTAGCATGAATTCAAGAGACTCTTCTAGAAGAAATACTTTCCAAAGAGGTACTACAATAGCAAAGGCAAGTAATTCTATGAAATAAATATGGGATCAATGAAATATGAGTAGTATACGACCAAGTTCATTGATTTATTGAGGTATGTACCATATATTAAGGATGAAAAAGTAAAAGTTCAGAGATTTTCAGTAAATTTCCATTATAATTTAGAGATTAGATTGAGTATGATGAGCCTTGTTCACTTGAGGAAGTCACTGGGAAACTAAAGTATTGTTATGAGTAGTCAAAGCGTAAAACAAAGTCACAACAAGGTTGGAAAGGGAAAGAAAACGAAAAATGTAAATGGAAATTGAAAATAAAAATGCCTCAGGGTGTAGGTGAGAAAGACAACGGTGCACCTTACAAGAAGTTCAATGTAGTTATATAGGGACATGGGTCATAGCCTGGAGGGCAGTAGAATAGGGGTGATGGTACAAAACAGTTGCAATGTTTTACATGTGGCAAGGAGCATCTTAAGAGGTATTGCCTACGGAATCATGGTGGTAGGCCTCAAATTTATAGTGCACGGGAGGCACAGACTGTTGGGGATGTTGGGAAAATAATTCCTCATATCTACGTAGCATTGGATAACAAGAACGAAGATCACCAGGAATATATTATTGATATGGATGGTAATCTTTGTGATCAAGTTGTTTCTATTTTGATTTACCCTAGATCTAATTATAGCTATGTTCGTCCTGAACTAGCGGATAAGTGTGGTTTGAATAAATAAGTGCATGCAGAATCTTGGTTAGTGCAGTTGGCTATAGGTACAAAGAAGAGAGTTCATCACTAGGTAAGACCTTATGCATTTGATTTGAATGGTATTCCTACATCAACACATTTGAATTTATTTCCATTGGGATCATATAGTATGTTCTTGGGTATGGATTGGTTGTATCTTCACAAGACTAAGGTGGATTGTTATGAAAAATTCATTGAGTGCTTGGATGACAATGGAGAACAAATAATCTTATAGGGTAAGAAGAAGGCAACATCAGATATAATGATGATAGCTATACAGGAAAAGGGCAGTCACAGAAAAGGGTGTGTGTTATTTGCAGTGCATATTTATAGTGATAAAGGTAAGGAGGAGGATGAGGATGAAAATTTATGAGGAGGAAACCAATATTACAAAAAATTTAGGATTTATTTCCCACAGAGATTTAAAAGTCTTTTCCCCATGGGGAAGTGGAATTTTCTATTCAGCTGGTACTAGGGGTAGCACCAACATCAAAGGCACCTTGCAAGATGAGCACTTCAGAGTTAGTAGAGTTGAAGTTTCAGTTGAAGGAAATGCTTGACAAGGGATACATTAGGCCAATTGTATCGCCTTGGCGTGCATCAATATTGCTTGTGAAGAAGAAGGATGGTACTCTCAGGTTGTACATTTAATATGGGAAGTTGAAAAATGTGACCATCAAGAACAAGTATCCATTGTTGGGGAGTGACAACTTGTTTGATCAGTTGAAGGGAGCAGCAGTGTTCTCGAAGATTTATCTGAGATATGGATATCATCAGGTACACACTAAATAAGAGGACATCTATAATACTGCTTTATGGACCAGGTATGGTAACTGTGATTTTTTTGTAGTTCCATTTAGTTTGACTAATGCTCCAGCTACCTTTATGTTCTTGAAGAATAATGTGTTGCATCCTTATCTGGACAAGTTATTTATTATATTCCTTAATGACACCTTGATATATTCTAAGAATGAGAAAGAGCATGTCGAACACATAAGATAATGTTGAGATTTCTAAGAGAGCATAAGTTGTATCTAAGTACCCTGACAAATGTACAATCTTTCGCATCTAGGTACAATACTTAGGGCATGTGGTATCCAAGGAATGAATGACAAGAACCAGGTAAAACCCAAGAGTTATCATGGAGTGGGAAGCTACTAGAAATGTGGAATAGGTAATATAATTTATGGGGCTAACAGTTATATAGTAGTTTATCAGACCTTTCTCAAAATTGCATATCTTATCACATCATTACAAGAAAAAGGAAAGAAATTTGAATGGAAAAAAATAATGTGCAAATTTGAGAAGTTGAAGTAGTTGCCGATTTAATTCTCCAAAGGTTAAAGATTGCATATTCGACAAAAATTTTGTGGTGTATGTTGGGCCAGAATTAAGGTACATTTTCACCCTACCTTTACTTCAAATTACCATACACTTTTAAAATTTTTCTCGTCTTAACAGTAAAGGAAAGGAGGGTTAATGCAAAATCAGGAAAAATAGACTAACGGTAAGAAGAATGTTTAAAACAACAAGGATTTGACTTATTTCATCTCTATTTGCAGGAAAATGAGGCAATTGAATCGACGAAGACCAAAAGACAGTTGAAAAACATAGAAAATGAATCCACAGTAACCCCCAGGGATGAGCGGAAGGTGGAAAGATGGATCCACGTCCAAAGAACTCAAACGACAGCCACACTCAGTGGGCTGTCATTTGGAAAAGACCATTCCACTAAGCGAAATCGCCTTTAAAAAGGCCAAGGATGGATGAAAGATGAAGAGGAAAAACAAGAATTATCTTCTGTAATAGGCGTATCAGGACAAAAATTTCTAGTTGTATTCATGTCTTGACTCTTTTAAATAAATAATTTTGGTATTTTGAATAGTCATTTCTGGAGTTTTCCATCGCGTTGGACTTCTGGTGGTTTGGGCCCAACCCTGGGAGTTTCTACGCTCACCTCTGTACTGTATGTTAATTACAGAATTTATGTTCAGTTATATGATGGATTCTGTGAGATATCTTTCTACTTGTTAAAATTCTACGCTTGTGATGCTGTAGTTTCCCATGCCACTCAGACAGTTTATTGCTCATGTTTATGGTTTGCAGTAATAGTTTTATAATTGTTGGAAATTTCCATTGTTTTCTCAATTCCTTTATATCTGTTTATAAGCTTTAGCATGATCTCTGTTCAATGCTTTATATTGCCAATAATTAAATCTTTCCATCGGTACGATAGGGTTTCTTGTTGTGCTTAATACAAAAGAATGTTAGTCAGTTAGGTCGCAAGAGAATTCCATTGGAAAATTAAAATAAACAATTGTTTTTCAATTGATTGAGTTGCTGTTCCATTCAGTAGGACTGTTGTTCAATTCATCGAGTGTGCTGTTCAATCATAGATTATTCTCGCTAGGCTTATTTAGACAAGATAGTTAATGGCATTTTACAAATCCCATTCCCTTTTGAGTTGATTGAACTTCGAGAATTATTTGATCTTCTTCATAGTAATATAGAGTAGCTATTTCTGATGTCACTCACATATACTGTGCTCGCACTCTTGAAATAAGAAGACTTACCTTGGGTTGACAATTGAATGAGAAGTATAGAGGTTGCCTATAATAGTCACCTTAAAGAGCCAACATTTTTGGCTCCATTGTCGGCAACTATGTTGAAGAGCGACATCCTTCGTTCCTTGTTCTCTGTTGCTGTGAAGCATTGGGTATTAAAAATGAGAGGTAAGAACCTGCGTACTGGAAATCAAAACGCTTGCCCCCTAACCCACTTCTTAACAATTGATCAAAGGTTATTAGAATGGGTGCTCTTATTTTATGACTAGGAAGAAAAGGATAGAAGCAAATCAAAATCATTCGCAAAAGTCTACAAAACCCAAAGGATCGGTAATCCTTGGTACAACGACATACATAGATGAAATCGTTAAGAGAGATGAATCCCAGGCATCTGTAGGACCCAAAATCATTCCCACTCAAAGTCCTACTACTCTCCCTCAGGTAGAAGCCTCATCATCTGCAGCCCATGCCGAGATTCACAGTGAAACTAAAGGGTCTGAACAAAGCCTCCAGACTACTGAACATATAGGTACTGACCCTTCGAGAGAGGGATGTTCTTGCAATTTACAAGAAGGAGAAGGAGAAACTAGTGGGGCAATATAAGTAGGAGCTCTAGAGCTTGAATCCACTGAAAAAGTGGTCGAGACCAAGACACTTGATATTCCGGATCGAGGGAGTTCTGTGAAGTCTCCTCCCCACTCACTACCCAATCCTGCTAAGATCACTCCTCCTGAACAAGAAATCCCCGAAGAATACTGGCATATCTTTAACCAAATGGAAAATAATCAAAACTAGAATCAAAGGCAGACGTTGACATTGGAATATCCGATTGTTGACCATGTTGCTAACGCCCCTATAAAAGCCATTCCCCTGCAAAACATCCCCACCTTCCATGGGTTGACCTTGGAAGATCTTGATGCATTTTTATTTGAGTTTGACGTCTTATTTAGGGGATATGACTATACCACTGACCCTCAGAAACTGAAATTATTCCCCTCTACTTTGAAGGGGGCAGCATTACACTGGTTCATGGGACTCGGTGGGAGAACCATCAATAACTGGGACCAAATGAAGAACATTTTTATAACTAAATATCAAGATTTTTTCTGGACTCGGGAATTAAAAGATGAAATCTTCAATATGTCTGCAAAAGACAACGAGACATTAGAAGAGTATGTTCAAATATTTTAGTATAATCTACAAAGGTCCCCATATACTACATTATCCAAAGACATCCTGAAAGCAACAATAATTAAGGGAATGAAAGAAGAATGGGTTGAAACACTCAATATAATGGGAAGAGGGTGTAGGTTAGAGTCGGTCCTTACAGCCCTCCGTCAGAGATCATTTCGCTTTTTGCATATCATTTTTAGGTGTCTCGCTCATTTCACTTCATTGCATTTCGCTAGGGGCATGCCATTGACTGACGAGAGGGTCTGGTCGTCTTGTATTTCCTCATGCTTGTACCCGCAGGGCTAATTAAAATTCCTCAAAAATCACTGAAGTTCAGGTCACGTCATTCATGGTCATAAATGATTATTTTCGTCAAAAAGAGTCTTTAGTCCTAGAGTCTGGGGTTTTTCAGTCTTTTGATACATGTGATAAAAGCCCGCAGGCCATGAGGTTGGTTTGGAAAAGGTTCCCATTTCATATTTTTATTCTTAATAACATTTGAATACATTTCTAGTCCAAAACTCTGTTTTGGAACTAGAAACTGTCAAATTTATTTTTTGTAATAATTATGTATTTGTTCCACCATAGAAAGTTCAAAGCAGCCCCTGGTCTTTGCCGAAGCCAAAATGCCAAAATCCCTGCAAAAACAACCAAGTTTCATCAGTCCAAGACTCAGAAAAAACAGTGAAAAGCCAAAGACAGAATTGCATTAAATGATAAAGTGCCAAGAAAGCCAAACATTACAAAGTGGGTTATGGAGAAAATTAAAATCAAATCTGATTCTTATGAGATATTTTTCAACCCATATAAACCGTGGAGGACAAGTCATTTTCATAAATTTCCAAAGCAAAGTCGAGTTGAAGTGTTGGAGTTGAGTTTGGAGTGTTTCAGAGCTGTGGAGTTGGAGTGCAAGTGCGCACGGCGCACACAGGAGGCGCGCGACGCACACAAGGCGTGCGACGCACTGGGCTTCACAGGCCTGTGCAATTTTGCACGCGCGCGACGCACATACCGCACGCGGCGCACTGGGTAAGCACACGACGCGTAGAGTTTCAGGGCCGAAAATATTTGCTCCTTCACCCAGATTCATGCCAAATTTCCTCGATTTTCTTGCAAGTAAGTTCTTCACGCTTACTTAGTGAATTATGGACATGATTATGGTGTTTTGAAAATGAAAAAACAAGTGTTTAGTGTGGTGAGATATAAACCCTATGTTCATTGCTAAATCACTCCCTAGGGTTTTGAAACAAATGTTAGTGATTTTGTGGGTGTTTCCAAACTTGTGTTGTTGATATATATGCTCATGCCATCTACTGTCAGTGGTGTCCCTGCTCATTATTTACCTCTGCTCTCACGCTCTCTCTTTGCCATTACATCACTACTGTCATTGTTATTTCCAGTGTCATTGTCACACTGTTTATCATTCATGTTATAACATAGTCCCATTTTCACTTGTCCACATCCTCCATTGACATTGTCAAACACTGCAAGGGCTATTGTTAATTTTGTTCCTAAAAGTTATTTCCCCCACATTACACTCTTTTCTACTCACTTTTCAAATCCCCTTATAATCGAAGCAGTGACTGTTTTTCATGCAAACTCATTTGACAGAACCATTATCATTGTGGCTTTCCTATAATACTTTGATACACATGTGACACATTTGGGAGTAAAGCATACACTGAACTCTTGTCTTCACTATACCTATATCAACATATATTTTGCAAACATCTTGTTTTCAGCGCCATGTCAGAGACAGATTCAGTTTATGAGCAGGAGTATGACAGTGATTCCACAACAGAGATTAATGTGCCACGGAGGTCTCACAAAAGTGGCAAAAATGGTAGACATGTCAGGGAGGAGCCTACTTCTTTGGCTCAATTGCAGGCTTGCCCGCTTGCAATGGATTGTTTTCAGCATCATTCATGTTTCCAATACTATGAGATGATTTCACGAACTCAGCATCATCATGAGCTAGCTCGTCTATTTGTTCTACATTTACATGATGGCCGTGTAAACCTTGCCGGGGTTAACTTCATTCTGTCACCAGAGACCATTGCTCAGGCCACCGGGATACCAAACATAGGAGAGGAATGGAACAAACGACAGCAGCTATAGAAATCCTACTATGAGCCATACATCAAACCTGGGTTTATGAGGCAGCTGAGCAGGGTATTTCCTTTCAGATTTCTGAAGGATGAGTTTGCACCATTGATGAAACTCATCATTCGATATTTCAGTTGCGAGGGCAGATTCTCGCGTCTCTATGCGACCATGTCCGTTTGTTGATGCATTTCATGAGGGTACGTATGATGAGCATTCCATAATTAATATATCGCAAGTGCCCCAAAAGGGGTCGAAAGGCGCGCGACGCATAGAGTCATAAGCGCGCGGCGCATAGAGAAAATTGGTCAATTTTTCATTTTCCAAATTTCAGATTCGGCCAAGCTTGGACCAACATGGATTGTGGGATGTAATTTTTGAGTTATCTTGATGTAATTTTCTGATTGGAATGTAACTTTGATTCACTTTTACCTATTCTAGATGATTCACTCCCAAAAGTAAAAATCAAGTGAAAGAATCCAGCTTCTTCCTTTTAGAGGCAAGTTGCTCGTCGCCAGATTCTAGCTCCTTGTTTATAATTAGTTGAAACCGCTTCCTTAAGGAGGAGGAATTTGACCCATAGAGGCATGGGAAGGGGTTAGGATGGTCTATATGATGTGATTTCGAGACACTATCGTATTGGACTCTCAAAAGTTTGGCACACTATTGTACATATTTTTCACACAGTTTATGGCCTTACCTCGTAGGTTTCTAAAGACTCCGTTGGGATTCTTGTGGCTTTCAGTTTTGATGGTGTGTTCTCTCAGTTATTTGTAAGTTCTTTAAATGTTTAATGTATTCCATTCCCTTCTTTTGCTTCTGAAACTAAATGAATGAGTAAATGAGGTAGAATCCATTGATTCCAGTGCTCTGCCTTTAAATTTGTTTAGTTTTATATGTTTTCGCCAGTTTGGAGAGGATCCTTGTTCTCCCTTTCCCTCTTCAGCTCCTTTTCATTCTGATCCATCCATACACATAATAAAAAAGCATCAATACTACTGCCTACCTTGCCCCAACTCGAATTCTGCAAAGATCTGGCCTCATCCCCGAGCCCAAAATTGTTTTTTCCCATTTTTTCAACAAAAACCCAAAAAATCTAAATCAAACCTTCCTATCTATTTAATAGCCTAAAATCAGTTCCCATTTTAAATTCATCTCAGCCCCTTTGAAGACCTTTTGCCGAGATAGACCCGGAGAGAGCCCTCTCCTGTCCTCGTAGGGCTAGCTACGAGGCTGAGCGTGGTTTGATGTTGCCTTGAGTTTTACCTTATTTCAGCCTAAGGTAGATTTGAGCGCTAACATAGTGGCGACCATACTGGGGAAAAATCTCAATGGTTTGCTTGTTGATGTGTTCGTTTCATGAGTCTTAGACGGAGTCTGAAGTCACGCCAGGTAGCTTTCGAAACGCTTTTGCCATGCATAAGCGGAAGTAGATAAATGCTGCTTCAGTCGATCTCCGGTTAGCTTGTGAATGCAGCACTTGATTTGAAAATTACCCCAGTATACTTATTCGTTCTAGACTTTTGGATGATTGAGTCTAGAAGTCGATAGGCTGAAAATAATCTATTGTGTCCTTTGAATTTTTCTTGAATAGATCAATACACTGGCTTCAAAAAGGCATACCAGATCAAATCCTGATCCAAATCTGCCTCCAGTATATGAAAACCCCAACCTAATCCCAAGAATTTTCCGTCGAGAAGCTCCCATTATTCCTTTGGTCAAATCTCACTCATACCCCACTGTTTTTGAATACATTGAAGATATTGAGTTTGACGATCAGTTCGAGTTATCATTGTTTGAAACCAAATCTGAAAGTGCCACTGGTTCTACCGTCATCAATCCTGAGTTCATCAAGTATCTAGAAGTTGAGCAAGCAAATAGATCTATCGATAATTATATTCTGAATCTTCAAAACTCCATTGTGGCAACCAACATTCCCAAATTCATTGAATCTGCTTCACAAACTCTTGGGCCATCTGAAATTGCATCCGGTTCACAGATTCCCACTGAACCTCCCTTTATCCCTACCATTCCCGTACAGCCTGAGATCTCTGATCAGCAATCAGCAGTAGTTCCTCCTCCATCTCCACCGCATACACCTCATTCATCTACTGCTCCCATTCCACCTGTTTCTCCAAGACAGATTATAAATCCGCCAAGAGCCATGGCTGCTAGATTCGCACCTCTTGTTTTACCTGCAAATTTGGATCCTATGCCCGCTGATTATCAGAGTAAGATTCCAATATTTGATGGCACTCCGCAGAGTGTGTCCGCTCAGCAGCATATTGTTAGAATGACAGATTTCTTGGACCTGCATGAAATAGATGAAGAAAATGTGTCCATGAGGTTGTTCGCCCAGACTTTTGGAGGTGAGGTTCGTAAATGGTTCAGAGCTCTACAGCCCGCAAGTATCAATACATTACAAGAGCTTCAAACACAATTCTTAGATCGGTGGGAGATGAAAAAAGATCCACTGCAGATTACTTCTGAGTATACTAGCATCAAACGTAATCCTGGTGAGTCCGTTCAGGATTATATTATCAGATTCAATACAGTGTATAATGCAATTCCAGATGACTTAAGACCGTCTAGAAAATCAGCTCTTCTTAAATTCCCGGACGGTTTCGATCCGGAGATGGCTTATTCACTACGAGACAGAGATCCACCTACCTTGGAAGATATGCATAAGATTGCTGTTAGTGTTGAGGCGAATCTGAATGATAAGAGAGCCCGGTTGAAAGTAGAGAAAAGAGTGACCATAAAAGAAGAAGCTTCCACATCTGCATCAGAACAGCACTTGCTTCGTGAGATGGAAAAAATGTTCAAAAGAATGACGCTTGACAAGCCAGAAACGCAGATTCGTAATCCCAACTACCGTGGCCAGCAGCAGCCACAGTTCAGAATTAAGCAGCGTGAACAGAGAGCACAAGAGCCGGCAGCCCAGCAGCAGATTAAAACTCCTCTTTTGCAGAATTTTGTGAGTCAAGATTCAGACGATGACGATGATGTAGTAGGTGAGCAAAACCACTTCTTTACTCCCGACGATCTGCCCATTTACATCACTGAGGATGAGGAATATGGAGAAAGTTCAGCTGCACAGAAAGATGAGGATTTCATTTTAGCAAACGATGAAGCTCTGGAGGAAGAATCAGATGAATACCAAAGAGGGTATATGAATGCTTTGTCCGCTCAGCAGAAGCAATACTCATTGAGAAACAGAGATGTGCCCATAAACCCAATTCAGAAGAGAAAAGAGGCTTCAGCACCGAAGATGGATTCACCTATACCACAGAAGAAAGGAAAAGAGACAATTGATCCCGCAGCTAGTAAATCATCATCAACAGAAAAGGCAAATCAGTCAAGCATAATGAAGGATAAGGCTGAAAGGAAGGAAGTTCCGGTCAAAGAGGTTGAAAGAGTTTCAGATTTTAGTTTGGAGAATGAAATTTCCAAATTAAAGGTATCTATTCCTTTGACAGAAATTATGAAGAACAACAGCTATCGAGGTCAAGTCTCCAAAATTCTGAATTTTGATCCAATGTTTGACACGGTAAATATTGAAGATGATCAGCCTGAATTGATATTTGGGCCTGCTTTAGATGGTGAGTCCCCTGACAGTGATGTTCCTCCCTTTTATATCAGTTTGAGGTTGCATGAATATATATTGCACAATGCCATGTTCGATTCTAGTGCTTCGCACAATCTTATGCCAAAGGCGATCATGGAAAAGTTGGGTTTAGATATTACAAGGAAATACCATGATTTGTATTCATTTGATTCCAGCCGCGTGAGATGTATCGGACTCATCAAAGATTTGGTTGTAAGTTTAGATCAAATTCCTGCGAAGAATGTCTTGATGGATGTGGTTGTGGCGGACATTCCTCCTCGATTTGGGATGCTCCTTTCTAGATCTTGGGGGGTGAAGTTGAAAGGTACACTACAGTTAGATTTTTCTTATGCTACAATTCCAGTCTTCGGTCAAATGAGAAAGTTATATCGAGAGTAGAAGATGAAATACATGATAACAAGCAAGGAGAAACCAATCAATCATCCTGTAAATTATGTACATACCGACTTAGAGTCGTTTGTTTTGTTTGCTGATAGTTTTAATGATATAGATAGTCAATTAGTTTAGGCAGAAGATATACCAGAGATCACCGAAAACTTTAGAGAAGTTCTGCAGAAAGAAAGACGAGAAAAGCAAGCTACTGTTGTGCAATCAGCTGAAGACGATGGGCAGCAAACAGAAAAAACAGAGCTGACGCAATTTCAGCACTTAGAGGAGGATGAAGATGGTCTTTGGACCATGGATTTTGATGGCGCTGTGGGTAGTGATGGTGCTGGAATTGGTGTTTGGATACGCAGTCCATTTTCTGCTCCGGATAAGGTTCCAAGCAATGTGAGAGTATGTTCCTACAAACTAGCATTTGACTGTTCTAACAATGAGGCGGAGTATGAGGCTCTGATTGCTGGCCTTAAGATTCTAAGAAAGATGAAAGCGAAAAGAATTGCAGTCTATGGTGATTCAGAGTTGGTGATAAAGCAGGTAAAGGGTGAGTTTCAAGCCAAGCATCCTCGCATGAGGGCTTACCGTAATGCAGTTTTAGACATTTTGAAGTTATTTTCTGATCATACCTTGACATGTGTGCCTCACATACAAAATGGTGTTGCTGATGGACTTGCTAAGGCAGCAAGAAATTTAAAAATCCCAATGAATTCCAGCAACAAGTTCGAGATCCATGTGAAGCACCGCCCCACCGTTCCAGACAATCAGAGATGTTGGCAAGTTTTTCAGGATGACGAGGAGATTAGTGATTTTCTGCAAAATAAGGGTAAGTTTAAAGACACCTCCATAGATACAGAACATGATGATGGTAATGATGATATACAAATAAATCAAATGGAAGTGCTACAACTTAAAGATAACATCATTCCTAAAGGATTGATTCCTTTAGAGGAACTCTTTGATCAAGACGATGTAGCCCGCAAACCGACATTGAGGCCGACTGAAAAAGGTGTTGAAGAAGTAAATATTGGGACAACTGAAAATCCCAAGATGGTAAAGTTATCCAAGTCATTGTCACCAAAGGTAAGAGCGGAGTATGTGAGATTGTTGTCTTCATTTGCTGATGCTTTTGCATGGGATTACTCATATTTAAAAACATATGACACTAATATCATTCAGCATACTATCCCTATTAAACCAAATCAAAAGCCTTTCCATCAGAAGTTGAGGAGAATCAATCCGAAGCTACTACCGTCGATTGAAAAAGAGGTAAACAGGTTGTATAAGTCAGGAATCATTGTGCCTATCACATTTTCTGATTGGATATCAAATTTGGTGCCCGTGAGAAAAAAGACAGGTGAAATCCGTTTGTGTATCGATTTCAGAAATTTAAATAAGGTATCATTAAAAGACAATTATCCGCTGCCAAAAATGGACCATATATTGCAGCGAGTAGTTGGAGCATCAAGGATGTCACTACTCGACGACTATTCAGGATATAATCAAATTTTAGTGCATGAGGACGATCGTGACAAAACTGCGTTCACCACTCCATGGGGAACGTTTCATTATGCAAAAATGCCGTTTGGTTTGAAAAATGCAGGTGCCACTTTTCAGCGTGCAATGGACATGGCTTTCGCCAATGAGAAAGATGTATTTTTGGTGGTTTACCTTGATGATTTGACTGTGTTTTCAAATTCTGATGAAGAACATTTGTATCACTTGAAAGTTGTTTTCCAGAAGTGCAGAAAATATGGCATTTCGTTGAATCCGAAAAAGAGCCTGTTTGCCATGGATGAAGGAAAACTCCTTGGCCACATCATATCGAAAGACGGCATTCGTGTTGACCCTGCACGTGTTGAAGCAATCCAGCAAATTGAACAGCCCCGGAATAAGAAAGAAATACAGTCATTTAATGGTAAAATGAATTTTCTGCGTCGTTTCATTCCAAATCTTGCTAAGCATCTTAGAGAAATCACGAACATGCTGAAAAAGGACAGTCAGGTGAAGTGGACAGAAGAGGCGGTGAAATCATTCAATTTGGTAAAGTTAGCTCTTTCTTCAGCCCCTATTTTAATCAGCCCGGATTACACACAGGACTTCATTTTGTTTTCATTTGCTTCTGAGCACACTTTGGCAGCTGTTTTAATGCAGAAAAGAGATGGAGTTGAGAAGCCCATTGCTTTTTTCAGTCAGATTATAAGGGACGGAGCGTTGAAATACAACATTATTGAGAAACAAGCACTTGCGCTTGTAAAGGCCTTGAAATATTTCCGTGTGTATATACTGCATTCCCACATTATAGCATACGTTCCTAACGCAGCAGTTAAAGATGTTTTGGTACAGGCAGATCCAGAAGGAAGACGGGGTAAGTGGATTGCTGCGTTGTTAGAATATGATGTGGAGATTAAACCGACCAAGCTGATCAAAGGACAAGGACTAGCCAAGCTCATGGCTGAAACAAATCTGCATGCTCTAGATATAAATTTGATCGCTGCCATGTCCGATGAAGATGAGGAGAGTACATCATTTTAGGTATCTGATATTTTTGTTTCTTCCCCTTGGTATGCTGACATTTTATACGTACTTCAAAATTTGTCTCCACCACCTGGGATGCCTAGAAATAAGAGTAGAACCTTGAAGTTGAGGGCTGCAAAGTTTTGCATATTGAATTCTGCATTATATTGGAAAGACCCTGGTGGAATGTTATTGAATTGTTTGGTAGAGGAGGAAGCCAAAAGAGTTTTGGAGGACTTTCATAGAGGAGACTGTGGGGGCCATCTGTTTTGGAAAACCATAGCGAATAAGATTCTAAGGGTAGGTTACTATTGGCCTTCTTTGTTTTCTGATGTATATAAGGCTGTTAAGAATTGTCACGAATGTCAAATTTTCGAAGGGAAGCAGAAACTACAGCCTTTGCCTCTCAAACCAATTGAAGTCAGTGCACCATTTCAGCAGTGGGGATTGGATTTCATTGGGGAAATCCATCCGGCATCGTCAGGACAGCATAGATGGATATTGACAGCAACGGATTACTTCACGAAGTGGATCGAGGCGATTCCCACTCGACAAGCCACAGATGCGGTAATTATCTCTTTTCTTGAAAATAATATTCTGTCACGTTTTGGGTGTCCTAGTAAGATAATCACAGATAATGCAGCGGCCTTCAATTCAAAGAGGATGGTTGAATTTTGCTATAAGTACAACATCAACTTGGGACATTCGACTGCCTACCACCCGCAAGGAAATGGCTTGGCGGAATCTTCAAATAAGTCTTTGGTAAATATCATTAAGAAATTGCTGGAAATCAATAAAAAGGGCTGGCACAAGAAATTAGTGAATGCACTTTGGGCCGATAGGGTAAGTCAGAAAAAGTCTATTGGCATGTCTCCTTTCGAGTTGGTGTATGGGGTAGACACAGTTTTTCCCACTTCTCTTGCTGTCCCGGTAGTCAAATTTCTTCAGGAAGCCGGTAGTGAGGAAGATCCCATGCAGCGAAGGATTAATCAGATGATTCATTTACAGCAGACACGGGAGGAGGTCTTTCAAAATACATTCAAGTTGCAGGAGCGCATTAAGAATATTTATGATAGGAAGGCGAAAGCAGATAAGTTTCAGCTGGATGAGGTGGTTTTGAAGTGGGATGCTCGAAATGAAGATAAGGGAAAGCACGACAAATTTGAAAACCTATGGAAGGGTCCTTTTAAGATTGCAGCGTATCGTGGTCAAAACGCCTTTCTTCTCAAGGAAATGAACGGGGATGATTGTCCTGGAGGGCCGATCAATGGTCGGCTGCTCAAGCGATACCACTTCTGAGTATTTTCTGCTGATTTCATCATCATTGTATATATCGTTTTACTTTTGTTTCATCGCAAGTGTGGACTAATCTCTTTTCTTCAGTCTGGGGCCTGAAGCGAAGGCTATAATTCTGGAGAAGGAGGTTAGTTGGTTTGAAGTTTTTCAAGTCAGTTTTATTAGTCTTTTCAATTTTAAAGTCGAGTCAGTTTTGCTCAGTTTTCAGTCAAAGTTTTCAGTCAATAAATGTGTCCAAGGTTTTGTGTTATCTGTTGAAATAATGACTCCATCACCCAATGGATGAAGGCACTGCCTAGCTCTTCCAGAGATCTGACGTTCTTGGCATCTCCTTGGAGCCACCATCCCCATTGGAGCCAATGTTAGAGTCGGTCCTTACAGCCCTCCGTCAGAGATCATTTCGCTTTTTGCATATCATTTTTAGGTGTCTCGCTCATTCCACTTCGTTGCATTTCGCTAGGGGCATGCCATTGACTGACGAGAGGGTATGGTCGTCCTATATTTCCTCATGCTTGTACCTGCAGGGCTAATTAAAATTCCTCAAAAATCACTGAAGTTCAGGTCACGTCATTCACGGTCATAAATGATTATTTTCGTCAAAAAGAGTCTTTAGTCTTAGAGTCTAGGGTTTTCAGTCTTTTGATACATATGATAAACGCCCGCAGGCCATGAGGTTGGTTTCGAAAGGATTCCTATTTCATATTTTTATTCTCAAAAACATTTGAAGACATTCCTAGTCCAAAACTCTGTTTTGGAACTAGAAATTGTCAAATTTCATTTTTTGTAATAATTATGTATTTGTTCCACCATAGAAAGTTCAAAAGCAGCCTCTGGTCTTTGCCGAAGCCAAAATGCCAAATCCCTGCAAAAACAACCAAGTTTCATCAGTCTAAGACTCAGAAAAAACAGTGGAAAGCCAAAAGACATAATTGCATTAAATGATAAAGTGCCAAGAAAGCCAAACATTACAAAGTGGGTTATGGGGAAAATTAAAATCAAATCTGATTCTTATGAGATATTTTTCAACCCATATAAACCATGGAGGACAAGTTATTTTCATAAATTTCCAAAGCAAAGTCGAGTTGAAGTGTTGGAGTTGAGTTTGGAGTGTTTCAGAGCTGTGGAGTTGGAGTGGAAGTGCGCGCAGCGCACACAGCAGGCGCGCGACGCACTGGGCTTCACAGGCCTGTTCAATTTTGCACACGCGCGATGAACATACCGCGCGCGGCGCACTGGGTAAGCGCGCGACGCGTAGAGTTTCAGGGCCAAAAATTTTCGCTCCTTCTCCTAGATTCATGCCAAATTGCCTCGGTTTGCTTGCAAGTAGGTTCTTCACGCTTACTTAGTGAATTTTGGACATGATTATGGTGTTTTGAAAATGAAAAAACAAGTGTTTAGTGTGGTGAGATATAAACCCTATGTTCATTGCTAAATCACTCCCTAGGGTTTTGAAACAAATGTTAGTGATTTTGTGGGGGTTTCCAAACTTGTGTTGTTGATATATATGCTCATGCCATCTATTGTCAGTGGTGTCCCTGCTCATTATTTACCTTAGCCTCACGCTCTCTCTATGCCATTACATCACTACTGTTGTTAGGGTCCCGTGATTTGGCCGATTGGCTAGCCAAATGACGATGTAACATCAAACCAGCTTTGGAGCCCAAGGACCTAGCCTTCCTGGACTCAGAGAGGGCTCTCTCTATATGTGTAGAAGATGTCGGTGTGTTTACTTGCGATGTTCTGATATTAGGCTAGTTATGAAGTATGTTTTTGGTTTTTTGGTAACCCTAGGAAACACGTGATTCCTTGTGTCAGTTGCATGAGCCACCTCCATGACTCAAACTGAAGTGCGCCAAGAGAGTAAACTGCTGTTTATAGTCAAAATATTATTAAGGGTAAATAATATTTGGCTTCCATATTTTTAGGAGATCAGTCTAAAAATAGCCTGGGTCCTAAAAAATAGGGTCTCATCTATTTTTACCAACATGTCGCATACTTCAAGAATATCCAAGTAGAATTCCCAAATTATGCTCCGTATGTCTAAAAATAGACATAGTCTAAAAATAGACTTTGCGCCAGAATTTGCCTGCGGGCCCACTTAGTGAAGGCGACTTCATTTCACTAAGCGCCATCATCTTGCTGCATTCTCAACACTCCCTCTCAGCAAGATATGGATTATCTGCAATCCCTATCCTGCCTCTGTGGAATTCGAACTTGCTCCTGGTGAGCGCCTTCGTCAGGATGTCGGCATCCTGGTCCTCCGTGGGAACATATGAAAGCATGCGGTTGTCATTGGTTTAATCTATGATGTGTGATGGTACGTGTATGGAAAGTATGTTTGGACCTATCATGGCTTTGATTGACGAGAGGCTTTGTGCGGCTACGGTTGTCAGGTGAATCCGCCCATCATGCAAATGCAGCACGAACAAACGGGCCAGCCTCATCCAAATAGCCTCACATGCGACCAAGCTGGGCGCCATGTACTCGGCCTCTGCTGAACTGAGTGCCACGGATCTCTGCTTCCTGCTGTACCAGGAAACTGTTGTCGACCCAATGCTGAAAACTCCTCCCGAAGTGCTCTTCCGGTCTGTTGGGCTCCCTGCCCAATCTGCATCAGTGAAACCAGAAAGCTTCACTCCATCCTCCTGTCTGTACCATAGACCATATCCCGATGTGCCTCTGATATAGCGCAATACATGCTTGCCCGCCTTCCAAAAGAGCTTGGTAGGCTTAACAATAGCTTGCGAAAGCTGGTTAACTGCATAGCATATATCGGGTCGAGTATTGACCAGATACATCAACGACCCCACCAACTGTCGATAGACAGTGGCATCCACTACCTCCTCCGAAGTAGCATCTCCCTTCCTCCATCCTCCAGGAAGAGGGGTATCAACAGGCTTGCAGCCCTGCATGTTGAACCTCTCCAGAATCTCCCGGGCATACTTGCCCTGAGAAACAAACAGTCCTCCACTGCGCTGCCAAATCTCCAATCCCAGGAAATAATGAAGGATGCCCAGGTCCTTCATCTCAAACTCTCGTTCAAGATCCTCCTTGCATGAAAGTATCAACTGCTCGTCGCCAGTCAAAATCAGATCATCTACATACAGTACGATGATCAACAGCTTCCCCTCCACCACAATCTGGTGCAGGTTTGGATCCGCCTCACTCTTGGAGAATCCAAGCCCGGTGAAGTAGCTGTCTATCCGAGTGTACCAAGCACGAGGTGCTTGCTTCAGCCCGTACAATGCTCTCTTGAGTCGGCACACATGCGACTCCCTGCTGAAGATCTCGAAACCTTCGGGAGAGGCTGCTCTACTGCCGCCATGCCCCCTCTTCTCCGTGTCGCTCCATTGTGAGGAGCCGCCGGTCTTCACATCATGTCGATGAGATGTGCCCACCCCATCTGTGGCCGAGAGAGGCAAGATGTCCGTGTGGAAAGGTACCTTGCGGCGAGGTGCAAAAGTCTCCTCCGCTAGTCAATCCCCTCGATGCGAGAAGCCACGGCGTCGATCTCGCCTTGTGCTTGCTCACACTCATTGAAGTAACACAACGCTTCACCGCCCAGCAGGTCCATCGCGAACCTACAACTGATTTCCCAACCGGTCTTGGGACAATCTCCCATGCACTGTTCTTGATGATCGAATCATATTCTTCGATCATGGCATCAACCCATGCGGGTTCCTCCACGGCTTCCTCAAAAGAGGATGGCTCCGTCACAACACATTGACTCACAAGAGCCATGTATCCAGTGTACCGATCCGGTGACTGTCTCTGTCTGCGCTGTGCTGTAGGTGGTCCTACAACCTTCTCTGCATCCCGAGCCGGTCGCTCAGCTTCTGTAGTGCGCATGCGCCCTCTGATGGTTGGCGCTGCCTGGGTGGTTTCTTCCACCTCCTGAACCTCCTCTTGTGGCTGATCCACATCCGGAAGCTCCTCCTTAGGAACTAACGGCTCCTCATCTGCATGCAAGTGTAGCTCCCTCTCAAGCGAACACTGCATGGCTTTCTCCTCCTGAAATTTTATATCCCGTCGCACAACAGTCTTGCGACTGTCTGGCACATACACCCGATAGTTATGAGGTGTATCAGTGTACCCCACAAATATTCCAACCTCTGCAGTTGGATCCAGCTTCCTTCTCGCATCCTTCGTCACATGCATGTAGACAGGAGAACCAAAAATCCGCAAATGGGAAATATCAGGCCTCTTGCCAGAATAAGCCTCCTCCAGTGTACTCATGTCAAGAACCTTGTGAGGACAACGGTTCTGCACATACACTGCTGTATTGCATGCCTCAGCCCACAAGTGAAGGGGTAGGCCCTGATCATGCAACATCGCCGTGCAGCACCCACGATCGTTCTGTTCTTCCGCTCAGCCACCCCGTTCTGCTGTGGGTTATGGGGTGCGATGAGCTCTCTCCGAATCCCTTCTGCGCTGCAGAACTCCTTGAATTCAGCCGAGATGAATTCACCACCGTTATCACTCAGAGCAATCACCTTCTTCCCCGACTCCTTCTCGACCAGTGCTTTAAACTCACAGAACTTCGCGAATGTATCGCTCTTCTTCTGCATGAAGAAGATCCAGCACTTTCGAGAGAAATCATCAACAAAGATCACATAATACTTGTGCTTTGCTGTAGAAGCAACTGAGAAAGGACCACACACGTCTGTGTGAACTCTCTCAAGGATCGTCGTGGCGCGACTATCCTTCTCGTGAAAGGTGGCTTTCACATACTTCCCTAAAGTACACCCCTTGCACTGATCTGACTGCGCAAGGGTGCCCTTAGGAAGTCCGGTAGAAATCTGCTGCAGAATCTTCAAAGCTCCATGGTGAAGATGGCCCAATCTCCTGTGCCATAGTTCGCCCTCATCATCCCGGCTCACCACATCTCCGGCCTTGCATGCCATAGCTGCGCAGTCATCTACCTGCAACTGATAAAGGTTCTGAGTTCGAACCCCTATCTTCCGGGTCTCTCCAGTAGTCTTACTGCGCAGGAAGGCTTTTCCTTCGCTGAAGACCACATCATATCCCTTATCCTCCAACATCGCTACTGAAATCAGGTTCTTCTTCAATCCGGGTACATGCATGACATCCTTTAGTACAAAGGGTTTACCAGACTCCCTCTGAAAGGATACGGTACCGATACCAGTTGCACTGTATCTACCATCATCGCCCATCTCGATGTGCATACCCAAATCCTTGTCCTCGAGATCTGAGAACAACTCCCGATCTCCCGTCATATGAAATGACGCACCGCTGTCCAAGAACCACACCGATCCCATCACACTTGAAACCAAGCATGCAATCAGTGAAAAGTCAAGCTCGAACTGTGAAGCCAAAGCTTCTCCATCTACAGATCTTCCCGCTTGCTTGTTCTTCTTCTTCTTTGGACAATTGGTAGCATAATGTCCGTGATCATGGCAGTGAAAAAATTTCACTTTCGCCATATCCTGCTTCTTGCCCTTAGCTCCAGAATGAGAGGTTTTCTTACCCTTCCCTTTCTTAGCTTTGGACACCAAAGCGCAGTTTTCTTCATCAGCTCCCTTTGATGAAGATCCATCTCAAGTAGTCCTCCTTATCTCCTCCTGCATGAGATCCGCCCAAAGGTGCTCCCATCCCGGCAGCTTCTCCCGACCATTGACACTATCTTGATATGAGTGCCAAGCCTTCGGAAGACCAAGGAGAGCCAGGTCGACCATATCCTCTTCATCGACGGTAACTCCCACACTTCCCAGTTCATCTCTGCATTGAGTGAACTTCGTGAGGTATTTAGCGATACTGTCGCCCTTCTCCATCTTGATGTTCCTGAGCTTGTCTTTGAGCGCCGGCTTCCTTTGGTCACTCTTACTCTGGAATAGATCCGTCAAAGCTTTCCACATTAAATATGGAGTAGCCTTTCCATGCAGGCTGGATACAATATGATCCTTGACGCCCTCCAACGGGATCCTTCGACATTTCGCGATCTTCTTTTGCCATGCATCGACCAGAGCTGCATCAGTGGGCTTTGGGACATCCGCATCCACGAACTCCTTCAGACCATTATCTTCTAACAGTGCTTCCATTCGATCTTTCCATGCAACATAGTTCGAACTGCCTTCAAGAGCATATTCGAGTCGCAAACCATTGAAAGAAGACATCTTTCAACACCGGCACCAAGAAGAACAACCTTCTGCAAAATTCGAATTCCAAACTCCAAACTCTATCGCTTCCGATCTATACTTGAAAACAAATTATTTCCAAATCAGAGATTGACTGCAAAGGGCATTCACCAGATCTTTCACCTTACAAAGAAGGATGAATATTCCGGAGGCTACCTGGCCCGCATGCAGACTCTGTCCGAGGAAATAAGTTTGCAATCACCATAATAGATCTCGACAATTAATCTCGCTCCGATACCATGTAGAAATTAGCTGAATAAATCACTTATTCACTGAAGATTAACCTGGTCATATATCAATTTCGAATTGCATACATAACACATAACCTTATTCTACAATTAATTGTCACATGCGGAAATAACAGAAGCAATCTCACATCAATTCAATCACACATTAACTCAGTATGTATGGGGAAAGCCTATAGCTGAAAACCCCGCAGCTATTGTGTATATTATAATGGAGAAATCAAGTAACCAAACAAGTACAATACTCCTCACAAGTACTCGGTACTCTCTCATGAAGTTACTCACAATCTGACTCAGTTTTGAACAAGTCTGAGGTTCAAAACTCCCCGCCAATTGCCTTGCCTCTATTGCGCAATCATGGCCTGTATATGAAGAGGTTCAAGGTTCGAATCCCCTTCCCTTGATTGCGTAATTGTCATGGACAATTCCTCCAAGTGTAATACAAATCTCATGCAAAACAAATCTACCAACTGATAGCTTTACTCACCCTTTCATCTACCTCTTCCACTGGTCTCCACTGAACTGATCATGCACTGTAGTGAACTGAAGTGTTCTTGAGTTGACTAATGAGTTAATATTTAGTAAGTTAAATATTATTTAATTTACTCCACTCATATCTAGTTGATTAGTTAGTTAACTAATCCCAACTAGTTCAACTAAAACAAACAGAACACAACTCCACTATCTGTCCCGTTAACTCCTCCAAAACTCCTGCCACTGAAGTCTAACCGAAGCCAACCATGCAAGATGCCATCAAACCCTAGGAACCACGTGATTCCTTGTGTCAGTTGCATGAGCCACCTCCATGACTCAAACTGAAGTGCGCCAAGAGAGTAAACTGCTGTTTGTAGTCAAAATATTATTAAGGGTAAATAATATTTGACTTCCATATTTTTAGGAGATCAGTCTAAAAATAGCCTGGGTCCTAAAAAATAGGGTCTCATCTATTTTTACCGACATGTCGCATCCATCAAGAATCTCCAAGTAGAATTCCCAAATTATGCTCAGTATGTCTAAAAATAGACATAGTCTAAAAATAGACTTTGCGCCAGAATTTGCCTGCGGGCCCACTTAGTGAAGGCGACTTCATTTCACTAAGCTCCATCATCTTGCTGCATTCTCAACAGTGGAGATATAAACCCTATGTTCATTGCTAAATCACTCCCTAGGGTTTTGAAACAAATGTTAGTGCTTTTGTGGGGGTTTCCAAACTTGTGTTGTTGATATATATGCTCATGCCATCTACTGTCAGTGGTGTCCTTGCTCATTATTTACCTTAGCCTCACGCTCTCTCTTTGCCATTACATCACTGCTGTCATTGTTATTGCCATTGTCATTGTCACACTGTTTATCATTCATGTTATAACATAGTCCCATTTTCACTTGTCCACATCCTCCATTGACATTGTCAAACACTGCAAGGGCTATTGTCACTTTGTTCCTAATAGTTATTTCCCCCACATTACACTCTTTTTTACTCACTTGTCAAATCCCCTTATAATCAAAGCAGTGACTGTTTTTCATGCAAACTCATTTGACAGAACCATTATCATTGTGGCTTTCCTATAATACTTTGATACACATGTGACACATTTGGGAGTAAAGCATACACTGAACTCTTGTCTTCACTATACCTATATCAGCATATATTTTGCAAACATCTTAATTTCAGCGCCATGTCAGAGACGGATTCAGTTTATGAGTAGGAGTATGACAGTGATTCCACAGCAGAGATTAATGTGCCACAGAGGTCTCATAAAAGTGGCAAAAGTGGTAGGCATGTCAGGGAGGAGCCTACTTCTTTGGCTCAATTGCAGGCTTGCCCGCTTGCAATGGATTGTTTTCAGCATCAGTCATGTTTCCATTACTGTGAGATGATTTCCCGAACTCAGCATCATCATGAGCTAGCTCGCCTATTTGTTCTACATTTACATGATGGCAGTGTAAACCTTGCCGGAGTTAACTTCATTCTGTCACCAGAGACCATTGCTCAGGCCACCAGAATACCAAACATAGGAGAGGAATGGAACAAACGACAGCAGCTAGAGAAATCCTACTATGAGCCATACATCAAACCTAGGTTTATGAGGCAGCTGAGCAGAGTATTTCCATTTAGATTTCTGAAGGATGAGTTTGCACCATTGATGAAACTCATCATTCGATATTTCAGTTGCGAGGGCAGATTCTCGCGCCTCTATGCATACCATGTCCGTTTGTTGATGCATTTCACGAGGGTACGTATGATGAGCATTCCATACTTCATGTATCGCAACATAGAGCGGATGACTTTTCTTGTACAGAAGAATACCCTAGCACAGCAGCATAGCAGTATATATCATTACGCACTGATCAAAATCATGGTGGTACATCAACTGACACAGCAGGGCATTGCTTGGGAGGATTTCATCTCCCGTGACTTCTTCGCAGCGCCACAGCCGCCTCCCAAGGTAGTTCATGATGAGGGAGAGCCTTCACATCAGCTTGACATTCCTGAGACCGAGCATATCAGTGCTCCAGTGTATGTGACATATCAGCGAGGCCACAGAGCCTTATTTGCAGCTACACGATGAGTACTATCTCCACCCGGGGTGGAAGGGGTCTCATTGACTTCATCAGCAGCGCGAGTATTATCTCCACCCAGGGTGGAAGGGGTCTCGCCTTCTTCTTCAGCACAGGTACAGATTCAGGACAGAGGCAAGAGGCCTATGCACGATGAGGGGCCTTCAGGAGGCCGAGACACTGACTTTGCACTCATTGATGTTGATGCGAGCTCTCCTAGCTCGAAACTGAAAGAGATCGTCCAGGAGCAGAAAGATGAGATTGACACGCTGAATTTTAAGTTGCAGAGATCTCAGTTGGTGATAAACTACTTGGAGCAGCGTAACAAACAGCTAGAGGACCAGCACACACTTGTAGAGCTGCGGCGAATCCGTGAGGATCGACAATTGGCCCGGAAGAGACCTGGTGACATGACACCAATTGAGCGAGAGACATGCCTCACACATGTTAAAATTCATCTGGAGAAGTTGTTGGCAAAGGCCAATAGAGACAAAGACATGCTCCGTCACATGAAAGGTCATTATTGGGCCCGCATGCACGTCTGCAAAGCAAAAATGAAGATTCTGAAGAGGAGGTTGAGCAGAGCACTAAAACGGCAGAAGAGGCCTGATCCACTCCGGATTTTGCCCGAGGCTTCATTGGCTGGGCATGATACATGATGGAGGGTCTTCGCTCCGAATTTGAGAAAATTTGAAGAAGTTTTTGTCATTTTGGAAAATTTTGGTCTCAAAACAGGTTTTTCAGCCCAATGCGTAGCGCGTCGACGCGCGTGCTTATGATTGGGACACTTGCTGGAGGAAAAATTTATATTTTTGGATTTTTCATGGTAATTTATGCATGCTCCAGTATGGCCAAAGCATTTCACCAAGTTCTGGATGATCAAAACGGCCAAAAACACCATGAAAATCACCTTTCTGCCACCTTTTGCACTAGCAGGAAGTACTTGTGGGAGAATGAAGTTTTGGAGGGGAAAATGAGCTCCAAATTGGGAAATTCCACTTGGGTTGGATAGCAGACATCCAGGGATTTCCAAAAAAATATCATGAGCTTGATTTTGATGCTGGGAAGTGCCCCAAAAATAGGCTGAAAGGCACGCGACGCATAGAGCTCAGGCCCGCGACGCATAGAGAAATTTGGCCAATTTTTCACCTTCCAGCTCAGGATTTCGGCCAGTTGGACCAGTTTTGATTGTGGATGTAATTTTTGAGTTATCTTGATGTAATTTTATGGTTGTAATGTAATTTTGATTCACTTTTACCTATTCTAGATGATTCACTCTCAAAAAAGTAAAAATCAAGTGAAAGAATCAGTTTCCTTCCTTTTAGAGGTAAGTTGTTTGGCTGCCTAGATTCTAGCTCCTTGTTTAGAATTAGTTGAAACTGCTCCTAGAAGGAGGAATTCAACCCCTAGAGGCATGGGAAGGGGTTACAATGGTCTATATGATGTAATTTCTGAGACACTATCAGGGTTGGACTCTTGGGAAAAGTTTGGCACACTATTGTACATATTTTTCATATTTTGGCTAAGGAAAGATCAGAGGTTTTGCAGCACCTGTTGGGATTCTTGTGGCTTTCAGTTCTTGATGGTGTTTCCTCTCAGTTTATTGTAAGTTCTTTCATGTTTAATGTATGCCATTCCCTTCTTATGCTTCTGAAACTAAATGAATGAGTAAATGAGGTTGAATCCATTGTTTCCAGTGCTCTGCCTTTAAATTTGTTTAGTTTTACATGTTTTCGCCAGTTTGGAGAGGATCCATGTTCTCCCTTGCCCTCTTCAGCTCCTTGTCATTCTGATCCATGCATACACCTGACCAAAATCATCAAGACTACTGCCTACCTTGCCCCAACTCGAATTCTGCAAAGATCTGGCCTTATCCCCGGACCCAAAATTGTTTTTCCCATTTTTTCAACAAAAACCCAAAAAATCAAAATCAAACTTTCCTATCTCTTTACTAGCCTAAAATCAGTATTCATTATAAGTCATCTCATCCCCTTTGAAGATCTTTTGCCGAGATAGACCCAGAGAGAGCCCTTTCCTGTCCTCGTAGGGCTAGCTACGAGGCTGAGCGTGGTTTGATGTAGCCTTGAGTTTTACCTTATTTCAGCCTAAGGTAGATTCGAGCGCTAACAAATATTTGAGTCTTTTTCATTAAATAATGTAAATATTTCTTCTTATTCAAATTTCACTAAGATATTAGTGGAAAGGTTTGATGGAAAAAATTATGTAACATCATTGGTTGAATCAAACAAACCACAACAAACACAACCTTTGCATATAATGGAGGGACCTATAAACTCAAATCCACTTCATAAAACTGTTGGAGGAACTCACATATTGCATCCTACTTTGCTAGAGGCAATACCTCTGTCTCATATCCTTGGACAAGAAGGTATCAAGACCCCTTCTTCAAAAGAGGATCTTCTTATTGAGAAGGCGACTCCCATGCATATTGAAGGAGAAGAGAAGGATGGGGGAAGAAACACTATCATATATAGAGAAAATATAACACCTCATGCAAAGGTAGATGGAGCACTTTCTCCAACAAGAGGGATTCTTGTATCATTTCAAGAAATTCCCCAGGATCTCATATATGGAGATCAAGGCACAATTAATGAACATAATGATTGTGAAACATTGCATATGGGAGGAAAAGGTAAGGTGGAAGGTCAACATCACTTGATGAGGAGCACACATCCCTATATATTTCAGAGAGTTAATTCAAAGAAGAGAAAGACTGATTTGCGCTGTGACGGTAGGGAAAAAGTTGTCCATCCATATGTGTAGTCTACTCTTGACATTGATGTCTCATTACATGGAGGCATTCCACCGGGGAGACCACCAGATCAGGAGATGATGAGGAATGTTTCACATTGGATAGCACCACTCTTAGATTCCGGAGAGGTGAAGACCTTGGAGGAGTCTAGCACAACGCAGAGAGTTTGGGATGGAATCAAGGAGGAGGGAGACATTCTCCCATTTTCAACATTACCCACTCTCACTACATATACTGCGCTGAAAAAAGTTGCTACAGTGATGGAGGATGGCACCTTCATGGTGCAAGGGAGTTGCTCCATGGATTTGGAGAAACAGAGGGTACTTCCTTTGAGGAAGGAATCCTCCATAATTTGGATTATATGGAGGCCACTCATGCTTACATTGGTCAAGATCAGAAGATTCTTTTTGGATGGGAGCTTCTCATGGGAGGCCAACTTCCAAAAGACACCACTTCTATTTGAGCATGATCAGCTGCATGATGGGCATGGAAACACTTTGGAGGATGAATTTGGCATAGGGGATGTCAAAGGAGAAGAAATCAGCATATGGGGAGCTTCACATTTCATATCTTCAGTGCTGTCTCTTAGGAGGGTTGATCCATATTGGAGGTGTCAAATTTTGGTAGAGTACTCCAAGGATCTTGGTTCTTGCATGATTCTTGATGACTCGGAGGAAGATGATAGATACATGGTGGTTGGAGAGGTCATCTATTCTTATGGTAGAGTCTTCTTGACTAGAGTTTCTGAGCTCAAGAGGAAGCTACTACATGCAACACATGTGGACTTTCTTTCCATGCACTTTGATGCATTTCATTCTTTGATGGAGGAGTTCACTTGGGAGGGCATCCAGCATGATATATTTCAAAATATGGAGAGATGCATAGCCTGGATGGTGATAGAGAGGATTTCACAACCACTTCCCTTCTCATTGGGGGTGAGGGAGGATTTTCAGTTGAGCCATTTCAGCTCAAGGACCAAAGTACATGGTAGAGAAGGTACAATTTTGCATTATGATTTGTACATCTTTACTTTATATGAGAAACATGTTGTATTAAGGAGGGTAATTCCTTCTTATGCATTATATTATAATTTACTTGAGTCCAAATGTAGCATTGAGATTGGGTATCTTATTGGTGGTTTTTTGGGGGAAGCCTGTAGTATTCCAAATTGGAAATAGCAGCAATACAAGACATAATAATGTAAAACACAGAAAATATGAATATGACATAAGAGGGATCAATGTACAACCATAATTTTATTAATATATCAGCATAAATATACAAAAATATCATAAGGGACAAGCCACTCAATCAATAGGAACAAGCCTCCAATGATCAAAACAATCAGTGCATGAGTTGCTGCAACTGTATAGAATGTCGAAGAGAAGTGACAACGCTGTCTATATCAGTGTAGCTACTGATAAATACATATATAAATGAAATATGGCTGATAGAAACAAAATAAATTCCCAACCAAGAATATGTGGGCTCTAATACAAGATTTCTAGCCAACTTGGAAAGGATTGCTAGAAATACCAAGAAACATACAATGTGACAAATAAATCTGGGGTTAATGTGCCACTGCAAACTAGATCTGATATGTAATTAGGCTATGATAGATCCAAAATGATGATTTCGTCCTCCAATGGTATTTATAAATAGAAGGTTGATCCCTCTACTCAGAAATAGACCCTCTTGATGAGCTCAATGAACCCTCCCAGCAATTGCCTCCAAAAATAACGCGGTTCAGAATTGTGACTGCGCTGTGAGGGATGGTATATGGTTAGCCTAATGCCAAATATGATGAAATATGCCCAGGAGCCCTCCTTTCTAATCCTCCAATGGATAAGCTACCTCTCCACTAAAAAACAAGCCCAGAAATAGCTCTATGAGATCCTCCTTTGCTGCACCCTGCAACACAACCTAGCTCTAAACAGAAACTGCGGTATAGCTGAAGGAGGTAGCTTGGCTAGAATTTCAGAATGAGGAAATGCAGCTCAAGAACCTCTCCTTCCCTGAGGATAAGGTAGGGATTCCCGACCAAGAACACCCTTGTGGTAAACATCACTGCAACCCTGCTAAACAGCAAGAGGAAGCAAAGTCTAAGGAGACCAATATCAAATGATAAACTAAAACATGAATAAAAATGGTTGCCATCCTCTCCATATATAGCAGGTGAACCACCTCACATTGGGTCCCATCCATACTTTCCACCGAGCTCATGCAAGTTGTCCTCCACTAAAACTGCGTTGTCTTATAATAAAAGCCACTCCTCCATGACATCGTTGTTGACTTGGTCAAAGTTGATTGAATCAACATGATCCAATCCCTGTTCACACCCAAAGGTGTTTAATCCAGCTGCTTATTCTTCCTCCTTTCACATTAGGAGTGTTACTTTTCTCTCAAAAAGGGTTTTATGGGTCTCCCTACCCACTTATTCACCTACCTAGTGATGAAGCAAACTATAATATTCCATTTAGATGAAGGCTAAATTTTTGGGAATATTATAGTCCTCCCCTCCAAAATGTTGCTTGTCCTAAATCAATTGTAAAGGTGGAGAAAAATTCCTCCCTTCTTCCCCTTGTGTCCTTCTCATCAATAGTCCCCACCACTGCTCAAAATAATCTGCAATAAATATGCCCTCCAATGGTTCCTCCCAAGTATGCAAAACCAAATGGTAATTCACATCATTAAAACGTGGAAGGTGTAAGTGGAAGCCTTCTTGCTGTCCAATGGCCTCCTCAAGGTAGGAGTGATGACAAGCATAAGGGATCTTATCTCCATCGAGAGACTCCCATGCCCATGATATCATCCAAATGAAATGAGCCTTTCTAGGTAGCTCATCAAAGAAATCCTCAACCCCAGTTTTATGTAATGTATTGGGGCTGAATGGAGAGATTAAATTTTTCCACCAATGTTGTTTCTCTCTCCATTTATGGTAAGTATGGGGCTGTTGTTGTTCTTGGGCTAAAATTACATGGCCTCCAAGAATGGTCCAAGTTACCCCTCCAAACAAATCAGCCATGAAGTGCCTCCTCCAAGAGCTCAAGTTCTCCAAATGGCTCCTCCCACATGAAGAAAAGAGATGTAGTATGGCAATCATGGTTTGCCCATTGTTTCTTCTGAAACATACAACATGTAAAGTAGGGAGAATCATACTCCCAATGGGCACCTCCAACTCTTGTGCCACTCTTCAAACAAAGCTTCGCATAAACATAAGAGCATCTCCACGATATGTAAGCAAAAACCAATGAAAACAAGTTGCCATATGACAACCGGAAAGTGGATCATAGTTCCACACATGGAACAAACACAGTGCATCCCATGCCTGCCTCAAAACAAATAATAACAAGTGCCCTTCTAGCCACTTGTTTGTTTCCACAATCATCCCATAAGTTGGAATGATGAATGTAGAATGTGGTGTCAATGGTGCACACCAAGAATCATGTGGCTTCCCCCACAAACCACCAATAGTATAACCAATATCAATGCTACATTTGGCCTCAAGTACATTATAATATAATGTATAAGAAGGAATGACCCTCCTTAATACAACATGCTGCTCATATAAAGTAAAGAAGTGCAAATCATAATGCAAAAATTTACCTTCTCTACTATGTACTTTGGTCATTGAGCTGAAATGGCTCAACTGAAAGCTCTCTCTCACCCCCAATGAGTAGGGAAGTGGCTATGACATCCTCTCTATCACCATTTGGTCTATGCATCTCTCCAAATGCTGATATATATCCTGCTGGATTCCCTCCCAAGTGAACTTCCCCATCAAATAATGGAATGCATCAAAGTGCATGGAAAGAAAGTCCACATATGCTACATGTAGTAGCTTCCTCTTGAGCTCAGAAACTCTAGTCAAGAATATTATACCATAAGAATAGATGACCTCTCCAACCACCATGTATCTATCATCTCCATCCGAGTGATCAAAAATCATGCAGGCACCAAGATCCTTGGAGTACTCTACCAAGAGTTGAGACCTCCAATATGGATCAATCCTCCTAAGAGACAACGCTGATGATCTAAAATGTGAAGCTATCCACATGCTACTGTCTACTGCTTTGACATACCTCATGAAAAATTCATCCTCCAAAATTATTCCATGCCCATCATGCAGCTGCTCATGCTCGAATAGAAGTAGTGAATTTTGGAAGTTGGCCTCCCATGAGAAGATACCATCCAAAATGAACCTCCTGATCCTGGCCAATGTAAGCATGAGTGGCCTCCATATATTCCAATGTATGGAGGATTCCTTCCTCAAAGGAAGTACCCTCTGTTTCTCCAAATACATGGAACAGCTCCCTTGCACCATGAAGGTGCCATCCTCCATCACTGCAGCAAATTCTATCAGCGTAGTATATGTAGTGAGAGTGGGTGATGCTAAAAATGAGAGAATGTCTCCCTCCTCCCTGAGTTTATACCAAACTCTCTGTGTTGTAATAGAACCCTCCAAAGTATTCACCTCTCCAGGATCTAAGAGTGGTGAACCTAAAGACAAGATGTCTCTCACCAACTCTAAATCTGGTGGCCTCCCAGGTGGAATGTCCCCTTGTAGTGAGACATCAAAATCTGAAGTGGACTGTATATATGAGTGGACTGATTTGTCCCTTTCTTCACTGTGCAATACATTCTCCTTCTTTTGTGTAGAAACCTCCTGAAATAGATAAGGGTGAATTCTCGTCATCCCTTCATGTTGATCCTCCCTCTCTTCTCCTTCCATCTGCCAAGATTCACAACCCAAAATAAATGTTGCATGATGCTCCGGAATTGTGCTTTGGTTCCCACATGTTGGATCATTTGGAACTCCTTGTAAAGACACAAGGGCTCCTCTAATGGAAGCAATTGCTCCCTTCCCATCCCCATGTAGTGATGGATCTCCTTCTGATGGTACAACACTGTTAGCTCTTCTCTGCTCATCCTTTTCATCAATATGTGAGAATGCCTCATCATCAATGAGAGACCCTTGATCTTGGTCTTCCCTTGAAGGAGGAAAATCCATGTCTTCATCTATAGAAGAGGGCTCTTCAAGAGGTGGGGATCTTGCCCTTGGCAAGGCATCATGCATGTTTTTATCCCCTTCAACGGAAATATGGAGTGGAGTTGGCAAAATAAATCTCTCCAACTCATGCAAAGGTTTTGATTTTTTGGGTTCAACAAGAGATGTTTTACAATGTTTAATGTCAAATATTCTCACTAATTTCTTAGTGAACCTAACATAAGTGTTTACATTTGCATGATAAAATGAAGCAGAACTATTAAACCACCAATCATGGGCCATACCTTTAAGGTGCAGCGCTCCTACTCTGATGGCCTCCTTTTCTAAAACTTGGTGTAGCTGGAAATAAGAATCTAGCTCCTCCACCCAAGCCTTGGCTGTGCACTTTGTTGATCCATCAAAGTTAGATAGAAAGATTCTACCTCTCTTGCTTCTATTATGGTTGCTAGATCTTCTGTCTTCCTTTATTTGGAAAAACCCTTGGAATTCCAAGTGCTCTTTGAATCTCCATGATTGAGACTCATACTCCTGAAGATAGTCACTCAAGGTCTTCTCCCTTGGTGCATCTTCTTCCTCCATTATTCTTGTAGTAAATGTGGGCCATAGACTATGTTTTGGATCTGCATGTGTGGTTGAATGCTCACACCCATCATGTGAATAACTAGGGCTTGCTTCACTTTCAAACCCTCTTGGAAATTTCCTACACTTCTCCCTTTTCATCTCCTTGAGATCTTCCTTGATATCTTTCATAGTGTGGAAAAGAAGCCGGGAGATCCTATCTTCCTTCATTTCTCCAAATAATGGAGCCATGCCTTTTTTTATTATGTACAACTTCTCTTCTATGTGAGAAGCTGCTTTTCCTTCTAATGGCATAATGTCTTGAATGCACAAGCTGAGCCAAGATTATGCTCTGATACCACTGTAATATTCCAAATTGGGAATAGCAGCAATATAAACCATAATTATGTAAAACATAGAAAATATGAATATGAAATGAGACGGATCAACATGCAACCATCATTTTATTAAAATATCAGTAGAAATATACAAAAATATCATGAGGGACAAGCCACTCAAGAAATAGGAACAAGCCTCCAATGATTAAAACAAACAACACATGACTTGCTGCAACTGTATAGAATGCCGGAGAGCAGTGAAAACGATGTCTATATTAGCATAGCTACTGCTGTGAAAATTCATAAATTTAATATGGCTGATAGAAACAAAAGAAATTCCCAACCAAGAATATGTGGGCTCTAATAAAAGATTTGTAGCCAAACCGGAAAGGATTGCTAGAAATACCAAGAAACATACTTTGTGACAAATAAACCTGGGGTTAATGTGCCACTGCAAACTGGATCTGATATGGAATGAGGCTATGATAAATCTGAAATGATGATGTCCTCCTCGAATGGTATTTCTAAATAGAAGGTCGATCCCTCTACTCAGAAATAGACCCTCCTGATGAGCTCAATGAACCCTCCCAGCAAGTGCCTCCAAAAATAATGTAGTTCAGAATTGTGACTGCACTGTGAGGGATGGTAGATGGTTGGCTTGATGCCAAAGATGAGGAAATATGCCCAAGAGCCCTCCTTGCTGATCCCCCAATGGATAGGCTACCTCTCCATGTAGAAATTTGAATAACTGATATATTATTCACCGAGATTCTCCTGATCACACACTATTTTAGCTTCATGCATAATACAAAATCTCTTCTACCATTGATCATTACATGCAGAAATAAAATCAATTGCATGCACACATTAAAACCACAAACAATCACACATATGAACACAGTATTTAATGGCAAAGCTTAAAGCTGAAAACCCCAACTATCTGTATATTATATGTCATGGAGATCATGTAACAATCATAGTACAAAGCTACTCACAAGTTCTCATGCACACCCTCAATTGATACAAACTATCAAGCTAGATCTAGCAAAACACATGCTCCAATCTTTTGCCACTTGATAGCCAGCCTCTATTGCATTATCAATGATATGGGATGGCTTCATTAAATAGATAAACCACCTGGCTTGTACTGCGCAATCCTCATGGGCTTCTCCACCTATCTATGTGTTGCAAATATCAACTGTATAGTCACAACTTATAGTTAACCTCGCTCTTTCACCTATTTCTCGCACTCGGTCTCCACCGAAACTTTCCATGACCGGTTAACCGATGCATCTTTTAGTTACTTTAATGAGTTTATATTTAGTGAATTAATTAATAATTAATTCACAACACTCTCACTAATTGTATCAATTAGTTAAACTGGATACAAATAGCTCAACTATGTTTAGATTAGTTAAACTGAATACAACTCCACTAACGTCCTCAATCAACTCCACCAAACTCTCTCACATGAGTTCTAACTGAAGTCTTAATGTAATAGCTCCACTTAACCCTCAGGAATAGCGTAATTCCTTCTGTCAGATCCTGTGCCACATCTGTGCACTTAACTGAAGTGCCCCAAGAGAATAAGATAATGTTTAGAGCCCAAATATTATTAAGAGCTAATAATATTCGACATATCTATTTTTAGACTGGCAATATAAAAATAGATTCCGCCCAATATGTCTAAAAATAGAAGTCCATATATTTTTTCCAACTTGACCAACCATCCACAAATAGCATCCCGCAACCCACAGAACATGATCCATATGTCTAAAAATAGACTTTGCGAAAATATACCGCGGGCCCACTTAGTGAAGGAGAATTCTTTCCACTAAGCTCATCATCTTGTTGCAATCTCAACACTCCCTCTCAACAAGATAAGGATGATCCTGAACCCCTTATCCGCCCCGTGGTATTCCGACCGGCTTCTCGGTGAGCACTCAACAGACACGTATCCGATCCTCCGTGGAATGTATGAAAGTAACATGATCTTCCGCCGCACACAATTACCTCGATATGATGATACGATGCTAATGTGTTTAGATCTATCATGAAATACCGGGATTAATCGAGAGTTTAATGCAACTCTGATTATCACAATATATCACAGTAGGATCTAAGTGTGAACCGAACAACCCGACCAGGATCTTCCTCATCCATATAGCCTCGCATGCAGCCAAACTCGCTACCATATACTTGGCCTCTGCTGAACTAAGTGCCATGGATCTCTACTTCCTACTGTACCAGGAAACTGTTGTCGACTCGATACTGAAAATCCCTCTAGAAGTGCTCTTTTTTGTTTGTTGGGCTCCCTGCCCAATCTGCATCCGTGAAGCCACACAGCTTCACCTCATCCGACTGTCTGTACCAAAGTCCATATCCCGATGTGCCTTTGAGATATGTGCCTTCCTAGATGATCTCAATACATGCTTGCCTCGCCTTCCAAAAGCTTGGCGAACCATAGCTTGTGAAAGTCGCCACGTAGTAGCATATGTCGTCGTGTATTGACCAGATAGCGAAGTGACCCCACCAACCGTCGATAAACAAGCATCCACTACCTCCGCCGCAGCATCCTCCTTCCTCCAACCACCAGGAAGAGGAGTATCAACAGGCTTGCAGCCATGCATGTTGAACTTCTCCAGTATCTCTTGAGCATACTTACCTTGAGAAACAAACAGTCCATCACTGTGCTGCCAAATTTCCAATCCCAGGAAATAACGAAGGAGGCCCAAGTCCTTCATCTCAAACTCTTTTGCAAGATCATCCTTGCATGAGAGTATCAACAGCTCATCACCTGTCAAAATCAAATCATCTACATAAAGTACAATGATCAGCAACTTACCCTCCACCACAATCTGGTATAGGTTAGGATCCACCTCACTCTTGGAGAATCCAAGTCCGGTGAAATAACTATCTATCTATGTGTACCAAGCACGAGGTGCTTGTTTCAACCCATACAGCACTCTCTTGAGCCTGCACACATGCGACTCGCTGCTGAAGATCTCGAAACCTTCGGGCTGCTCTATGTACACCTCCTCCTTAATAACTATGTTGAGGAACACAGTCTTCACATCCATCTGATGAATGTGCCACCCCATCTGTGCTGCAAGAGAAAGAATCGTCCGTATGGAAGAATACCTTGCGACAGGTGCAAAGGTCTCCTCATAATCGATCCCCTCAATCTGTTAAAAGCCTCTTGCCTTATACTTCTCCACACTCCCGTCAGCTGCCTGCTTCACTTTGTAGATCCATCTCGAACCCACCACTGATTTCCCCTCCGGCCTTGGGACAATCTCCCATGCACTGTTTCTGACAATCGAATCATACTCTTCCACCATGGCATCTACCCATGCGGGGTCCTCCACAGCTTCCTCGAAAGAGGATGGCTCTATCATGACACATTTTCTCACACAAGAGCCATGTATCCAGTGTACCGGTCCGGTGACTGTCTCTGTCTGCGCTGTGCTGTAGGTGGTCCTACAACCTTCTCTGCATCTTGAGCCAGTCGCTCAGCTTCTGTAGTGCTCTTCCGCCCTCTGATGGTTGGCGCTGCATGAGTGGTCTCTTCCACTCCATGAACTTCCTCTTGTGGCTGATCCACATCCTGAAGCTCATCCTTAGGAACTAATAGCTCCTCATCTGCATGCAAGTGTGGCTCCCTCTCAAGCAAACACTTCATGGCTTTCTCCTCATGAAATTTGATATCTCGTTGCACAACAGTCTTGCGACTGTCTAGAAAATACACATGATAGTTGTGGGGCGTATCAGTGTACCCTAAAAATATCCCAACCTCCGTAGTCGGCTCCAGCTTCTTCCTAGCATATTTCGTCACATGAAGGTAAACAGGTGAACCAAAAATCCTCAAATGGGAAATATCAGGCCTCTTACCAGAAAATGCCTCCTCGGGTGTACTCATGCCAAGTATCCTATGAGTACAATGGTTCTACACATATATTGCAGTATTGCATGCCTCCACCCACAAGTGAATGGGTAAGCCCTGATCATGCAACATCGCCCATGTAGCACCCACGATCGTTTTGTTCTTCCGCTCAGCAACCCAGTTCTGCTCTGGGTTATGAGGTGATATGAGCTCTCTTCGAATTCCTTCTGTGCTACAAAAGTCCTTGAATTTTCCAAAGATGAATTCACCACCATTTTTTCTCCTAAGAGCCTTCACCTGCTTCCCCGATTCTTTCTCAACCAGTGCCTTGAACTCACAGAACTTTGAGTATGTCTCGCTCTTCTTCTGCATGAAGAAGATCCAGCACTTACAAGAAAATTCATTAACAAATATCACATAGTACCTGTGCTTTGCTGTCGAAGCTGCTGAGAAAGGTCCACACACGTCCGTGTGAATTCTCTCAAGGATCGTCGTGGCGCGACTATCCTTCTCGTGAAAGGTGGCTTTCACAAATTTTCCCAAGGTACATCCCTTGCACTGATCTGATTGCACAAGAGTACCCTTAGGAAGCCCAGTAGAAATACGCTGCAGTATCTTCAAAGCTCCATGGTGAAGGTGGCCCAATCTCTAGTGCCACAACTCGCCATTATCCCAGCTCACCACTCCTTCTGCCTTGGCTTCCATTGTTGCACAGCCATCTACCTGCAATTGATAAAGGTTCTTAACTCGAACCCCTATCCTCTGGGTCTCACCAGTTGCCTTACTGCATAGGAAAGCCTTTCCCTCGCTAAAGAAAACCATGATATCCCTGTCTTCTGTACACGCTACGCAGATAAGATTATTCCTTCAATCCCAGAACATGTATCACTTTCCTTTCAATCAAGGGTTTAAAAAAATTCCTCAAAGGAAATGGTACCCATACCTACATACCGTATCTACCATCATCGCCTCATCTCGATGTGCACTCCAAGATCTTTTCTCATCCGTACCGCAAACAAATCTCTATCTCCTATCATGTGAAAATATGCACCACTGTCAAGAAACCACACTGAACCCATCACACTTGAGACCAAGCATGCGATCAGTGAAAAATCCAGCTCAAACTGCGAGGCTAAGGCCTCTCCAGCTGCAGATCCAGCAGCCTGCTTATTTTTCTTCTTCTGTGGACAATTAGTGGTGTAATGTCCGTGTTGGTGACATTGAAAGCACTTCACCTTGGACATGTCCTGCTTCTTGCCTTTCGCACCGGAATGAGAAGCTTTCTTGCTCTTCCCCTTCTTTTCTTTGGCAGCCAAAGTGAAATTCTCTTCATCAGAGTTCCTTGATGAAGATCCGTCCCTGGTACTCCGCCTTATCTCCTCTTGCACAAGATCCGACCAAAGTCGCTCCCATCCTGGCAATTTCTCCCGACCATTGACAGAGTCCTGATAGGAATGCCAACTCTTTGAAAGCCTAAGGAGAGCCAAGCTCACCAAGTCCTCATCATCAACAGTAACCCCCACACTTCCCAGCTCATCCCTGCATTGGATGAACTTCATGAGGTACTTGGGCATACTGTCGCCTTTCTCCATTTTTATGTTCCTGAGTTTATCCTTGAGCGCCAACTTCCTCTGGTCGCTCTTGCTTTGAAATAAATCTATCAAAACTTTCCACATCAAGAATGGAGAAGCCTTACCATGAAGGCTGGACACTATGTGATCCTTCACACCTTCCAACAAAATCCTTTTACACTTTGCTGTCTTCTTTTGCCATGCGTCAAGTATGGCAGCATCACTAGAAGTAGGCTTTGGAATTTCTGTATCTATGAAATCCTTCAACCCATTGTCATCCAGCACTGCCTCCATCCTATCCTTCCATGCAATAAAATTCGAGCTACCCTCAAGGGCATACTCCAATTACAATCCGTTGAAAGACATCTCAACTTCGACACCAAGAAAACACTGCTGCAAATTCGAATTCCATCAGCACAAAACTCAATCGCTTTAATGTTTTGCAATTTCTCCAATGGTCAATATCGCTCTGATACCATGTAGAAATTTGAATAACTGATATATTATTCACCGAGATTCTCCTGATCACACACTATTTCAGCTTCATGCATAATACAGAATCTCTTCTACCATTGATCATTACATGCGGAAATAAAATCAATTGCATGCACGCATTAAAACCACGAACAATCACACATATGAACACAATATTTAATGGGAAAGCTTAAAGCTGAAAACCCCAACTATCTATATATTATATGTCATGGAGATCATGTAACAATCATAGTACAAAGCTACTCACAAGCTCTCATGCACACCCTCAATTGCTACACACTATCAAGCTAGATCTAGCAAAACACATGCTCCAATATTTTGCCACTTGATAGCCAGCCTCTATTGTGTTATCAATGCTATGGGATGGCTTCATTAAATAGATAAACCACCTGGCTTGTACTGTGCAATCCTCATGGGCTTCTCCACCTATCTGTGTGTTGAAAATAGCAATAGTATAGTCACAACTGATAGTTAACCTGCTCTTTCACCTATTTCTGCACTGGTCTCCACTGAAACTGTCCATGCACTGAAGTTAACTGATGCATTCTTTAGTTGATTTATGAGTTTATAATTAGTGACTTAATTAATAATTAATTCACACCACTCTCACTAATTGTATCAATTAGTTAAACTGAATACAAATAGCTCAACTATGTTTAGATTAGTTAAACTGAATACAACTCCACTAACCTCCTCAATCAACTCCACCAAACTCTGTCACATGAGTTCTAACTGAAGTATCCATGCAATAGCTCCACTTAACCCTCAGGAATAGCGTAATTCCTTCTGTCAGCTCCTGTGCCACATCTGTGCACTTAACTGAAGTGCTCCAAGAGAATAAGATAATGTTTATAGTCCAAATATTATTAAGAGCTAATAATATTCGACATATCTATTTTTAGACCGGCAATCTAAAATTAGATTCCACCCAATATGTCTAAAAATAGAAGTCCATCTATTTTTCCAACTTGACCAACCATCCACAAATAGCATCCTGCAACTCATAGAATATGATCGACATGTCTAAAAATAGACATAGTCCAAAAATAGACTTTGCGCCAAAAATAGCCTGCGGGCCCACTTAGTGAAGGCGACTTATTTCCACTAAGCTCATCATCTTGTTGCAATCCAAACACTCCACTGAAAAACAAGCCCAGAAACAGCTCTATGAGATCCTCCTTTGCTGCACCCTCCAACACAACTCAGCATTAAATAGAAACTGTGCTATAGATGAAGGAGGTAGCTTGGCCAGAATGCCATAATGAGGAAATGCAGCTCAAGAACCTCTCCTTCCCTGAGGATAAGGTATGGATTCCTGACCAGGAACACCCTTGTGCTAAACAACACTGCAACCCTGCTAAATAGCAAGACGAAGAAAATTCTAAGTAGACCAATATCAAATGATAATCTAAAACATGAATAAAAATGGTTTCCATACTCTCCATATATAGCAAGTGAACCACCTCATATTGGGTCCCATCCATACTTTCCACCAATCTCATGCAAGTTGTCCTCCACTAAAACTGCGATGTCTTATCATAAAGGCCACTCCTCCATGAAAACGTTGTTGAATTGGTCAAAGTTGATTGAATCAACATGATCCAATCCCTGTTCACACCCAAAGGTGCTTAATCCAGCTGCTTATTCTTCCTCCTTTCACATTAGGAGTGTTATTTTTCTCTCAAAAAGGGTTTTATGGGTCTCCCTACCCACTTATTCACCTACCTAGTGATGAAACAAACTATAATATTCCATTTAGATGAAGGCTAAATTTTTGGGAATATTGCATAAAGATACACTAGTGAAAGGTGAATGACTTAATTAGTTAATTAATTCACAAGTATTTTCTTACTTGCAATTGAACAAATACAATAGTTAACTGCTTTCATGTCAGATCCAGTGGAGACGACCCACTGGAGAGATAGGTGAAAGGGTGAGTCGTACTATCAATTGTGACTATCATGATGCATTCAATACATCTACACTGACATTGGAGATGCCAATGAGGATTGCGCAGTGCAAGCAAGGCAAGATCGAATTCATTTAGGGATCTTATTCAGCAGGGATTGCGCAGTGGAAGCAGGCTATCAGGAGGCAAGAAATTGGTGCATAGATATGCAAATTTCTGCATGACAGTGTGTGACGATTGTATATTTTAATGAGAGCTCTATGTGATAATATTTGTATGAGATTGTTACATGATCCATTGATATACATAATATATGATAGTTGGGGTTTTTAGCTTTAAGCTTTCCCGGTAAAACATCTTGTTTATGTGCGATTGATTTTTCTTCATGTGTTTGCAATTGGTCATTTAATTTCCGCAAAGAATTAAGTGGAAGGATTCTATATTTAACATAAGATTAATTTATTAGATCAGGAGAATCTGAAAATACATTATTATGTTTATAAATTTCTACAGAAAATTCCAAACAAAAGCAAAAAAACAAATAGAAGACATGATATTGATATCTGAATCTCTGATAAAACCAATAAGTAACTAAACAAAATGATCATATAATATGTCTCCAATACAAAGACTTTAAATGTAGAATACTTGCAATTCATCTTCAAATTCTGCTAAATTATAACGTTCCAACCAAAATAAATCAATGTTATTGGCTCATGGGGTATTCATGCCCGAACGTGGAGTGATACTTCCTATTGATGATGGTGCAAAACCAAGTTCATGTTCAAGTGACAAATTAATTTTCAAATTCCATGAACTAGGACCTTTAAACTCTTCGATACTATCTCTGAATGATTATGACTTATATGATAGTAAATCAGTGATATTATACTAATTTACATGGCAGAGAATCGATAACACTATTGCATAACAATAATCTTAAATTACTATAACCCTTCGCTGTGACAAGAGATGTGATGTGTTGTAATGACTCGGAAATATATGATGAGCTTTGAGTGTAGCTAAGGGTTGATAGTGGAATATTAATTATGCACTCTACAAAGACGTTGAGCATGAAGAGCTTTTGGTCATGTCACGAAATAGTTACCTCCTCGGTCTCTACAAAGTCTAGCTTACACAATGAAAGGGAAGGAATCAAAGCATAGTCTAACTTCATACCCCACCCTCTTCTCAGAGGCTAAAGGCCTTGTGAAGTACAAACTAGTGATTGGATATTTGTCATTCAACAATTTAGAGACAGACTATGTATATATTTTACTACATGTTGGATCCCAATATGTTTGGAACAATACGCTTGTAATTTTGGGGACAGGGGTTTGTTTCCAATATGATCATTAAGGAAGAATGATAGTATATGTGTACTGTACGTAGCATGGTACTTTTGAATTAATGGGTTATTATCATTCATTGGTATCAAGTTAAAAAGATGCTAGAAATTCAATATTAATTAATCTTAATTTTCGAATGATAAAAGTTTCTAGTATATGATTACGAACAATTGCCAGCTTCTCTTTGTAAACGAAAGATAATATATATATATATATATATATATAAGAAGGAATGACCCTCCTTAATACAACATGCTACTCATATAAAGTAAAGAAGTGCAAATCATAA